>JAQQAC010009165.1:22278608-22295873 GCA_029783875.1 Phataginus tricuspis
CACACACACACACACACACACACACACACACACACACACACACACACGTGCCCACAGTCCACTCGGAAATCCGGCACAGCCCTGCGGCGCGAGGCCTTGCTCCTTATGCAGCTTCCCGGCCTCTGCGACTTACTCCCAGCACATTTCCGAAGGCGCAAAAAGGAGAGCGGAAAGTTCGGCGAAATTACATTGCCTTCCTCCTGCGCCCCGCGCCCAGTTCAGCTCTTCTCACCCCCGCGATCCAAACTTTATTCTGTCCACCAGTGTTCCTGTCCCTCTGGCCCCGCTGTGTCCTCATGACCCTGGGGTCCCCTAACATAGGGTCCCAGATGCGCATCCTGTGATACGTGTCGGCGCAACCCTACTACGGCGTGCGCTGCAGGCGCGGATCCTCAGTCTGGGTGTGAAACCAGAACCACGCCGGTTGTGCTCAAGATTTGGGAGAAGAAACGCCTTGGGTTCCCCAGCCCTTCCGGACAGGGTCCCGCACCGGCTAACAGCCTTTGTACCAACAAAGGGAGGAGGGCCCGCGACCGGCTGGAGGCTCCCCCCGGGGCGCGGATCACCTCCGTGTTCCCGCTCGGAGCTGCTCGTAATTCGGGCTTCGGCCCTCGGGGGAAGAGTGCCTGTGAGGAAAGGAGACTTAAGAAATCTTCAAATGCCCTCAGGAGGACCCGGGAGGAAGCGCCCAGGCGGGCACTGTGGTCGGCGAAGTTTAGCTCAGCCACTGCCAGACGGCGGAACCCTGAGCCGGGCGGTGGGGTTTTACTGGGGCCTCGCCAGCTTCTGCGTTCTGCTGCGGTGTGCGGAATGGGGAAAGATAAAGTGCAGGGTTCTATATGTTCAAAAAAGGGGCTTTCGGGCTGAAATGCCATGGTCCATGTTTTTGCTTTTTGACGCATGCAGTGCCGGGACAATCTTTTTCAGAACAACTTCTGCACTAGTTCAGCTAACTGGTAAAGGGGGAGGGCAGGTCGTTTTATCCTCTTGGGCTTTATTTTTATTTGTGAAAAAGATCTTTTGTATTTGTTATTAGTATTTTTGTAATGTTGTCTTTTTATTTGCCTGAGGGGTGTGAACTCAGAGGCATCTGGGCTGTTGCACACATTTGTTCTCTTGCTTTCCTCTTCTTAGCCAACTAAGCTGTCTTCTTTCTTTTTTCTTTAAAGAAAAATAGGTCATAGCAGCACTGAGGAACTTCATTTACAGAAGCAAATTTCGACTCCTTTTCCTGACTGGCTGAAGAGTCCCGGAACACTGAAGGCCCTGCTTTCCTCTAGGTTCAGAAACCGAAGGTCTTGAAGCTCGCTTCGCCATCCCTTTCCATAGCATCTCCCTCCCTCGCCCAAAAGGACGGTAAATAAGAATTTGTGTGTGTGTTTTCAAACCGCACTGGGTTCAGATTTCAGATATATCAGAAGAGCTAATGCCTTTGCTCGACATTACTTGCTGAGGGCCCTTTCCCCCTTGGATTAGGGACTCGTGTCCCTCCCTGTCGCGGGGTTCAGAGGAGACACCAGGCTTAGGCGCAGGCATAAGATTTCTCGGCTACGAAGCCCCGAGTGCAGACTCGCCAGAGCTGCATATCCCCTAGTGTCCACTAGAGGTCACTGGCCCCTCGCGGCTTGCCGCACGGCCGGCAGCCCCCCACTTGCTGAGCTCAAATTAGCCGCGCGTTAATTAACTCCCGAGTCCATCAAGGCGCGTTCCACCGAACAGTACTCCAGCAGGGCTTATATAGGCAACCCAAACCAGCCAAAGCAAATCTCCCCAAACCCAACACTTCCAGCATGTCCAAAATGGGAGACAGGCGCCTGAGTAACCCGGGGCAAGGTATAGTGCCATCGCGCTTTAACTTTTGTTTGTGGGGCTTGCTAATTGCTGTGAAGATAACATTTTTTTGCGAGCGCAGGTTCGGCGGGGCCGGGCTCTGAGCTCCAGCTTTCTGAGGCTGGACGGAGGGCGTTCTGGTCCCGCCAGCACACTGCTCCTCGGGGCGGATTTCTCCAACTCTGTAGCCACGGGGAAAAGGGGGTCAGGTCCACACCTTCCTAGGCGCACACGAATGTGATAGAATATTTATTAAGGTGCGAAGTACTAAAAAAAAAAAAAATGCCCGGATGCCTTTGAGATTAAGTACGGGAAAGTAATAGCAACGACGACATTTCTCATGACTATGGATTTGGTCTGGGCAGGGGGGAATAGGGGCTGGGGTGGGGAAGGACGCCAGGAAATTGACTCTGGTGGTCTTAACACGCGAGGAAGGGGGCGCCTGCAATGTCCCCTGAAGGTCCCGTCCTTTTGCTGAGTGCGTGTGGTTTGTTTTTGTTTTGTTTTAAAGATCCACACGGAGCTTGAGATCTAGCTTTATTTTTTTTTCAACCAAAGCCTGAAAAGTATTTTCCACTACGGATTGGGGAGACTGAGTCATTTCTCCAGGGCATCCATTAAGCCCCTAAGAACTGCATGAAACGAAGCCTGGGTTTGTTTCAGCAGTACTGTCCCAAGTTCATGTTCTTTGTAAGCCACCTGAAAAGTTCCTGTGATACGATGTCTCGGCGGGTGGAAAGGTCACCGGAGGAGCTCGTAATTCTTTTGGAGAAAAATCTTGGAAACATTAATATGGGTTCTGAAAGAGCAGTGTATTCGGTCCGAGGTCCTTCGCCTTAGCCGGGAAACTGGAGATACTCGATATCCTAGCAGTTTGGGGACTGGCCTTTTTTCACGGAGTTATTAGTGAAGACCCCAAAGATCTAGACAGTCAAGTCTTTTGGGCGGGCTTCAGTGCGTTAACCACCATTTGCCCGACTTGCTCAGTTACAGGCAAAAGATACCTGCCGGGACCTCATTGCAGGATAGGGCTTCTCTCAGGTGGTTCAATGATAGCCGGTGAATGAAGCCACTGTCCGCCTTCGGGGCAGAGGGCATCCTATCAGGGCTGCCGTGGGTACCTCCAAGGTTGGAGTCAGTAGCACCCAGGACGCGGGCGCGGGCCGGGAGCGAGAGCTCCCCGAGGCCGCGCAGCAGGTGAGTAGCCCGCCCTTAATGAAGCCGGAAAGGGGCGCCCCAGGGAGCCCACCCCAGCCTGGGGCGGCGAAGGGTGTCGGACGTCCCCTGAGAGGACTCTGGAATCTCAAAATCGAGACTTTGATTTTTCCTGTCCTCAAGGTATTGGGGAACCACCCTTGAAGCCTCCCCTCCAGGACCCATCCCTCCCACCTTGCCCCCGGGCCGAGGCGCTGCCCTCCAGTCCGAAATTCGTTCCTCTTCCCCTTGGCCTTTGGCCCTGGAGCCGCGGAGCCAACGTTCCAGGCCTGAGCCGCTGCCAGAATCCGATCCAGCTCCAGCACCCGCACAGGTGTCAGCTTGAGCTGGCATTATGTAATGGATTTGGCTCTTACCAAAGGGAATTAGGAGGGTGGGGTTTTCTCTTTTCTTTTTCTGTTCACTACATCTGGTGTCAGGTGTACCTGATCCGCGGCAGCAGGTGTTTTTTGCAGGAAAATACCAAGCGAAATGGCGGCCCAGGTCAAAGAGATAGTGGAGAGGTACTTGAACAGGCCTGCGGGCCCTGGGACTAACCTCCAGAGTCCCCCCCATCCCGAGTCGCTCACCTGAGGTCTTCCGCTGCGGCCGCGGGTGGCCTGAAGTCCAAGCGCCAGGGGCGTGGAGGGGGTTGACCACGTTCTCTCTCTCTTTTCTGGCCAGAGTCCCTCTGGTAGAAACTACAAGGTCCCACCCCATGATTATTTGCCTTTTATTAACCTACCAATCCCCCTGCTAATGTGGCCAAGTGTAAGGTAAGACGCAATATCCAGAAATTATAGGTAAAAGACCTTCGCAGGCAACGTGGAACCACGCCTTCATCTCGGTAGCTTTACCTGAGAGCCCTCTGGGCTGGCACAGGTCTCAAAATCAGCCAGAGACAGTCGGTTCAGGACCCTTTCTAAGATACAAGACCACCGGGACTCTTGCCCACTTAGAATTTTTAACTTTTGCCAGTTTTGGTAAGCCGTGGATGGGGATTTCATATATTGTCTCCCTCCATTTTATTAGGCAGAAACGAAAGAAAATTTAGGAATAGTGGCATCTCCGTCTATAAGCCTTCAGCCGATACTTGTGGACACCCAATAGTTGCCTTCAAGGAAATCCGCGCTAAGGGCTGGGTTTGAACCCTTACAGACCTAAGGATGGGTTTGAGCCTTAAAGAGCCAAATCCTCCATTTTGGATAATGGGCTTAATTTTGAATAATAAAATAGCGAATAATGTCTAAGGGACCAACTCCAAGGCTATTTGCATCTCCCAGTTTAGTCCAGAAAGGACTGATTCATGTCATCAAAGATGATATAAAAGTTAAAAGCAAAGGCTCAGAGAGTCATGACAGTAGCTGTGAAGTCATGGCCAGGGGCTAGGTGTTCAAGTGGTTATTTCCAGAAGATCTGGGCATATATCCCAACTCCTTAATTCAGACTGATGAATTCAGCTGAAAACTCAGAGTTAATAAAGACTCCAGTTTGCAGCTACACAAATAAAAACGTGTCTCTCTCTGAAACAGCTCCCATTTACAGACAGACGTAAAGCTTCCAGGTGACGCTGGCAGCCCCTTTATGCTGTTATTTACATGACGGGAAGCGCCCATGCACCTCTCTGTTAATTGTAGCACAACCCCAGCAGTGAGTTCAGACAAATGAGGTTTTTTGGTTTTTTTTTTTTTGGTCTGGTAAAAGATAAGCAGGGAGAAGAGTAATAGATGTAGGGGAAATTTTAAAACAAAGTTTAAACTAGGCCCCCTTAATATGTCATGACCAAAATTTTACCAGTGAACTCTTGCTTGCCTTGGTGCTGCGGAAACCATCGCTTGTCATCACAGCAGCTCTCAGCAAAAAATAAACAAAAAACAAAAAAACCATATATATCAGGAAGCAGCACCCTCTCAACTCCCCCCCCCCTTTGAAACCCACTGGAGTTTCTTCAAGAATCCCACTTGCTGGATCTCATCTGCCAGCTGAAGGTCCTGTGGTGATCTGGGTAGGAACCAGCCCTGACATGCAGCCGTCTGTTCCTGGAAGGAACTTGGAAATATAACTATACTTTTAGCCAAAAAGACAAAAAATGATTTTGCCCAGAATCAGGCTGTGTTTTCAAGTTCCTTTCCAGCCTTATCACGTGGTATTTAAAGGATTCATAAAGTAAGCTCCTGAGCGCATTCACCACTGAACCGGTTTCCGTTTGGAGGTTTTTCTTGAGTCTCATAAAAGGTCCCAAATCTTTGAAAGGTACATCATCGGGGCATCAGTGGTTTCTTGCTGTCTAATTCAAGCCTTTGAGGGCATTCTGCTAGTAAGGAAGACAAAAATCTCTGAGGTTGTAAATGATTTAAAAGAAAAAAAAGGAATGTAATTTATAAAGTGGACTGCTTAAAATATAAAAGTTTTCTAAACTGCTAAACCGTACTTAAATATAACCCAAAGTTTTTTTTTTGTTCTCCTCTACCCATCAGACAGTCAAATACTTTATTTTATGTGAATTGTTCTGTACCCCAAAGCTGTACCTTGTTGAGCTCCCTTCCCTCTCCTCTGGAGAACCCAGTTCTGAAGCCCCATTGGAAATAAACTCCAATAGCCCAAAAGGGAAAACAAATTCTCTAAAATGGCATTCAATAAGTAGAGAAGTTTAATTATTAAGCAATTGTTAAATAATGAAAAAATGAGTTCTATCTTCTTCATGCCTTTGTACTACAGTCTGAACACTGCCCTTACACAAATACCACTTCTAAACATGTGCTCATCCTCAGAAACCGAGCCCCAACCCACGGGGATGCTCAAGGGCTGAGGTGTGGCTGTGCACGGAGTGTGCGGCTCCTGGCACATGCAACACCCAGGGCAGGCTGGGCTGGGCTCTCCGTGCTTCCTCTCTCCTCTCCTATCACCACTCTTCCACAAGAATTTTTAAAACTCCACTTTGGATTAGTAAAAAATGTTTCTCACTTAATAGATTGCACACCGACTTGTTTTGCTGAAGAGAAATACTTTTATTTGCCTACAACTAACAATTTTTAAAGAACAACTTGGTTTGTTCCATTTTCCTTCAAAACTATCGTGGGCACAAGCTAACAACATTTTAGCATCCTTATTCTGGAACAAGACTTGGCAAGTATAGGTTCTAAAACAAGCCAAATATTTAATAATTTCATATTCACAGATTTTTTAATGCCACAGGATAGGACTGTGAGTCTTTAGCAATAATAATCCCTTAACTAAATACACAAATGCATTATTCACCAAACCATCCAGTGGTTTCACTGGAGGGGGAGAAGGAAGATGGTTATTGTGACATCATTGCTATTACTTAAATTAAACTGTTATGAAAGAATATACTTGTTAATAAAAACCTTCTCCCTGCCCAAGATTTCCCTCCCCCCGCTGGCATTTTATGACATGCCATCCACGATAAATGTAAGCAGAATTATGTCGATCCTGGTACCTACTGTGCATAATGTCGCACCTACAGGTCAGCAAGGAAATGCAGAGGAAAATTATCGTATTTAAGGATAGTTTTTTGAGAAAAACATGCTTTTTTATTAGTTTAGGGTGCTGGTGTTCAAACTTTTTATAAATGAATATGTATGTGCACACAGAGTTCTATAAATTCTTGTGCACACCCTCTGTAGTAGTATCCCCGTGTTTGTACATTAAAGGCTGCCATGCAATCTTTCCATGGGGCTGGCTTAATGCATTTAAAGAGAACTAACTAATGGGTCGTCTATGCCGAAAAGCATGCTCCTATTTTTTAATCCTGTCACGTAATGAATCGTTTTTACCGGCCTGAGGCTTCCACCTTTACCCATCGCGGATGCTCTTGTTCAAGAAAACCATTTCAACCACTTTTTTTCCTAACCATTGCTACTGTGTACCCTCTTTCTCAGAAACTATTCTTTATTTTTAGAGTTTATTTTCGTATTTAATAATAAGAATAAACGACCCTTGCTGTACAGAGATTCAGTTGAAACGATCCGGTGACCTCTCGCCTCGGTCCTTGCTGCGTAATGTAACAATCTCAAATACTGGATATGATTGGACTTGGCCATGGGCTCCAAGCTGCAGGAGACCGAAGCTACTTTTTCGTGCCGACATTTCACCTTGGAGCGTGCGCGCTACACACACACACACACACACAGACACACACACACCCCTCCATAAAAAACTGAAGGAGTGCCCTAAATGAACCGAGGCGCGCGCGCGTCTAAGGCTGAGCGCGGGCGGTGAGAAAACTGCCCGGGTAAGCGGCACTAGCACCAGTGGCTATGGCTAAGGTGGGCGCCGGCGGCCGGGTGAGGACGCGCGGGGGCTGCGCGGGCTTCCAGCTCTTGTCTGAGACCCAGGCGAGGATGGCCAGGCGCCTGGGAATGAAATCAAAGTTCCGTGGAGCTTGGAGCCCCTAGACAGTTACCACTGTCCGAAAGGAGGAGAGCTCTCCGCGGCCTAAGCTCGAGAGTGGAGCGGCCTCCAGCGCTCGGTCTGTCTGAGTAGAAGCCCGCGAAGGGGGTCCCGCGGCGCTTTTGTACTGCCCCGCCTAGGCCAGCCGCGATCTGACGCACCGGCTCCCCCGGGACGCTGGGGGCGTCGCACTGCAGCTGGGTGGGGAGCAATTTATTCCTCGCGGTCCCATCCCAGCCCATCTTCGGTTACTCCACCCTACCCCTCCCATCCCTCCACCTCCTCTTCCTCCTCCTCCACCTAAGCCTTCACTACCTCTGATTCTCCACCTCCTCTTCGTCCTCCATCCCCCTTCTACATCTCTCTCCCCCCTCTCCCTTTCTCTCCTCTCCTCTCCCCTCCCTCTCTCCTCTGAATAAGCAAGCTTTTGCCTCTAAAAGTCACAAGTAATCCGAGAGAGAGAGAGAAAGAGAGAGAGAGAGACAGAGGCGCGAGCCTACCGGGAGGAGCGGCAGGCAGGAGGAGAATCTGGCACAACGGCTG
Source organism: Phataginus tricuspis (assembly GCA_029783875.1). NCBI lineage: Eukaryota > Metazoa > Chordata > Mammalia > Pholidota > Manidae > Phataginus > Phataginus tricuspis. Next base: position 22,286,589 of record JAQQAC010009165.1, read on the forward strand.
GGAAAGGAAACTTGACGCTTCTGGGCCACCATTTGCCAGGGCCTCGCTTGGGGTAAGTACTCTGGGGGCAACAGAGTTCGATTCCTGGCAGTAACCAGCCGCTGCCCAAAGCCCAGGCCCGAGGAATGGGTACCATTACCTAGGGCTATTCAAATGATGAAAATGGGGTGGGGAGCGAGCGGACCGGAGGAGGTGGGGGCGGCCGGCAAGGCTTCAGCCTGAGGGCAGGGGCCAGAGGATGCTGTGCGCTTGGAAGGTTAAACCCTGGAATCTAGCCCTGGGACACCCTGTGTATCCTGCCAGGGTTCTAAGCTACTATGGGGGGCTTACAGCCACTCGATTTTCCTTCCTATGCTGCGCGTTCCCACTGCTCCCCTTTTACACAATCGCGTGCAAATGAGCTCCCGCTCTGTGATGAAGTGACAGTTTGCGCCTAGCTCAAACCTTGCAAAGGGAAAGTTTGGCTTGGCGAGGACTGCCGTGCTCTGCGGTTCCCTGGAACCGAGACTTGAGGAAAAAAATGACAGTTCTCCTATTTTCCTTAAAAAAAGAAAAACCTTTAACGAAAAATTTTAAGTATTCAAAAGGTTATTGGATTGCTATGTCTGATCAGCTGCTGCTGACCTACCAATAAGCGTTTTAAACACACGCGTACACGCGCGCGCGCACACACGCACACACACATGCACACACCAGGGGCTATGTGCAATGCGGAAGGCCGTTATAAGTAACCAAGAATTCAGAGTCGCGAGGGCTTTGTAAAGGCTATGCATGTGTCCTCCATGTGTACAGAGAGCAGAGGGAGGGGGCAAAGAGAGCTGCGGGTTGGCTTGGCGTTTTCTCTGTGCCTGTGTGTTTCGTGTGTTGTCAGCTGGCTCTGGTTTCTAAGCGCTGAATGCTGCCAGGGCGGGGGCCGGCATCCACCATCCACCTCGGCACCCTAGTGGCGAAACAGGACTCATTTGTTTGGTGCAGAGCGGTGACGACCTAGAAGAGACTGAAGTGTGGTTAGGTCGGCCCCCTGCCATCCATTACACCTGCGGCAGATGGCTCAAGTGATAGAATGGTTTTGTTTGCGGGGATCAGGAAGGGAGGAGGGGGTGACTAGAGCCTTGCCCCACTCTAAGGAAGTACCATAAAAAAACCAAAGACATGACAGAAGCCATATTCATATCATCAAAAGCAATAATCTTGCCACAGTTCATGAGTGAACCTGGGACAAGTTAGTGACCTTGGTGACTGACCCCAATTGATGACATAGCAGAATTTTAGGAGCAATATTTTTGCAAATGAATTTTTGATGAAGCGCCTAGTCCAACCTACACAAATGCACACACACACACACACACACACACACACACACACACACCTGCCTCCAACCAGATGCACACAGGTGTCCTTGCAGCTCTACTCACTGAAGCCAAACGTCATCAAGTCCCTGAGGACTTCACCGCAGCTGAAAGGGAGGCCACTCCACAAGCAGGAAGCCTCTCCACTCTCCCCAAGAGGTTCATGTCATTAGCCTGCCAGCTACCAAACACAAGTCTTCCCTCCCCAGATAACCACCTAGCTGGGATTTAACGGGATTTCAATGTATCCATCTTGTTTTCATATGCAATGATGTGCCTGTCTGGTCAATATTTCTGTCCTTGCATCCCTTCCTTCCATCCTTCATGCTCCTCAATAAGCAGGAAAGGAAGTATACACAACCTCCGAGGCAAGGCCAGAGGAAGGGCAGGTGTGACAAAGGAACACAGACACGGTCTAATGATAATTTAGCCTCTCCTCATTCCTTAGTTTTCTTGCTAAATAAGAGGAATTAAAAGGGAAATATATTCAGGAAGACCTAAACAAAACAAGTAGCCTTGTCTCCAACCCTCACACACATCACAGTAACAACCATGGGTCTATATTACATTACCTATAATGTAATAATATTTATATATTAATATTTCTTATGGAATAAGAAACAATTTCACTGGCCTAATTTTCTGTTCTAACTCAAGAAACAGTCCCTTAATTAGTGTTTAATACGCTTATGCTTTAGAGTTGATTAGGTGAACAAAGAAATTCCATCATTTTTGACATTTAAATTCTTTTTTCTATTTTCTTTAATATTAAGTCAACAATTTTCATAGTCAATAAAACCACAGAATATCAATTAACAATGGAACTTATTCTAGCTAAGGTTTTCTAATCACAAATATACATTCTAGAAACTCAATGCTTCCTAAGAAAGGGAAAAATGTCAACCCCTGCATTCTTTAAGGTTCTTTCAATACCAAGACACCTCTGAACTGGGTTTGGTTGATAGGTGCTTGTTGTGTGCTTAGTGTAATTTAATTTTCTGTAATAATTTTCCTTTCCTATGAATATTTCCATTTTACAAAGAGAAAATTGACTTTGATATGCAGTGAGGTGCAGGATTCATTGAGAGAAATGCCATTAGTATAGAGCTCTGTTTTATTCATTGTTAGTAATATAGGGTGATTTGTACATCATACAAACTGTTAAGGGCCTGCTCTGGGATGAGAATACACATATTATCAGAACACATTCAGATACACTTGCAAGAAAATAAAACCCCAAGAACTACTTGCAAAGCTGAATTAAGGAGCGGGCTTCTTGAGCATTTTAGATATATTATTTTTTAAAATAAAAAAAGAGGAGGAGACTTGATCTAAAACTCTTGATCTTGGGAGCGCTAAGAGATTCCAATCTTATTTGAACAACATAGAATTAGCAAAACTTTTGCAATTGTAGAGAATGCAAACAAAAATTTAACCCTAAAAAGACCCCTCCCACTTTTCTTCAAAACACTTTAGACCCTAGTTCTAACCAGTATCTCAAGCTAAGGAAGTAGTTTCTGAGATGAACTCACAATAAAAAGTGTTTTTTTTATTAATTCTGGAATTTTTGTTGAGTGGTATTTTAAATGGAAAATCTCAAGGATTCAAATTCATTCAATACCCCTGTCTTTCTAGAAGAAGGAATATATTTTAATACTCAAGCAAGTTAACACCCCCAGTCACATTCAATCAGGTTTTTTGGCCCAGGGGAGCCTCAGAACTTAACAGAAAATGGAGGCATCTGGGGGAGAAGAGGAGACTGAAATCCCTCATTCCCCACCCACTGCTGGAACCACCTACATGGTCTTTTCATATGAAATGGGTATTTGAACAGAAAAACTGATAAGAGAAAGTAAATCTGGAATACATAAACTGATTTCTTTCCATCCTTACTGTGCTAGGTTTTCCTCGTGCCTCGCCATCCCTTGGCACCCTCTCCCACCTTTCCCAAGAAGCCAACAAGAGAAGCATTTACACTTACATTTAGCAGGATCTCTCTATATAGATAGATACCTGTCTCGAAAACATTACCACTACTCCAAATTTGCCTTTACTTACGGTGTAATTAAGAAAATCATAATTCTTAAGAAAAGCTATCAAATCTTAATCCCCGGCGGCAGTGAGGGTGCGCTCGAGATGCCCGAGGCTGGCCAGCAGGAGAGCTCGCCGCTCCGCGGGCCTGCCGCCGGCCACTTCCTGTGAATCTGTGTCTTTGATTCGCATGTTTCCCCTCTTAAGGGAGGATAATGAACTCTCCTCGGTTCCTAATTTGTAAAGATATCATCTTTAGTCGGCACTAAAATAGAGGTGGTGAAGAAGAGGCCTGGGTCATGACCCCAAAGAGGTCAGGGCTCCAACCTCCTGGGTCTCATAAAACCAGGAGACAGCGGCCAACGGCATCTGCGGGTCCCTGTGGTTCGCCCAGAAGAGCGAGCCTCGGGCTGGAGGGCAGTGTGCCCGCAAGAGTGTTCAGTCCTATCCTACAGTCCCCCTAGGGGTCTCTGGAAGCGGAGGCTTTGCCTTCCTCCGGGCAGGAGAGGCCTAGAGGGGCGGGCCCAGCCTCGGTTGCTAAGGCCTCTCAAGTCCACACAACCTGTCAGCCCCAACCCAGGGCCGCCCCGACGGCCCCGACGCGGTGCCACGCAGCCAGTAGGTGTCGCTGTTCTCCTACTGGCTGGAGCCAGGAGCCCCGCGCTGGCCCCTGGCGCCACTCAGCCTTCTGCGCCGGGCGGGTTCGCAGACCCACCCGAGGTCCCGCAGACCCCCCACACCCCGGGGACCGTCCCTTCACTCACATGGCCACGATCGCAATGACGTGGACTGGCCTAAGGGAGCGCCTTTGGGGGAGACAAAGAAGAGAGGGCTCTGTTGGAGCGAAACGCGGGGCCCCGACGGAGCGGCTCAAAGTCACCAACTCGCCCTCCTTTCTTTTCTATTCACGTGCTGTGGGCAGCGCCCGGTCACTGGGAGTATCCTGGTAAAATCCCGAGCCAGGAAATTCAACCAGGGCTCCACGCTGCCTTTAAAAATAAACAAGAGGTTGAAACCCCGCTTCGTGGGAGCTAGCCACAGAGAGTGGATTGGTTTCAATTTCTTGCCTCAAAATAAAAAGAAAAAGTGATAAAGAATAGAAAGAGACCTGGGCCTGGCCACTTGCGTGAGCTACATACCATCTTGTACACACGTCTGCACTCAGAAATACCGGGTAATCGCGACCGCCCCCCACCCACGGCCCAGGAAGGAGTCAGTATTTGGATGTAGTTGTCTTCCCCAAACCATTGCTTGCCAAGTATTTTTCCCCTTCGGAAACCTAGCAGTTAGCATATCTTTGGAATCTGTATTGAAATTCTAGGTATTGAGAATTCTGCGCCCTTCTCTAGCGTCCTGCGGCTCCCTGCCTTCGGCCTCAGTGTGCTGCGTAAGAGATTATTAATCAGAAGCGTTCTTTTTGTGTGTTTCTCAAAAGGAAGGGGTTTGACTTATGAAACCGAGAGGGACATTTACAATGGGTACATCCTATAGTTGACTGGAGATTTTATTATGATTCTGATTGCTTTGTACGGGAAATCACTGCTCCGATTTGAAGGTGGGGTGAGGAGTCGGTGGACCGGCATTGAAAATGTTGAATTCAGAACCTCAGGTTATTGAAAGAGTTAGTATGCAAAAGAGAACTGGCTATGTATTTACACTAACGCTTTAAAATCATACCTTCAGTTAAAACTTGGGGACATTTTGCAGTAAATTTTGTAAAAGACCTACACTCTATCTGTATTTTTGGTAAACGTAATCAATTCGTGAAGAAGAAAAATGTGACAAATATCAGAGAGGAAGAAAGGAAAAATTCTCACTTAAAGTCCTGAATATTTCGGGACACATTTTGTTTCTGACTCTGGGCCTCGGTCTCACTGTTTCGGAGGACAAGGCTGGCAAGTGCCTGAGTCTTCAAAACAAGCCTTAATTTTTTTAACGCGAAGTGGCAACATCATTAAATGTCATGCCTTTTGCTATGTTTCACAAAATTGGCTCCTTTCCGTTAAATCTTATGTCTATTATACAATTCTAAATAATTATATTTCTGATTGAGAAGGCAAATTAATCATTCGGTGACGTGGGAGGGGGGAGAAACACGTGTCTAATCGGAGGTTGTGAAGTTCAGTGAGAAGGTATTTTTAGCTTGGAAAGTCCAAATTCAGATATTTGGGTATCTCTCCCCCTCCCCTCATTTCCCCAGTCCCTCCCTATTTTACTCCCTCTTTCACACAACCCTTTGGACTCTTTTTCCCACTTTCTCCCCTTTCCTCAGCCTCTGCCTTCCTTTCACCCCCGCGCAGCTCCACCAACAGTGCCTCTCCTCTTTCCTCTCCTTTCTCCTTTTCCCCTCTTCTCCCCCACCCCAGTCTTTCGGCGTGTTTGTATTTCTCTGTCTGCCTCCCCCTATTTATTGTCTGATCCCATCAGTCAAGTTAATATAAAAGTAGCAAATGGGAGGCCCAGCACCTCTCTCCTGCACGGGCCCAGGGCACTTTGGGGATGTGTCGGCCGCGGCCAGATTACCGGCCTGAGTGGTGGCCCTTGGTTCAGGGTACGCTGCTGTGGAGAAGTTGGGGTCTGCGCGAGGTTGCGGGGCTTATTCAAACGCCGCCCGCTGCTGCTGTGATTCGCAGGGACTCTGCCTCGGTATGGTAATGCTGGGCCGGGGTGGGGGGGAGACGGGGGAGGCGCAGAGGAGAGGGGAGGGGAGGGGAGGATGGGGGTGAGGGCGGGGTGCGAGGGGGCTCCGGCACCGCGCGCTCCGCTGCCAGGCTGGGACAGAGCACCGGGACCCGCGGCGGCGTCGGCAGCAAAGCCGCTACCCACCCTTCGCCACAACACCCACCGAACCAGCGAGCCACCAAGCTACCGGCCCCCGGGGTAAGCTACAGCGTGCACACGGCAGTGACGGTGACGGTTCAGATGCTTCAGGTTACCACCAGGCACCAATAAGGGAGATTAGAAAGAGAAAAGGAGATTACAGAGAGATCAGAGATAAGAGGTGTACCTCTCTGTGTCCCTTGTCACACAGTGCGCGCGCGCGCGCGCACACTCACACATACACACACACGCCTCTGTACACACATGCATGCAGAGACATCCGTACATGAACACATTCCTTGCTATTACCATCTAAATACATGCATCGCCACTCTATATGCCCTGCAACGTGGCCAGTGTGTTTGTCCTGATCCCTGCATACAGGCGGGCAGGTATGTGCAAGAGTCCAGGCAGGAACAAACCGCCACGCACGATTGAATTGCTGCCAAACTCGAAGAGACGTTTAACCTGCTGAATTGTTTCACTCAGCCAGGTGCTCCCTCAGAAACCCTCAGTTTTGCAACCAACTGTGGAATCCTTTGATTCATAGAACGTTCTGAAAATGTACTTTAGGAAACATAATCTTGCTGTATAAGGCAAACCTAAAGGATGAGTGTTTTTCCGTTTTTTAATATTTTACGTGTAGCCATCTGACCACTTTTTATTGGGTGACCTATCATATGAGCACTTTGGTGTGGGCTTGGAAAAACTACAGCCAGAGGTAAGGTTAGAAATGCCATAAGAATTAAGGGTGCTAAAAATGGATGCTGGAAAAGTCCAGCATGAAAGATGGCATGCAGCTGTAGGTTTAAAATGGGGAAAAATACATATTAATATTTATACATGAAAGCCAATGGGGAGGGCTGAGTCTTACCCTGAGTATCTGTGCAGGTAAGTCATTCATAAGAAAACTAATTACCTATGCATGTACTTGAACTTGTTTAATTGAATAAGCTGCATGTGTGCATACTTGCTGTTCTTTGTGGCTATGCAATTATAAATTCAGCCTTTTAAAAAGTGATAGCTTTGGGGGTATTTAAAAAGTGGACTTCATACATATATATTTTTCAAAAGCCATTGTGCTGAATAGATATACTGCCAGGAAGGAAAACCGACCCCATAAACCACATTACTATTGCTTGAAATCTAACTCAAGGCCTGTCTATTTTAGGGCAAATCAACTGGCTTAATATAGTCAACCGTTTTGTTTATTGGTTTTCATTACAAAGTCAGGAATTAAGGATGCTTTTCAATCAAGATAATGTGCCTTGTTTCCAGCCATGTTAAGATAAAAATGAAACTCAGTAAATTTTGAATGCAATAGATAAGGTACAACATACAACATGGTTGAAAATGTCTTCCTTGCAGAGGGCTGTCCATTGCTGTGTCTACACATTTTAAAATAGTATTTTTTTTTTTGCAGTAAGAAATGCTAGAAAGCAATAGTGAGGTAAATGCCACACCTCTCAGTTAATCAGCACACAAATTCTTTAGAATTCTTTGGAGTCACTTCCCTTTATACAGACATTGTTTCAAATGCACTGGCCTGAACTGTGTTTGCTAATATTAAGTTAATTAGACAATCAAACTTTGAGCCTCGAGCGATGGCATTACAGCTGATGAAGGGGTTATGTCAGGAAAAAAATTAAAATGTGTCTTTTCTTTTATGACCAAACCAGGAGGTTATACAGCTGGTAGTACATACATGACAGAGGTGCATATTTGGATTCTTAAATAAACAGATGCAGGGAGGCAACTGTGCATATTATCTAGCAAGAGACAGCAGCAGACACTCGCCAAAAAATAAAAACAGACAGAAAGGAACAAGAAAGACAGACAGACATAATAGAATAACAAAAAAAGAGGGGGAGGGGAGACTCAATAAAACGATACAACCTGAACTTTTCGCGAATTAAAAAATGCAAATATATCTTTACATATGCATCAGTATTAAAAATAATACACGCTGGAACCAACAGGAGCGGGAGCAGGAGGAGGAGGAGGAGGAGGAGGAGGAGGAGAGGTGGAGGAGGAGGAGGAGAGGAGGAGTAGGAAAGAATGGAGGCGCCGCGGAGCCCTGATTATGCATGGGCTGGAGCTGCCTCCTCTAACCTGTTCTTCTCCGAGCCGGGCAGCCGGCGGTCCTCAGCCGCCCAGAGAACAGGAGCCGAAACAACCGTTCCCGAAGGCTACAGCGTTTATTTTTCTCTTTTGGGGGTTTTGGCGGTTGTTTCAGGGCTCGCCAACTGGCCCCTTTAATTAAAAGCTTCAATAAAAGGCGATCGCGCCAGGAATGCACCGGCTCCTCTTCGTGCAGGATTTGCATATTTTTTTAATGCCCTAATTTCCTTGATGTATGTAAATGTAGCCGGACGTAGAGGGAGACAGGGAGCTGACGTCAATGGACGTGACCTCGCAGCTAAACCTTGAACGTGAAGCCGGGATGGGGGAAAACACGGAGCGGCAGCCGGCGGAGCTCGCTAGTGCGGGCGGCGGCAGCAACGGTGGCCAAGCCTAGGCCCGAGGGGGCAAAGGGGGGCCCTGTCGACCCTGGGGTAGGAAGAGCGGCCGCTTTCAATCTCCATCGCCCGACTTCCAGCCTCGCCAGCCTTCGGCCACACTCTGCAGGCTCCTGTCCGGCGCCTCCTACCCCACCAACTACACGTTCTTTTGCTTCCCTCAGAAAAGCAACACACTCAAAAACAACAAACCAAAAACAACAGATAACAAACCAAACCAAATCCCCAAATGTTTGAGACCAATGCTTGGGTACCTATCAGAGAGAAGACTCTGATAATGGAACATGATTTTTTTTTTTTTGCTTGTCTCCACCAGAAGAGGAGGAGACCTCAGACAACAGCAAATCACTCCTAAAACATGATAAGCTACACGTGTTTCCAGTAGGGAGAGGTAAATTGCCCAGCCGACTGGTGGGGGCTTCTCGTTTCGTTACCTATTTACCTGTGCACTCATTATGCGCGTCGGCTTCATTAACAGCCGAGCTCTTAGCGTGCGTTTTGGTGTGATGGGAGTGTCGCGTGTGTGTGTGTGTGTGTGTGTGTGTGTGTGTGTGTGTGTGTGTGTG
>JAQQAC010009165.1:22295883-22349691 GCA_029783875.1 Phataginus tricuspis
GTGTGTGTGTGTGTGTGTGTGTGTGTGTGTGTGTGTGTGTGTGTGTGCTGGGGAGGTGCTTGGGTTGCTGAGCACCGAGGCAGGCGCTGCGAGCGAGATGAAACAGAGATCGGTGTTTCTCCACGGCTACCTCTGGGACTTATCTGCGGGAACATCTAGGCCAGAGCTCCTAGGCTGGAGTTCGAGTTTCACCCATTTGAAGGTTGAGGGGGGCGTCTGGTGGAGGGGGAGGGGGAAGGCAGAAAAGGCTCTCTGAACAGCCAGGCCCTTCCGATTACATTGTTTGGGGCGGAAAGCTTGAGGTGCGAGCTATTCCGCGGCCGCAGCCCGGGGCGGTGCCTTGCGGGATTGAGCCTGGTGTGGGTTTCACTAGGAGCTCAGCAGCCTCGGGGAGGAGGAAACGGCTCTCGGCTATTCAGCAGGGCGGCCTTCAGATTCCCTCCCTCCACGGCCCAGCGCGCCAGCGTGTGCGTGCCTGCGCACCGGGCGGGGGGCCACTGGCACCTCCCTGCGCACATCCGCCCCCGTCTCTGCTCTCCTGCCTCTCCTAGGCAGCTAAGAAATGATCCGCGGCCTCTTCTGGGCCGGAGCCGAGCGGAGCCGGGGGTGGAGGGCAGAGCCGCAGGCTGGCAAGGAAGGGGCGCTGGAGGCCGCAGTGTCGGCTTCCCAGTCCTGCCCTCGGCCGCCAAGGCTGACGTTTCTTCGTTCCACCTCGCAGCGCTAGCTTTGTTTTCCTGACATGCTCGTGGCCACAGGGCCTCACGCCTGCGAGGGGAGTGTGTGCGTGTGCGCGGGGGCGGGCGCGCGCGGCGGGCTGGGGCCCTCCCGACAAGGACACGCATGGCTGTCTGTCCTCCGGCTGCACTTGGCGGGAAAGCTGGGGGCCGCCAGCGGGGTTGGGAGCCCGCGGCTCTCATTACCTCCTCCCTGCTCCCCCCGGATGGCATTTACATACGGGCCACTCGCCTGAATTTTTACGTCCCCCCCCCCGCCCCGCCCCGCCACCGGTCGCACGCGCGCACGCTCGGTACAAGCTCCCGCGCGCGCAGACACCCGCGCCCAAGCTGCTGCCGGCAGGGCGCGCGAACAGGCCTGGGGGTGCAAGCCGTCAGCGGCGAGAAGGATTATTGCACCCTCCCTTTCGCTCCTACACCGCTGACAGCTTCCCCGCTCGCACTACAGGAAGCCCACCTTCCTCTCAAAGCCCCCACCCTTCTCTTTCTGTACATTCCCCCCCATCTCTCTGCCTCTCCCTGTTTAACACACACACACACGCGCGCACAGACACTCGCTTTCTCTTCCCTCTCAAATAGATAACCCCTATGGCGCGTCCCTGGTACCCTTTGAATAGCTGTGGAGTTTAAAGAATAAAAATCCTTATAATGTATTGCTTCTCTTTAGCCAAACACAGTTAACGACCACAACAAAAAGGGGGAGTAGTGAGGTAAGGGGACTTGAACCAAAAGACCTTTCTTAAATATAAAAAGTATGCCAGTCAAAAGGTCATTCTCCAAGTTTGTAAATAAAATTGCGAAGGGAGTCCTTAAAAAAGAAAGGAGAGGAAAGAAGGAAGGAAGGTAAAAAAGACACACAAGTTACGTAAAATGGTGCATTGGACAAACAAGACGGGTTGTTCTTTGGAAAAAAAAATGTCTAAAGAATCAAGAGGGAAAAAACCCTGGAAGAAAAAAGGAGAAGAGGGAGAATAAAATAAAAGGTAGAAAAGGCAAAAGAAGTTTCCAAAGAAATGTGTGCTTTGCATCCTACAATAGGAAAATGTAGCCATTGCCCTCCTTCAGACGAGACATTTCTAATTTGTTCCGTCTGTCAGGAGGGAACTATGAGAGGTTTGGGTGCAAATTCATTATCTCTGGCAACGCAGAACGTAGTGTGGGGACTGAAAAAGACCGTGGCAATGGATGAACAATAGGGCTTCAGTTCATCAGTAACAAAAGCAGTGGGGAAATTGGTTGAGTTTCTGAGCACGTCCTCCTCGGCAGAGGGGGCTGGACTAGACCTTGGACAGCCCCCCCAAAAACTTGCCGAGCCTCGCACACACCACTTCACTCTCTACTCCGAGGCTCAGGGAGCAAGTGCCTGGCGTGGGGGGTAAAAGTTGGCTTTTTTTCCTCCTTGGGCTTTTGCCCCCTTCTCTCTCGCCCCAGAAGGGAAGATCCGTTTAAACTATTTTAGACGCAATCAAGCAAGAATCACTATGTGGAATTGAGCGGCAGTTTTAAATGTGTTAAAGAGAGGGATGAGCTGAAATTTTTTCTTCTTTTTTTGAGACGCCGAAAGAAGCTGTTTGTGTACTGCGGCCGCCCTGTTACTGTGGATCTTGTCTTCTGGCCGGTGCCTGGATTCCCGTCCAGCTGGATTTGGGGGCAACACTGCCTGACGCAGGGAGAACAAGTGAGTATCTTGGCGGCCCGCAGGCGGCAGCTCGGCCGGCGGCGCGGGGCCAGCAGTGCCTGCCGCGGCCCCGCGCCGGCGCTCGTCACCTCGCCCGCGAGCCGGTGCTCCGTTACCCACAGAGCCCCGTTGCCGGCCACTCCGAGAGCCAGGCCGGGCTTTGCTTCAGCTAATTGATTGTGTGGCTCGGATGCTAAACCTGTTGATCTCGTGAGTTGCCTGAGCCAGGACTGTTAATTATCCAGTGGCCTCACCCCCCCAATTGCAGAGATGCCAGGAAAATTTCGCATTCATGGGGGAATGATGAATGTAATTTTGTGTTGTTCGTGTTGAGACTTTCCTCCCCTAAATCTAAAGCCAAATACAATTGTATTTTGCGTTCCTGAATTCAGGATTCGCATTTTAAATCTTTTAACCACCTCAAAGTTGCAATTACCTAGCAATGAAGTGAGGGGCTAATTGGATTCTGGTAGAAAGTTATGTGCAGGAGCTAACTAGACTTGGATTTCCACTTCCTTTTTCTTTTTTCCGTTTGGATTCTGGGAGGCGAGAGGCCGTTTCACAGGGTTATCCCAAGTTCGGATTCATCAAGTGCAACCATAGCGGTTCATTTTGGGACCTGGTACGTTTTAGCTTCAGAAGCTTCCGGTATCCGAGCAGAGCCAAGTCTCTGCTGTTTGCTTGGTGCCCAGACCCTGCTGAGGGAGGCGAGACCTTCGTTCCGTGGCCTGGAATTGTCTGAGGGAACCCTGGCAGTGGGAACCAGGCAGTGGATTTGCATTAGAGTCTGCGCGTTTTCTCTTGCAAATGTACCCGCCGTGCTTGAATGGGGACTGTCTTGTGGGGTCAGGGCAGCAGTGGAATTGATCAGAAGTTAGACCGGAGGCCCTGTCAAGTCACGGCCACGGCCGGGAGCTCTTTTGGAGCTGCGGCTGCCTTGGGCCCGGAATGGCTGGGTGGCATCCAGTTTCCTCCCTCTCCTGGTACCTACCTCTGCCCGCCAACCTCCTTCCCCACCTTGACACCACTAATTAGGGCGCTGGCTTCAGAAACAAGCTCCCATAATCAGCATAATAGAACCAGAGCAGTACTTTCATTTTGCAAAACCAATAGCCCCACCCCGCCATTCCAAAATAACAATAAGCATTAAAAAAAAAAGATAAAAGAAAAGCAATCTATTTTCGGGAGCGTAAGAATTCTTGAATATTGAGTCGTGGGGGATGGGGAAAGAGAATAAAAAAATCCACCACTTTACAGCAATCAGGTTTTACATTATTCATGGATTTACTGAAGGAAATAGCCAATCAGGAGCCATAGATATGAATGCACATCTCACCGTGCTGTGGCCTTACAGTAAACAATTTGCATCTTTCTAATGGATTAGATATTTATCTAGGGATTCCATTGTTTGAAAGGCCTGAAAATTCAGTCCCTTAAACATTTAGAAAATACGACTGTTTCAGTCTTAAAATTCTTACGCGGAAGAACTCTCTGTCCTCTTTTGTATGGCAGGTTACAATGTACAAATTCTTAATATTTCTTGAAAGTCTATCTTCCTTACAAGCTAAAAATAAAAGAAAAGAAGAAAGAAAAATTAATTTCCCAAACCCCTCCATATTCTGCATATTTTGCATTCCCATTATCATGCACGTCTTCATTTAAATGCAAATTAGCATATTTAACCCTGTGGGTGCTGAGGCCCAGGATACATGGTACTGGGTTTTCTGGAATCTCTTGGCATTTTGAAGAATCATAGTAATTTCTATATCTTAAATAAAGCCAATTCTAGACATGGTTATATATATATATATATATATTTTTTTTTTTTTTGCAATATATTAACACTGTAATCATTCGTTTTCTTGACTGTTTTTCAGAAGAGACTACAAAGAAGCATAAAATGAATAGACAATCCAACCAAAGGTAATTTTAAAATTTAATTTGATAAAATCAAAGTGATGTTAAAAAATCAAAATAGAGTATTTTTACTAGGTGGAAGGCCTGCAGTGTATCTCCCAGTTCATGGCAATAGATGCAATTCCAGAAAAAATCTAAGTTTTCACATGTGCAATTTTTTTCCTGCAGGTAGTCTTTGTATATTATATATCAAGGATAATGCAAACATAATCTGTAACTGCCTATAAAAGTGAAACTTGGATACAAAAGAAATAATAGGACACTTTGACTAGAAAGTAAGCCAGTCAAGTACCTTGCCTGAACTATACAAATCGCTGTCAATTAAATGGCTTTTATGTAGAAAATGGGAGTCTTGCCTGTATTAGTGGACTGTGGTTTACATGCCTGAGAATCATACAAGCTCAATATTAAAGAGGGATTTTAGTGTTAGGTCAGTTCTTTATGTACTTTACAGTAGTGTGAATAAAATTCAGAGAGGTGTTCTGAATAGTAGTGGCAAGATGTGTTTTGCATTTATGGAACAGCCAAATTCTCATTCAAAAATGTGGAAAATCATAACTCCCTTTTTAATTTAAATAGATTGTTTATTCTCAAGAAAATCAGGATGTTTCAATTCATGTTTCAGCCATCTGGAGACCTATAAAAAGATTAGAAAACAAGCATGACAATCACGTCCTAATCTATTGGTCATTAATGGGAATTTATTAGAGAATGAGCAGGCAAGCCTTTTGAATTCAGTATGTTCTTCAATATGTAGATTTCAAAAAGAGTATTCTCTAACTCAGCTAAATACTGCTTGAAAAACAAAAATATCTGAACTAAAAACATGAGGTGTTAATAGTTGCTCATAATAATATATGGCAGACAATGCTGGGAATCTTTAGAGCAGTACGATTGTTTCAACTTGTACTTGTCTCATATTCGACACAATAATGCAGTTCTTGAAATGTATGTAAGAAACCACAATATATTGGTTGTATTGATAAACCACAGACCTTGGCAATATTCAGAATAATCAGGTACTCAGTATTAAGCCTTGGTATGTATTTTTTATGTCTCCATGTGTTGAAAAATGATGGAGAGGTAAAACATTTAATTGGTTCTATTCCTAACAGATAGACTACTCATAATCATTATGTTGGTTATTTTCACTCTTGGGGGCTTTCATAGTGAATCTGTGGTATATGTGACAGGCATGGAGGCCAGTCCTGGAGTCAGCTGATATGAGTATGTGGCATTGCCTTAGAAGATGCTATTTTAAGACAGTATCTTCTGGAGGTTCTAACTATAGAAGCATCTCAAATGTTCTGTGTTTTGGCTTTCCTGATAGTTACTTGGGTTCTTAAATTGCATTTAATTGTTGAGTGTGGAAATATAGCCACATTAATTTGCAAATTCACACAAACATAGGAGTGATACACATAGACATACATGCATCATACCGCTCTATTTTTACCAACCCCCATCCAGATATATATAAAGCAAAAAGGGAATCTAAAAATATCTGGCATTTCTTGGGGTTTTGACTTAAGGAATTGAATTCATCTGATCATATGCTTGCTTTATGTAGTACATGCCAAATCACTAATGATTCTACTTCTAGGACTTGGAAAGCAAGGCTAAAACACTCTCAATCTTCCAAGGCAGCAAAGCTCATTAGGGTTTTACATAATGTCAAAAGTGGCATATGTGTCAGTGATGTGTTCTCTTCTTATCCAGTACTTTATGTTGTGACCTTATAGTTCAAGAAGGAAGAGTGTGTTTCTCTGAATTACTTTGTAGTTTGCATGTATATTTTCTGTATAATCCAATGCAGTCATTTCTGATTGTACTTCTTGTGCCAGAAGTTGATAAGAAACATAGATGAGTGATTTCTATATCTTAGTCTTTTCTAAATAATCAGAACAAGAATGGTCACCAAAAAAGGAAATTAATAAAATAATCTAGGGAAGCATTGGCATCTTTACTACTAAACTTTATCTTTAATTGGTGTAACATTGATGTTTGAACTCTTGATTGAGGACTTTTCTGAGCAATTCTGGTTTTCTTTACTTGTCAGTCTTTTCTATAGGATTTACATATGTGTGCTCTACATGTAACTTGGTAAACATATTCATACTCATGTCTTAAATGCATAAGTAACTGAATTAATGAAAGAGTGCATGTTAATTCTGAAAGTGTTTTTTGGTCATTGGGGAAAATAGTCACCTATAGAAATGAGAATGTTGAGATAAACTAGTGATGTGTGAAATAAATACAAAGATTTATGACATTTGCTTGTAGCATATCTTTTGAAGAATAGTAACACCACCAAACATAGCTTATAATTTTGGGAAACAGTCTGTAAAGTTCACCCATGGTGAATATGCAACTTTTGTGGACTGTACCTTTAGATGTTCTGTTGAGAAGCATCTGAGCATTAGAACTGTACATACTGTAGATGCATTAGACTCAGATTACCCATTACAACAGAGAAGAAGAAAAGACCTCTTTTAAGTGATCATATTCACACTTTGAAAAGTCCTAAGAAAAGGAATAAGCCTAATAATTTAATAAAACAATATTCCCTTCTAGATAGAAGAAAGGTGGGGTGGGGAAGAGGAAGGTGGGAATAGTTAAGCTCTTAACATTCAGGTGTTGTAGCTGTCTTTTTCACAATACAGGAAGTAACAATACTTTATAAATAATTTCATAAGGAAGACTAGTACATTTTGTCCTTCTGTATGAAACTGATGTTTGAAACTATAAACAAAGGCTCGGCATTTTTATTACAGCAGAGTTGTGTTCAACATTAGAAACTATTGTTGCAGTGTTTACCTGTGCTACATTCTAAGGAACACACCGTCAACAGATTAATTTTTTAAAAAACCAGAGTGAAGTCGACCTGCTTAGAGCATTCGGTTTGAACTTACAGAACATAATACGATGCCCTATCGCCATGGCACATAAATACAAAGCATGCCTGAGCTGTGAAGCCATTAAAAGCACACCACCAGAGCAAATTGTCAATGTAATCACACATCGACTCACTGCCTAATACAGATCTGATTCCCAGCCCCAGAAAGCAAGGCCCTGCTTTAAGCAATAGCAAAGTGCCTTCCATCTGTCTGCCCATGCAATCTGCCAGAAGAGAAATGCAGGCAAAGACATTCCCCAGATCTGAAATGCTTTTATCTGTCCTTAGAGAGAGATTTCTTCCAGTCTTTGGATATTAGAGCGATCTACACTAGCACCGAGGTGGTAAAAGGCCGCGGGTTGCTTTTCCAGGAGCAGTCGGTAGTGCTAGCAGAAGAGATGTTGATTGAGAAAATAGGGCTTGTTGCAATGCCGCCGCCGCCTCCGCCGCCGCTGCCCAGGCAGCAGGCGTGGGGCAGTTGGCTGATCACTGATGCATATCAATAACCGTGTACTTGAGATTTCTCATGACATCATCATTACCTTGGTCTCCCGCGGTCCCGAACCTTTGACCTTGCCGGGCTGGTCCACATTTTGGCAGTGAAAGCCCCTCCAATGATGGCCCTTTTCTCCTTCTTTCAGACCGGGGGCAGCACGCCAGCAAGAAGGCATCTTCTCCTCCCCAGCCTAGACGCCCTGGGAAATCGAGGATCTTCCCCCTAAAACACACACACACAAGATATGTGCAATCAAGCTGCCACCGCTCCGTAAAAAGCTCATGGTGCCTAACCCCAAAGGATCAGGAGCAGATCCTTGAATCAGCTGTCACTTCTTCTATAGAATGGGATTTTTTTTTTCCTTCCTCCTTAACCTGCGCTGGAAATTGCCGTTGGCTTTATACATCTCTATAGAGGGAGGCTAAAGAGTCTTGCGTGAGAATGAAGCAATTTACAATGCAAATAGAGGCCTGTGAAGGGACGGACGCTGCTGCTCACCCTTTACCGCTTGCTGCACCTTAATAGCTGGTTTTATTTTCTGGTGTTAATAGATGAATTGTTGGCTAACGCTGCCGGAGATTACTTGCTGAAAGAAAAAAAAGTTCGGAATAAACTTTGAAAGCAACAGATCTCGTTTGGATGTTTTAGCCGCACACACAAACAGAAACCAGGTCATATTTATATACAAGGAGGAATCTTATGCACGGCAAGTACCCTGGAGGACTACTCTTCCGTACTGCCAGAAAAGATCGGGATGTGGCGTCGGGCCTGAGGAAGATAGAGGCGTATGAGGGAAGCGAGTTGTTATCTTTGGTTATCTAGCTGTATGAGTGTATTGGTCTTCATAAAGCTAGATAACCGAAAGTAAAAACTCCTTCAAGATCGCCGGGGAGCGTGTGAGAGTGAAAGACTTCAACCAAGAGACACTAAAAACCAGAAAGGTCAGGAATACTTACTGAATCTAACTTTGTTTTTGTTTTTGTTTTTCCTTATGATTGAAGGTGGGATTAGAGGAAGTTAAGTAATACACTTATGCCAACACATAAAGATGCCAGATACTTTGAGAGGGCTTACTACAGCTGCAAAGGAGAATTGCATTGTGCTAATGAGTAAAGATGCATGTGCAGTTTGTCCTACTTTAATGCAAAAGTTTATATATTAGTTGGTTTCTTCTTCTTAGAGAGCTGTTGTGCAGCTGTGTTTGATACTAGCTTAAAAATGATTCCATAGTACATAGACTTAGGCTGTTCCCTTCTGAGGCCCTTTCCTTGAAAAATTTGAAGATTATGCTTGCAAACTGCATGTATTTGGGTTGTACGTCAAAGCATATGAAATTAGATTTTGAGAAAAGTTTATACTGGAAGGTCAGTAGACCTATGAGGACATAGAGCTAGCGGGGAAAACGCAAAAATAAATAAATAAATAAATAAATAAATAAATAAATAAAAGTAAAGGCTGATTTTTATTCTTCTATTCAAAGTACAAGGACAGATGCTTCTCTGTTCCAAGAGGGTTTCCTTGAGGAAGCTACTGAAGCAGAAAGACATGATGGAGACGAGATCGCCTCCCCTCTTGTCAAAGTGTTAAAAAAATGTTCTGTCTTACTCTGCGCCTAGCATTGGAAATGAAAGTGACATTTACGCAACAACCCACGTGTGCGCCTCCTCTCTTTTTGTTTAAGGATGATCAGGTCTATCCAGGAAACAGCTCTGGCATCCCAAACTGAAATAATTAGGACGTATATAGACCTGACAAAAATGGAAAGGGGGTGGGGAATCTGAGGGTCTGTCTTGCCTAATTGATTCCGATAAACGGAATGCAGGAGATGTGAACGGCAGGACGCTCCGATTCCCACGCTCGGGGGCAAGTGGTAAAGCGGGCCGGGAGCCTATGACAGACAGCCCTGTTTGGGGGGTGGGGGCATGAAAAAAACCATCAAGTGCACACACCATACTCATCTCCATCGCTTAAGAAAGTAGAGGCATTTCCCACCCACAGCCATCTGCACGGTCCCAAATGGCAGCACCAACTGGTCTGTGGCTGCCGCATACTCTCTGTTAGTTTTATAACTAATGTTTAATCTGGCTGTAATTAAGTTTGGCTTTCTTCTTTGGTTGAGATTTTCAATATTTAAGGAAAGCTGGTCGTGAGCAGTTCTAAGGAAATCCCATTCCTGCCTGCTCCTCCTGTCAAATTCTCAGTCTGTACTTTTGGCCTTGAGACCACCTTTTGGCTTTTGTTCTAGGTGCGTTGTATTTAAAAATACATATTTCTATATAATAGACATTGTTATCACTTCATTAGGCTGTTTACCTCTTAACATGATAGATCTAAGAACTTAGCTTAATTATGCTAGTGGACACACACTGGAAAGTAAAGCTATAAAATCATCAACCTATAGAAAGTTAATTACAATAACAACATGGTAAAGGGTTGTTTTGATACTGTCCCAGCAAGATGCATTCTAAACAGCCATTTTTATTTAATCTAAAAATGACTATGCACTTTGGTGAGCCCCATTGTAATCTTTTTGTAAAAGTCCTTATATTTTTCCATGTGTCACCAAGCAAAGATATGTCTAAACATTTAAACATAAATACAAATATTGTAATAGGAAATGCCCCAAGTGGCCTGTTACTTCCACGTGGCTTAGATTACTGACAATCCCAGATCCCAAATACACAGTTTTTCTTCAAAAGCGTTACATTTTCCTTTGTTGCTTCAAGTCCTTGTAAGACTTCATACTGGAGAAGCCTGTAAAACCACTGCTAACTTCCGTTAGAATCTCTGAGAGACTTTATTAATGTAAGTTCTCAATATGGCTGCTGAACACGTGCCAAAGTTTTACTATGGTAGTGACCGTTGAGAAGACCCTTGTTTATTTACATTTGAAGCACTGTTTGTGCAAACAACCTTTCATTGTTAAGTGCCTGTATTCCTTTCATTTACTTCATGTCCAGGGGTGCTATTTACCTAGAACCATTGTCTACTACAATTAACATTTACATTACAAAGTGTGTGGTTTTCTTTCTCAAGAAGGTTCAATTAAGGCAATAAGATGTTTGCTGGGGAAACCTATTGTTTACTGAAAGCACTCAATGGAGTCAAATTACTGAAGCTTTTGCCTACGTCTTTTATGTAAATGTGTTAAATATAACATCTAAGGAAAATGAACAATATTATAATTCTGTGTTTGCCATTGTCATATCAAACTTGCTTTGTATCATACTAATGTTACATGACTTATTGATTAATAAAAATACATTTCAGTGTTATTATTTTCATTTTATTTTTTGCTCTTCACTGCTCTTGCTGCAACATGTCCCAATTTTTCTTTTTTCTATTACACATCAAACTTCTGACATTTTGTTTTATTTGTGTATGTTAAAGAGAGGTATTGTGTCAGAGCATGGGTCTGACGGGTGTCCTAGGGTAATCTCTACAATGACCTTATAAAAAGGTGATATTTCTTTGAAATCCGAAATATTCCGAAGGAATGTACATTTAAGTCAAAAGTGTAAATATCAGTTAAGTAGTTCTTTGAAAGCTAGTTTTAACATTGGCAGAAACCGGATCAAGTTTATTTAGCATACCACTGCATTGTAAAACAGTTGGAGTGAAGTTGCAGGTTGCGTGAGCATGCATGTTAACTAGTGGGAACCAAGTGCAGTCTTTGTGAAATGGGAGCAGCAGATTGCTGTGCAAGGCCAATGTTAAAAAGGCAGCTGAATTTAACACCATCTGGAAGAAAAGATCCCTTCACGACTTTCTCACACCGTCAGACAAAACTAGTGTCTCTTGTTCCGAGCCCTTGTCTATGCAACCATACAATACTGAGTCATTATACTTTTGCTGAGAGAAAATTTGAGAACACAATATGGGTAACCAGTGAATGACCAAGTTTCATTGTGCCCGCTTAAGTCGATTGAAATCTACGTCTAGAGCTATGAATGGTAGTATTGTTTTCCTCACCAGGGCTGTACTAAATGTCAGCACAGTGTAAAGAAAAACTTGAAGTCTGCAAATAACTTACCAGATCTCAATTATAATATTTTCCCACACTAGAACTAATATCATTGCGAGGGACTACATTGCAGAAAACACAAAAAGAAACGAAAAGAAATAGAGAGTTCATTTAGAAGTTATTTTATCCAGACAAACATTTTAATTTTCTGATGGGAACTTCAATTCAGGCTGCAGGCTGGGTTGAGAAGTGGAATTCATTACTGGGAAGTTCAAGTTACAAAAGTGCTTCTTGTGCAATTAAAACAGAATAAGACAAACAACTAGTCCCACCTGAAACCCTCCCTTCTTAACTATAAAGAGACAGTACTTGGGTTTTATTGCTTTAGTTCTGCTTAGAATTATTAGTATGAATCTGGCTTAACTGTTGCTTTAAATTTTGGCAGACACTGCTCTTTCAAAGTCGCCACTATGATTGACATTGCAAAAGAACATCGTTGAGGTACTTTTCCAAAAATATGCAATGCTCTGGTACCTCCCTAGGTGAATTCTGGTGCTCTCAGGAGTACCCCTCCCTTTATATTGTCCCCATCCCCATTTTCTAACTTTTCTCATGATGTGTATGAATCAGTTACTATACTTAGGTTTAATGTTCACATAATCTATTTGACTGTAAACAGTCAGAGAAAGGAAACAAAACAGCTCAAAAGGAGTAAAAGGAGTTGGTTGTGTATGTTTTATTAGGATGTCTACTTTAAATATAATTGACTTTGCAATTTTGTTATTGTGTCACCGAGTGTCGCATAGTTCTTAACATGTAAGTGCAAAACAATGAGTAATTGCTGTTTTGCTGAATAATACATCTGAGTTGCCAGCCTCAAAGGTATTATTTCGTGTATTTCTGAACAGGAACGTTAACTGCAGATTTTGACATCTAGAATCTTTTCACGAAATACTTAGAAATAGGCCTATAAAATGACACCTGTAAAAGTAAATATAAAGATATAACCAACTTATTTTCCTTGCCCTACTCTATGCCAGAAAATTAACAATGAAAAGTTACCAGTAATAGAATTTTAAAGGATATGACCTAAAACAGTCACACAGAAAATTCAAAACAACAGAAATGGAAATTGGGTTGAGGTTAAAAAAAAAAAAAAATATATATAAATATATATATATATATATATATATATATATATGAATACTTCCACAATTTCCTTGCAGGATATGAAATGGATATATTCACCAGTATCAGCCCCTTAGTAAGTTACCACTAATATGCATAGTAATGTGATAAATGCATTATTTACATTCAAAGTGAGTTATTTCCCCAAAGTGGATTTTCTTTAAGTCTTCTTAAATACTAAATTTCTACTACTAGTGCTCTGTGTTTATTTTTTAAATTAAGATGATTTTCTTAGTTGGAAAAACATGAAATTCTAATTTGATTTTGTATAGTCTTTGAGGAAAATTAAGAAACCACTTAAAAGGAGACAAGGATGAGTACACTTCAAGTTCATAAATGTTCTATTCATAGACTACACATATAAACAGTTCAAGACAGTTTAGCATTTTAAGAATTTTGACTTTTTAAAAATGTAGAGATGAAGGCAAAGGTATTATTTTCCAGTGTGGTTGGAAAATGTATGAAAGAGAGGGTATGACTATCTGTATACCTAGTTTTTTTCTTATATATCTGCACCTCTGGAAATGCCTTTGTGGCTTAAGAATATTCATATCCTTTTCCCACTTTGTCAAACTGTGACTTAGCTTTTCCTTAATTAGAATAAGTAAAACACACCATAATATGCTGCTGCATTTGGTTGGGTGCTGGAGGTGGACGTTGTGAGATGGGCAAATGAGACAAGGTGTCCTTTAGAAGTTACTGAGTAAAAAGACATCTTAAATACTGGGTCGGTTGTTTTAACACTAGTACTTGGAGATAGTTAAACAAGTCTACAGAAATGGAGCATGTAAGGTAGTTTTTCAGTGTCTCCATATTTTAATGGATGGCTTCGTTATCTTGTTTTGGTGTTCATTGGTTTCTCAGCACAAGTTAACCTAGTACAGGAATCAGCAGAAACCTTCATTCTGATCTGCTTAGAGAACCCATTTCACCCCTTCTGGGAATTTCTGGCTTTACTGTGGAATTTTAAAGATGATGAATGGAAATGAAAAGTGTATGATTATGATTGCTGCTAAGGAATATCTGCCTGCCCTCAATCAGGGCCGTAAGAGTGAGTGCACTTCCTCAGAAAGGTGATGACCATCGTTGAGGTGGTAGCATGTGGCTTTCTGCTTTGCAGCCAACTGCCAGACCACAGGGGGGTAGGACTTTAAAAAGTGAAGATAATCGACTTTATGCAGGGAAATATGGAGTTCTGAGCCATATTTGTTCAAAGAGAAGCACATCATTGTGTTTGGTGGATTGACTGGGTTTCAACTGAGCTCCCGCACAACCTATTCTTGAGATCTAAAAATAGCCAGGCTTAGCCGCCGCATTGCAAGGTGCTGGGCGTGGGCGGTGCACCGAGGAGACCACACGACTTTGTGACTGGCTGCAGAAGTGGCTAGGGTAGGCAGTGGCAGCGGCGAAGGCGGCCGACCCGCCGCGGGGCAGTACGACGCCTCCCGGTGACCGCCAACAGTCCTAGCTCTACAACAGCTGCGGCTGCTCGCGGCCCTTTCCTGAAAGAGGGCGTCTGATTGGTGTTTCCCGGGAGACGGGCTGCCCGGACTGCCCGAGCTGGTGCGCCGGCGCGCGCGCTCCCGGTGCTGGCGCGCTTTGGAGCGGCCGGGGGCGCGCAGCGGTCGGGCCAGCGGGCTGGACGGCCTCCCAAGTTCGCGCGAGCTCTAATTCAGGAGCCTGCCCTACACACCTCTTGGAGACTGCTTGGACTCGGGCTGCCCGGGACCCCGCTGAGTGGGGCCCCCGGCCTCCCTGTACCTTCGTGCACAAGGGCTGTTTGTTTTTTGATTTGTCACCCTTCATCCCCTCACCAGCGACCTCGGTCCTGCCTTTGGGCCAGGTCGGGACTGCGATTGCTTAGGAATCCCTAATTTGGGTTTGTGGATCGGGGTGGCTTCGGGGTTTAGTCACGCCAGGACGTCTATTGGAGGCAGGCATCTCGTGGCTGCCACCCTTTTCCCAGGGCCCCTTCTGCAAGCTAGCAGGAAACTTGTGATTAGGGTGTTTTCTTTTTCTGACACTCTAGTTCTGCCCAGGCTTCTTCCCTAGATATGATGAGTGTCATTGATACAGATACTGTGCACCCCACCCCGGCCTGCCCCATTTTTTTTTACCTAGTGAAAATCTGCTAACGGAGAGGGCCTGCTGCCTCCGCACCCCCTACGACGGGGAAGGTCTTGAGGAATGGAGTTTCGTGAATCCGAGCCGGGGCTGGTGAACGCAGGGAGCATCTTCTCCTATCAGATTTGCTGGAAATAGTAATCTCCTTGTTGGGTGGATACAGTAGAACATGTTCAGAGATTACTTTAAAAAGAGATCTGGGTCTTAAGCACTTACTAAAGCCAGTTAATAACATCATGCATGGACATTTAAACTTGTTGTAAGTTGCAGAGAGGATTAGTGGGAAGTCACGCTGTGCGCAGCTAATGATACCATCTTAATTCTAACCCGGCTAAATCCACATGGCCCGGCACAGGTCCGGCTCTGCGGCCCTCGGATGAGGCAGGGAAGGAGGAGGAGCGCTGGGAGGGAAGAAACGGGGGGAGCAGCCCTGACCTTCACTTCAGGAGATGGTCACCTGTCTTGGGAGGCTGCGGGCGGTCCTGCTACTGGGAGGGCACGAACACCAGGACGAGGGCCCAGGTTTCCTAGTGTACACCGACGCGCCACAGCCCATGGGCTGTGCTTTGGTGACACTGTGAAAACACTCGGAGACTTGTTAAAACAGGCTTGGTTCCATTAATCAAAGGGTGTACCAAAGTCTGCTGCAAGTTCAAGTGAAGTGGTGGAATTCCAAAGGTGATGGCTTTTTGCTACTGATCAATTTGCATGACAAAGGACATTCAAGTTCTTCTTTTACAAAAGAGGTTAATATTAGTGTTACAGGAAAACTTGGAAGCATATTATTAACAACTTCCTGCCATAGGCTTGCTCAACTGGTTTCAATCTGATTACTGTTTTAAGGGAGTTGGCGACTATAAGACAGGGCCGGTTAGAAATAATCTTGGGAAAATGCTTCGAAAACGCTGCATTATTAAAACACTTACCGAACAGTATTCATTTGGTTCTGTCACTGAGTACCTGTTTGACGGATTTCTTGTATTCTCTGAGTTTTTTAATAGTCACTGGCCCTGGTAAAACAAGCTATCGGGAGAATATTTTTTTCTTAGTTTAAATTCAAACTTGACAAGGTGAAAGTGTTTATGTCTTGTACCATTAATTGGTAGAGAAAGATTGGAAATAACTATAGATGCTAATCTCTTTAATAATTGATGAAAACCTGTAAATGAACCACTTGGGAAAGAGGATGTGTGCAAAAACAAAAAATAAACACTTTCTCTGAGTCAGTCCACAAAAAATGATTTACAGAATATTACCGAGGATGTCTCTTAACTCTTTCTTTTGGGAAAACAAGAGGAAAAATATTATAACTATACACACGCATATATAGATGAGTGAAACTTACTGGAATGGGAGAATTTCTAGCAAGTATGATTAAAAATATTTTCACGGAATTAATATCTCAAACATAAGTAATTTACATATTTCTCAACCCTGGTCTAATGAAAAAAAATGGTCCTATCATTTATTTGGAGGTACTGCCTTCATGCAGACAATAACAGATTAAATATCATTGAAATTCAGAATCCATGGACTTCTTTCCTGTCAGGGATATATCTCTTTAATAATAATAATAGAAATGTACTTAGGTCTTATTTTTAATTCAGTGCGAATTATGAAGTTACCTGAAACTGTTGCATCAAGTCTTGAGAGGACCTCAGGTAATGGATATCAGGCCTTATTTTTAGAAAGCAAATAGTTTGTCCATGGAAGCTGCTCAATGTATATTATTTTAATGTGCTGAATTATTCTCAAAATATATAATCTATGTACAAGGTTAAGTCAGCATTGGCTGATAGGAATATGAAGTTGATGATAATGAACAGTCTGGAATAGCTTGAAAACTGTTTAGGAACTTTAAATATGGAGTTATCACCATGACTAATTCATGGCAAGTGGGTTTGAAAAGAATGGAAAAAAAATAATATGATAGGTCTTCATCTTTAGAGTTTGTAGAATATGCCTCTTGAGTGATTGTAGCAATGAAAATACCTGGACAGCAAGGAAATAGGAATTATTGATGGATTTATATTTCATTGTTTTGTAAAGTAACTCTTGTGACAATTTGTAAGCACTTAGATTAATACAAAAAATAAAAAGTTTAGCTGTCCTCAAATAAAGCTGGAAATTTCTGAGTAGCTTAGATTTTTTCAAACTGAAGACTCATGCTCAGTTACAGTCTAAAATCTGAGTTTGCAGATATGACATGGAACTCCAGTGATTCAAACATCATAGTTCAAATACTGCATGTATTTCTGCCAAATTTGTCTCATATGGACTCTGCTTAGGCAGAATCCACAGCATGACTGGATTACAGAAAGTGTGTTACCTTCCAATAGGTTATCCCTCCATTTGTATGCTTTGAACATTGACTAGAGAAAGGACTTGAATTTCTGTCATTTTTCTGGACTTCAGGCTTAAGATCTATATTGTCAATTTAAAATATATGAAGTGACCAATATTTTTGGTTAACTTATATTTGTTATTAAAACAAAATTATTTTCTCAGCCAATAGAAATAGAAATTTGGCTTTAGTTAATCTTATAATCTTAACTAGCTGCATTTTATTTGAGATTGTCCAATTCAGTTTTGATTTTTCAAAGTGCATTTTATACTATAAAAGGCCTTTCTGTATAAAATGCAGTTTGAAAAGACAAAAATATTTATGCTTTTTTCATTTTAAGTGATCAAATACTGTAGTGCTAGATATTAGAATATCATGTGCATCAATACATTATTAACTTAATCTAATGCTCAGAGTCATTACCACATTCATGGGTGTCTTTCTGATATCTCTCCAGTCCACTGGATTTTGAAGTGTGATTATGTAAATTTTCTACTGATAAATAAATGACTATAATTGTACTTGAAATACCACTCAAATTCTTAAGACCATGGCATCTAAATAATATATTATTCATTCCTTAATTATTTATCAAGACTAATTCAAAATAACTGTAGGATAAAGCATACATTTATTTTTAAATAGCCATCCCCTTCCCCAATTTTTTCTGTACCAGATTAAAAAATATTCCATATGGTGAAAATATGGAGAGAAGAGAAAGATCGACAAGTAGTAAGCAGTAAGTTCATCTTTCAAGGAAACATCTTTGGTTTGCCCAATAATACTATCACCCTGATGCAATTTCATGGCATGTGATCTTAATCCCAGTTCAATAAGGGTATTTTGGTGACAGGAAACCATGGTTAAATGTTAAACATTAGTGTAAAAAATTCTTCACCATTACTTGACATGGAAAAAGGGAAAAGGTAGTAAATAAAAACACTTCATCCATGGGTATTTTTAAAAGTTCTTTTATAAACATTTTAAGGAAATTGTAATCTTCGGTTATAAAATGCTAGTAAGGGTTATACACTCAAGTGATACTAAATTAAAGTATGGTTTTCCTTCGTTTAATTATAGCTATAGAAAATCACAATCGAATGGTGCCTTTTCATTGTTTAATATTGCAAGGCTGTATTCAGAACTCTTGTTGCACTGTGCCTTTAAAAGAAGCACGTGTGTGTTTTACCTACATAAATTCTAATTGCAGAATCTAATCACCATGTAGAAATCAACTGAAGCCTCATCAGTTCATGAGCTACACACTTTTCTTTTTTATTCTGCAAACCACACCTTATCTGGTTGCTAATGAAATACAGGAGATTGATTGCAGAAAATCTTCAAGGGAATATTTGCTATACCACATATAGTAAGCTCCATTTGGTGCATTAGCATTTAGCCATTTTATGCAAATTTAGAGAAAATGACTCATGTATATGATTTAATATGCATCAGCGATAACTCATACCACCCTTATAAGAAAAAAGAAATTAAAAATTCATTAGAAAACTAGACTAGTGTCACTACATGGTTAAAACATTATTAAAGCATATTTCAATGTTTTGCTTACACTAGTGTTCTCATCATGGTGCCACCATTTCATGACAAAGGCCGTAGAGGAGAAAACATTCAACTTAAAATGTCTGCTGGCACACATCGCTGGATTTGTGTGTCACTAAACAATGAGCGAGCATAGCCTTGAATACCAACTATTTAATTAGCACTTTTGGAAGCCATGCATAGAAAATAGCTCATTTACATGCATCTGCTTAGCGATTAGTCCCATAAAAAGCTACCATTTTTTTGTTGTTGTTTAATATAGCGAGCATTTTACCATCGGCCATGAAAAAAATCAGAATATGTGTTATTATTTTCAAATCCTGAAACTCAGAGATTTAATTAAAACAGGAAAAAGTCTTCATATTTCTCTTCAAGGTATATTTAAATTATTTAATTTAACCTTAAGTGTACCATAAAAGGCTGGATACAAGTAATAATTAAGAACTTCAAAGGGCAATGGAAACCCTCTAACAGTCCTTGGTTTAATTAAAGGCTATTATTAGAAAGCTCTTGAATATACAGTTACATTTAATGACAAGTGATGATTAGTAAAAGCAGTATTTGAAAGTTATGAGTATCTTATTCTAAATACAATTGATAGACTCTAGAAAGTATTGCTATCATTACATTTTGAAAATAAATGACATGTATTTCTTGAAAAATCAAACTGGTAACATTAAAAACCTGTTAGTTTAAGATGCTTTGCTTTTCATTAATTCTCTAGTCTACACACACCTGTCAGGATCACAAATTAATTATATGCTTCTTAAAAAGCATTTCTGCCAATTTAAATGTCTTTAAGAGAGTCTATTTTTGAATACAGTGGTGTGTTTATGAACCCATATACACAAGTGTGTATAGATGCACTGACAATAAAAGTGGGCTTTTCTTGTGCATTTTGAAATATAACATTCTTTTTTGGAAGGCAAATTTATATTTAATCTAACAGTAATAAATTACTTGAAGTTTATATTTATCCACTACATATGTGTGAGTAGACAATTGGTCAAAAAAAACAGGTCATTCTAAATACATGTTAGAAGGTATATGAACCATATAGAAAACATGAATAGGCCATTTATGTAAACTTTGCTGTTTATTGTAAGTAATTATACTCATTGGAATGTTTTGCTTTATGTGTATTTATATAGGAAATTTAGTTGGGATTTGCATAATTAAAATTCAGGGCAGATGAGTGAATAGTTATATATATATATTCTCAAGTGAAATTGAACAAATATTTTAAAAGTTTGTTTAGAACATTTTACTGGCTCTGTTAATTATCTTTAATAATTGGCTTATAAGGCGCTTATAATAAAATATTACCTACTTATTAAACATATAAAATTTTACTTTTATGAGTAATCTATTATTTTGAAAATGTGATACTGCTTCCTTTGTTCACTGTGGGCCAGGGAATACCATGGACTGTTTGATCTGAGATTGTGTAGAATAAGTATATACATATGAATCTATATCTGTGTCACCTGTCTATCTAGTTAAATAATACATAGTGCATGTATGTAGTCCAGGTGTAAGAAAAGGGTGCTTCTGTTGTGCCTTTTATATGGCATGTTCTTTAATCTGAAATTTTTTTTACTTCAACTTCTTATCCTCTTTGTAATCAGTATTATTATTTGTTTGTTTATTATGCTCACTGCCCTTTCTCTCTGCATAAACACTCAGAATAAAAGGTTTGAGAGTAGGGAACTTTCCTGTCTTGTTCACTGCTGAATATCCTGCACCTAGAACAATGTTGGACATGTAGTAGATGCACACTCATTATTAGTTGGTAGAAGAATGAATAAATTTAAATATGAGATTGGTCATTCTGAGATGGCTATTGCCCTATGGACTTAAGAAATTGCTTCAGATAGATAGACTAGTTTCCCCTGCATGGGAGCCCTCCTGCAGCTGCCCAGCTTTGTTAAAATTATCCTGCCTAGGTAGAGTAAGACCATTGTTTGATTTGGGGGTGAGTGATGACATCAAGCAACTTCTAAGCTAAATTTTGAAGTCCATTTGTGGGAGAATTGCATATATATTTGAGATCCTATCCTTGATATAGGGAATAATCAGTGGTTTTTAGAACAGCCAAGTTAACTGGACAAATGGGAATTGAATCCTAGAATACTGAATTATTAACAACATATTCCAAACAAATATATTGCAAGTAATTTTAATATTTTTATTTCACCTTGATTAAAATATCTAATTCATAAAAGCTTGCTGCTTATAAGTGGCCTGAAATGCTTACAATTTTAACTAATGATTGAAGAAATATATGGGTAAGTGTCTCCCTGGGGCCTAACCTTCTTGACTAAGTGAGGACCATTGTTGAAAGGCCTATTAGTTTCCTTATATTAGGGAATTATGAATAAAGATATAGTTAATGTTCCTAAACAGTGCTCCTGTATCTTAAAAATTAACTTCTCTCAGTGCCTTACTTGTAATCCAAGAGTTACATGGAGAATTTAAATCATTGATTATATTTTTAAGCAGAGATTGGAATATATGATTTGGTGTAAACAGGGAAGATTTGCTTTTCACACCTTCACATAATGTGGGTTCAAAATAAATGTAAGGTTGGAAATTCAAATCAATGAAATGTTTATTGGACCCTTATTATGTTTCCCCCAATATGATTCTAAATTTCTTAGAAAATAACCAACAGTAGATTATTGAGGTCATAAGCACCAAACAAACATATTCACAAGAGCAGGTAGCCAGAAAAGGATAATCAAAGAAGGGCAGCCCTTTCCTATTTATGTGCCACTGTAGAATATATTCTTGTATTGGGAGTTGGGTTAATATTTGATTAACCCCATTAACTCTTTCAGATTATTAAGATACTATTTATTCTATGAATACACTTTTGGAAGCTAAAGTGGATGCTGTGTTGGTGCAAAAAGGCCCCAAAAGATATCTTGGGAGATATACTAGTCTTAAGTCATCTGCCTTGAACATCATGACTGACTCTGAAATTTGTTAAAATCTGGATCCAAACTGACGTCAACAGACTTCATCATAAAGCAAAGCAGTGAATTCATTTTACATGTTTTATCTGGGTTATTTTCATGCTTCTGGTTTTTTAATCAGAAAAGAAGCCTCCACTATATAAGTGGCTATACTCTTTATTACATTAAAGGTAGAGCTAAATATGAGGAAATCAATAATTTCTGGGCCAATAGAAAATCTATTAGCCAGAAAGTACTTATCGAATACCTTATAAGAGTATACAGTGCCAGGGGCTCTTTATATGTTTGGGAATGTAGGCTTGGGAGATATAGAGATGGGAAGCTTTGGAAGAGGACTTAGAAAAAGTAAGGAATGACACTAAAGAAAAGTATAAGAAATGATGCTAACTTTAAGAAACCTAAGATCTGGTTGAGGAGACTACATTAATAAATATGAAAAACTAGTAAATAATATAAGATAATATTAATTATGGATACCTATTAATAATATTACAGGAATATAGAGTAAAGATAAATCATTGAATAGCTGAGGAAGAATTAGTAAAGAAAGTAATATTTGAAGCTTTGAATTTGAGCCCTGAAAGGGTTATAGAATTAAGACAGAAGGAGGAACATTCCTGGCCAGGAAAACCAAATGATTGATGATGACCTGGATGCATGAGTGAACAGAGCATGTTTTTGAGAGTGAGAAGGGAGAAGAGCTTCAAATCTAGTAATGGTGATTAATATGTGTGGACAGGTAGGATAAGGCCAGATTATTTATACTCTTGAAACTTGGCCATTAGAGACAGACATGATGATGGAAATTACAGATAGTCACTCTGGGTTTCTTCTTTGACATTTTCAACAAATATTTATTGAACATCTACTATGTGCAAAATTCTGTGCCAAGCACTGGGAGAAGAGTAGTGAACCAAATCCAATTCTTGTCCAACCTCATGAAATTGTATTCTACCAGGAATGCTAGACTTTAAACAACTAAGTACACAAGTGGCTATTTAATTATGGGTATGATTAGTTCTCAAAAGGTGAAGTACAGGTTATCATGAGAAAGTGTAATTAGTCTGGGAGTGGGGGCTGTTAGAGAACCTTGACTGAATAAGTAATGTTTGAGATGAACACAAGGAGATGTAGATGTGACTAAGTAAAGGGGATGGTGGTGGGCAGGGAAGGTAGGCAGTACTTTATAGTCACAGGAGACACACATCTCAAAGCTCTTGGGCAGGGGAAAGCCTGCCATGTTTGAGGAACTTCAAGATCAGTGTGACTTGACTATAGAAATACACAAACAGGATGGTCTGAGATGCATTTGGAGAGGTAGGAGGATCAGATCATGCAGACTCTGTAGGGTTTTGGTCTTTGACCTAAGTGTGATGAAAAGCCACTGAATGATTTTAAGCAAGGGAGAGGTATGTTGGGATTTACATTTTTCGAAGGTGATTCTGACTGCAGTACTGATTGGAGGAAGACAAGAGTAGGTGAGGGAAACCAGTGATGAAGCCAAGATAATAGTTAAGAGATGATGATTGTTGGGCCTTGGGTGGCTTAGTGAGACTGGCAAGGGGCAGAAAAGGGAGGTGTTTATGAGGTAAAACTGACCAGATCAACAAAATGAGGAAAGAAGTATAAAGGATAGCTCACTATCATCAATACTCAAGTAGGCCAAATGGTCCTAGTACAGAAATAGGGAAGAAACCAGTTGGAGACTGTTGTGACAATCCAGGAAGATGATGGAAGGTGAAATGGGGAATGGGGAAGAGGAGAAGTAGTTAGAGACATTTTAAAAGAACATAGATTTCAATGGTCTTGGAGACTAGAATAAGGAAGTAGTATGGGGAAGAAAAATTACTGCCTCGTTTAAAAAGTGTTGAGTTTGCATGTTAGATAGCTGTATAGGCAGATATAGCCACGTGATTCTATTTGGAAGGGCATCAACAGAGATTTGTGATTGGATTAAAGTCATGAAATATGTAGAGTTTGCCAAAGAAAGAATCCAGAGTGGAGAACAGCAAGCCTAGGCACCCTTCTGAAATTGTTAGAAGGAGTAAACAGGTGTCACCCATGGATTAGCTCATATCTGGGAACAGTGTCACCCTCAATAATTCCCTTTTTAAGGCAACTTAAATTTTACTTGTTTCTTATGTGTTCAATTATTGAAATAAGTAGAGTGCTCCCCAAAATGTCTATAGTTTGCTGCATTTAAGAGTATGTTACATTGAAATATGGAAAGGAAGAAAGGGAGAAGAGACTAATTCGAGAGTGTTCTTATAATTCTAGGAGTAACTGGAAATTAACTAATGCTTCATAAATATTTAATTAAAAATGATTACCAAGTTATCCAATATATGCTCAAGTTCATAGAGATATCTTTTAGAACAATGTAATCTTACTCTTTCATTCAGTAAATATTTACTGAGGGCTTACATGTCTGACGCTACTCTTAGTCCTGTTGATTTTGGTTCTGATTATGGAATCTACCTTTTAAAGAGGCGACCTAGTCAATAAACAAGTAAATAAAAGAAAATACCAGATAGCTAGAAGGGCTAAGATAAATAAAACAGGGTAACGGGGCCTACTTTAGATTGGGCTGTCAGTCAAGGCTTACTTGAAGAAGCAATGTTCAAAATGACACTTTAATACAGAAAAGCATAATGATTATATTATTTAAGTCTATAAAGGGGTACATATACTTGTTTGTCAGTTTACATAAGATTAATGAATCTATTTGGGTTTAATAGCAATATAAACCTTGACCTATTTGATTCTCCATTCAGTGCCATAAGACAGAGAAAGATAAAGAGCAAAACATTATACATGAGGATGACTCTTTAACTGCATACTTCACTTCCATAGTTATGCACCCAAATTCAAAGGAAAAGCTAAAGGAAATAGTCTCTTTCCTATATATTGTGCCTATGAACTTTAGAGTCCACTTTTTAAAAGA
Source organism: Phataginus tricuspis (assembly GCA_029783875.1). NCBI lineage: Eukaryota > Metazoa > Chordata > Mammalia > Pholidota > Manidae > Phataginus > Phataginus tricuspis. The sequence goes on from JAQQAC010009165.1 coordinate 22,320,707, forward strand.
GTTTTTGAAAATCAAAGTGATATTTCTGTGAAAATTTTTGAGATGCTTTGTGATTAAATGTTTAATAAAACAATACTACCAATAACATGAGGCATGTGTATAGAAATTTATATTTTTGAAATGCCATCATACATATTAACTGGGTAATAGAGTTATTTAAGAGTAGTGATTGGAACTGGGGCTAAGAAATTTTGGGCTGACCATTAGCATAGTAATAAGCAAAAAAATGAGGGCTTGAGCCATTTTAATTCATTGTTTTAACTTCTTATTAGTAACTACAATTCATATTTATAGAGATTGACAACAAAGATTGACAATTCTTTTCCACATCTAGTGATGCTTCTATTTCAGTGTATTATAAAATTATAAAAGTGGTAACTTGTTGAAGTTATAAAGTAAAATTTTTCTTTTCAAGGCATTTCTTAATTGCCTACATCATAATTTTGAGAAATATTGATGTTTTATAATGATGTTTGCTCAATATAATTTGGGGATTTCACATTCATACTTAAATCTGTTGTTTAACAATTTTAATTAATTTTTTAAAATAGGCACTTATATACACAAGCTTTAAAAAATAAGAAGTTGCACAGAGATATATGGTAAAAAGTAGGTGCCCAGTCCCCTGAGTTTCACTTCCCAGAGGTCACTAGCAATTTCTTGAGGTCTGGAAACTTTTAAAATTAAAATTGCGTTTATTTTGCTTATGTGGAAGTTCATCAAATTATATTGGACTGGGGGGCATTTTTCTATTACTTCACTACTTTCTCTAAAACACAGTGTCAAATGTATGCAAAGATTGGATTTAACCCTAAATCATTAAGTATCAAGGAATTACTGAGGTCATCTTTGGTGAAAGCCTAGCTTCAGCGAATGCATATTGTTTGTTCTTTTATTTTTTTATTTTTTATTTTTATTTTGTTATTGTTAATGTACAATTACTTGAACAATATTATGGCTACTAGACCCCCTATTATCAAGTCCCCCCACATACCCCATTACAGTCACTGTCCATCAGCATAGTAAGATGCTATAGAATCATTACTTGTCTTCTCTGTAAATACTGCCTTTCCCATGTCCCGCCCCCCCGCTACATTATGTGTGCTAATCGAAATGCCCTTTTCCCCCCTTATCCCTCCCTTCCCACACATCCTCCCCAGTCCCTTTCTCTTTGGTAACTGTTAGTCCATTCTTGGGTTCTGTGACTCTGCTGCTGTTTTGTTCCTTTGGTTTTTTCTTTGCTCTTATACTCCACAGATGAGTGAAATAATTTGATACTTGTTTTTCTCTGCCTGGCTTATTTCACTAAGCATAATACCCTCTAGCTCCATCATCCATGTTGTTGCAAATGGTAGGTTTTCTTCTTATGGCTGAAAAATATTCCATTGTGTATATATTCCACCTCTTCTTTATCCATTCATCTACTGATGGACACTTAGGTTGCTTCCATATCTTGGCTATTGTAAATAGTGCTGCGATAAACATAGGGGTGCATATGTCTTTTTCAAAGTGGGCTGCTGCATTCTTAGGGTAAATTCCTAGGAGTAGAATTCCTGGGTCAAATGGCATTTCTATTTTGAGTTTTTTGAGGAACCTCCATACTGCTTTCCATAATGGTTGAACTAATTTACATTCCCACCAACAAGGAAGGAGGGTTCCCCTTTCTCCACATCCTCGCCAACATTTGTAGTTGTTTGTCTTTTGGATGGTGGTCATCCTGACTGGTGTGAGGTGATATCTCATTGTGGTTTTAATTTGCATTTCTCTGATGATTAGCGATGTGGAGTATCTTTTCATGTGCCTGTTGGCCATCTGAATTTCTTCTTTGGAGAAGTATCTGTTCAGCTCCTCTGCCCATTTTATAATTGGCTTATTTGCTTTTTGTTTGTTGAGGTGTGTGAGCTCTTTATATAATTTGGATGTCAACCCCTTATCAGATATGTCATTTATGAATATATTCTCCCATACTGTAGGATGTCTTTTTGTTCTACTGATGGTGTCCTTTGCTGTACAGAAGCTTTTTAGTTTGATATAGTCCCACTTGTTCATTTTTGCTTTTGTTTCCCTTGCCCGGGGAGATATGTTCATGAAGAAGTTGCTCATATTTATGTCCAAGATATTTTTGCCTACATTTTTTTCTAAGAGTTTTATGGTTTCATGACTTACATTCAGGTCTTTGATCCATTTTGAGTTGACTTTTGTGTATGGGGTTAGACAGTAATCCAGTTTCATTCTCCTACATGTAGCTGTCCAGTTTTGCCAGCACCAGATGTTGAAGAGGCTGTCATTTCCCCATTGTATATCCATGGCTCCTTTATCGTATATTAATTGATTATATATTATTTGGTTTATATCTGGGCTCTCTATTCTGTTCCACTGGTGTATGGGTCTGTTCTTGTGCCAGTACCAAATTGTCTTGATTACTGTGGCTTTGTATTTTTGTTTGTTCTTTTTGAGGCTCATGTTTCAGAGACTTAAGGGAAAGTTATGGGCAGTGTCCCTCCAGAAGTTGTTTATCCTCTGAGGGATTTCATGGACATTGCTGCAAACACAGGGAGTTCACAATTATGATTTAGTTGTAAACCATTTTCCTTCACAACCACGTTTACTTGACCCACTTTCAAAGTGCCAAGATAATTAGTGGTTCTCTACTCCCTTCAAATTAGATAATCTCTAAATTTTAGTTTAAACCATCATCAATAACCTTCTTGTCAACTTTTAAACACATACGAGTCAGTTAAAAGCTTCAGGACAGAATGTTCTGTTGGAATCAGAAGACGCTGCCCCATCCCTAACCTCTATGCAGTGGACTCCAGACTCTGGCAAGCATAGCAGCAGCTGAGGCCTCGTGGCCAGTCAGTCCTTCTGTCTGCAGACAGATGAGTAACTGATGTGTCTATTCTGCCTGAATCCCCTGAATTCTTACTGTTTGTCCTTCTAACAGAGTTTAAGTTACATTCAGACATTCTGTGGACCTGTCAAGTCATCTCTTTAGCTCTAAAGCTAGCCCTTCTGGTTGTCATCTTGGAGAAGCAGTGGCCGCCAAAGGGAAATTTCAGAACAGTGCCTCCAGTCCCAGTCCCCGGGTGGAGTGGAGATGGAACATTATGCAGTTAAGTAAGTGAGTAAACCAATGTGTTTGGTTTTCTCAATAGCATATTATAAAGAAAGCTTTGAACAGAAAATACATTGCTAACCAGTGCCTAAATTGGGGAGCAAACCAAGGATGTGAGCAAACATTTCTTTTTCATCCATTATGATTACTTTCACTGTTCTAGAACTGACAAGGAAAGACAGGGGGAGAAAAGAGACCTTTTGTTTGACACAATGGTGGATGCTTTACATACATTTTCTTACTTAATCCTCCTGTAAAGTTTATAATTTATATTAGGCTCATTTTTGAGAGCTGGAAACTGAGGCTTGGGGAGGTTACTTAAAGCAACTAAAGGAAAGAAGGGATAAAAGGAAAAGTGAATAGACATAAAAGCAAGGTCAGGACATACTTACATTTAAACAAACAAAAACTTGTTAGAGAAGATTATGATTTATCTATCACAGTAATTAAGAAAAGACTCAAGTCAGTAAAACCTCAGCACTTGAATTCATAAATTACCAAAATATCAGGTCATTTACAGGAGAAAACCAGAGGCCACTTGATGAGGGAGAAAAACCTAATTATCTAAAATTGGATCGAATATTTCACTTTGGGTTCAGTTACTATGATATTATGTAGGTATAATTTATAAATACACACTTGCTGCTTCAAATTTTGTGTATTTAGAAATTAAATCTACATTTATGATTATTTCAGTATTTGAATTTCTTAACAAACACTACTCGTTTTTGTGTATGAAATTTTATTCCAGCTTTTTGAGATATAATTGACAGATGAAAATTGTATATATTTAAGGTATACAGTGTGATGATTTAATACATACATATACCATGAAATAATTACCATAATCAAGTTAATTAATTTATTTATATCCTCACATAGTTACCATCTGTGTGTGTGTGTGTGTGTGGTGAGAACACTTAAGATCCATTCTCTTAGCAAACTTCAAGTATTTAATATGGTGTTATTAACTGTAGTCACCAGGGTATATATTAGATTCCTAGAACTTAAAGCCAAAAGTTTGTCCTTTTTGACCAACACTCCCTGATTTTTCCCACCCCCAGGTCCTGGCAACCACTGTTCTGCTCTCTGGTTCTATGAGTTTGACTTTTTTAGATTCCACACATAGGTGAGATCATACAGTATGTCTGGCTTATTTCCTTTAGAAAAATGCCCTCAAGATTCAACCATGTTGTTGTATTGGCAGGATTTCCTTCTTATATTGGTAATATTCCATTGAATATATGTGCCACATTTTCTCTATCCATTCATCTGTTGACAGATGCTTGGGTTGTTTCCATGCCTTGACTGTTCTGAATAATGCCACAGTGAACACGGGAGTGCAGATAGCTCTTCCGAGATCCTGATTTCATTTCTTTTGGATAGATACCTAGAAGTGGGATTGCTGGATCATATAGTAGTTCTATTTTTAACTTTTTGGGGAAACTCCATACTATTTTCCATAATGGCTGTATCAATTACATCCCCACCAACAGTGCATAAAAGTTCACTTTTCTCCAAATCCTCACCAACATTTGTTATCTCTCATCTTTCTAATAGCCATCCACACAGGTGTGACATGATACCTCCTGGTGGTTTTGATTTGCATCTCACTGTTGACTAGTGGTAATGAGCACCTTTTCATGTACCTGTTGGCCATTTGTATGTCTTCTTTGGAAGGATGCCTATTCAGGTTCTTGGCCCACTTTAAAACCGGTTTATTAAATTTTTTGCCTTTGATTTGTATGAGTTCCTTATGTAGTCTGGTTATTAACCCCTTATCAGGTATATGGTTTTAAATATTGTTTCCTATTCTGTAGGTTGCCTTTAATTTTGTTGATTGTTACCTTTCCTGTACAGCTTTTTAGTTTGATGTAGTCCCACTTGTTTATTTTTACTTTTGTTGCCTATAAATATGTCAAATTTTATCTTTAATTTCATGGAACAAAATTATGCACTGGAATTATGTTTACCATATATGATATTATGACCATACAAACACATGAACTCTAATGTTAAATAAGTGACAATTTTACTTTGTCTTATGTCTAAGTGTGTGAGGAGGGGTGTCTTTGATGATCAGAAGAAAGTTAAAATGAACATAACCCACACTTGGCACTGAAGTGTTGCTTTAATCAAATGTATGCTAACATTTTTTTCTTTTAAGCCTCTGCATTTAAGCACATATGAATTTGTGGTTCTGCATGCTCTGCAGAAGAATTGAGCAGGTTGTGTTGCTTCAGTGTGACATTGCCTAACTGCATGGAAGGCAAACTGATAGTGGGCAAAACTGTGAACTAAGGGACAGAACTTGTATTTTAGTACCAGATCTTCTTCGTTCTGTCATTGACCTTCACAGTTGTTATCTCTTCCCACATCCTTATTCCTCCTTGAAGATACTCAATTCTTTGTTGTCATCTCTAATTTTACCATATTAATTTTTGCTGTGGGACAGAATTGGAAGAAACTAGTTCCTGAAGTGAAAGTGACTGATAGGGTTTAGTGTCTCATTTTTTAAAAACCAATGAGGGTCAAAGGAAGGAAAATTGTTTCATTTAACAAGCATTCACTCGCTGTTCTATGTGTTTTATAAATGTTAACTCATTTAATTCTCATAGTAACCTATTAGGAAGTTTTTAACTGTGGGATCTCAGATAATCAGTAGGGGAAAGCTTGGGAAGCACAAAATCTTTTGGTGGGTCTGGTTCACTGTGGGACAGTGATGGTAGAGCCAATGGTAAGATTCAATTAAACCCTAATGATTGGAGTTTTATGAATGAATAATGCCACAAGTAGAAATGTTCACATCTAAGTTTAAGAAGTTTTACAAACATTTGCTAATTCTTGAATTTTTGCCGTTGTTATAATTGAAATGTAAGTTAATTTTTGTCATAATGTCACAACTTTTTATATCTAATACTTTAGTATGCCAGAAAGTTTATTTTTTGACTTTCAGAGAATCCGAACTCAACTTTAAAGTTAGTTATCTACAAACAATAGTTGTCTTCAGTTTTTAAAAAACATTTTCTTAGAGAAGCATTTCTTCATAAAAATGAGAACGAGTGAGTTGTATTCTGTTTTAACAGTACTATACAGAGGTATAAATGTGTTTCAAGGATATCATAGATTGTTTTTTATTTTAGTTATTTAACCCTGTTTAATGTGTGACATTATTTAAATGTGAAATACATTGTCACCTTAACTACTGAATAATAATACTCCATCAAGAATCTCTAAAAATCACTTCTAAATATATGAAAGGCTTATAATTCACAAAGTACCTACTTTAATTAAATTTTTACATAAAATTTTAGAGTATATGTACACATCACTAAGAAAAATTATGTAAACAGTGAATGCTACAAAGAGAAAAAAGTATTAGCAAGCATAGGTTGATTTTAACTAAGAATTGCACTTCAGTTTTAATTGCAATCATTGTTCAGTTAAATTTCTCAAATCTCACATGATAAATCAGTTGATAGAAAACTTGTCCACTCTAAAGATTATTATATAGTAATTTCCATTGTGATTTGATTTGTCAACTGATAATTTCTCAAAGAAGTCTTTGAAGAAATAGTACAACTTTTGTTTAAAGTCAATACAGACAGGCCTATACCAGTAATTCTCAACCTATGCTATAGTGATGGTGAAATGAAGTCAGACCAAAAAAACTGTGCAATTCAATTTATCATTACTTATTTAAATGCCTAAGTCATATTCTATGAAACATTTTGTTGATACTATGACCTCTGTAACCCTTAGGCAAGTGGACCTACCCAATATATAGGTCCGATGACAAAATTAACACATTGGTAAGAGTTGTATTCCTAATGAACATTGTTTAAATTCAAAAAGCATTCATCTGTCTTGCATTCTCACTTTGTGCTCAAGAAATGTAGTTCTAGAACTAGATTTTCCTGTATTCATGCTTGCCAACTTACTATTTAATAAAAATTGAAATCTAGATAATTCCCTTTCTCTTCCCCAAGTTCCATAAGAAATTATGGAGAAGGAAAATAAAAATAAAAACTTGTTCTGTAATGTAATAACTAGGGAAAAGATTATAGGCCCTTCTATTTTCTCTGAAACAGCTATACATTTAGGGCATTCAAGAAGAATTCATGCAAAATCACAGCTTAAAGGAAAACATTCTCTTTTTACTAAGGAATTTAGTTCAGTATCTATAATGTGCCTTTAATACAGATGACATCAGAAATCAGTCAGTCTGCAGCTTAGCTACCTATAAACTCCTTGAGATGCATCATTCACTTGTTGGTCTCAAATAAGCATTAGATTTATTACCTAAATGTTCCCAATCACTTGAATAGATTTACTCATGAAGGAAAACACTTTTTTAGTGATTATGTAAGAGTTTATCATATTTGAAAATACTTTCACAACTCATTATTGGTCACCCTTTCTAACAAAATCACTGGTATCAATCACATTTTACAGATTAGAAAATAATTTGGATACATATTAAGTAAAGTTTAAATAAAGTAGATAATTATCAGGACATTTTACAGAAATGGAATTTGGGGATTGGTTTACAAAGTGGGCTTTGGGACATGTCCTTGGATGTGAACGAAATGCTGAGCTCTGTGCTGATAGAATATGAAATACAAGTAATCCATGGCATGTTGTAGCTTCACAGTTAATCAAATAATCATGTCTAATTAGTTGTGATAAAGTACCTTTGGAAAGAAGTACCTTGGGAGACTAAGTGGTTACCACCCTTGACCATTATAACTGTATTAATCCATAAAAGAACCTTAATGTGGGATGGACTCTTTTGAATGAATTGGAATATTTACAGAAAGAAAATTGAGAAGTTTTTTACTCTTAGTTCAAGGCATGGTCAGAGAACCTGAGAGCTTGTATGGTAGCCTTAAAGCAATCTCTTATTTCTTGTGGCAACAATATCAATATTACTGAAAATTAAATACAAAACTTAATTGTGAAGATTACCAAGTTATAACATGAATTCACAGACTCACCAAATCATGAAAGTTAGGGCATTTGGGAAGAAATGGAACTCTGAAACTTGGAATGGAGGTATTGCCCATGGAAACAGCTTGCCTGGGAGAAGACTGGCTCTTCGCTGCTTGCAAGCCCTGTAATTGTCTTAGCCAGAGCAGCTACCTTATAAAGGGATGCCTATTCTTGTCAAGACTTAGCCCATCCATTCTTCGTAGACCTGTTACTGTGTCTATAGTACCCAGTATGCTCCAAGGTACAGTCTCACACAGGAAGAAATAGTTTATAGGCCAAGAGAATTGCAAAAGTTTGCTAATATATATTGGCAGAAATCTGGCAAATACATGAGAGAGTGAATTCTAAGGGTGTTGGACCAAAGAAGATGTAATAGAACATTGGGTTGGACCACATTTACAGATATGGGTGTACTTACCAAATATTCTAAGTTTAATGCATTAGTGCCTGCAGCTTGGAGTGACTCTAGCAGTTGTTTGGTTGGCTGAAAGTTAAACTCAGTGGTGGCCTATTTACGATAAGGAGGCAACTAGAAATTCTTTGGAATAGTAGAAGCCAAAGGCTTGGGAGGTAGGAATTTTGGAGTAGATTTATCATATGTGTCATACATGATCATTCCTAATTGCATCTGAGGCAGCCCGGAGAACACTCACTTTACAGAGGCTTGGAGGAATACAGTGTGAGGGGAGCACTGCAGCCTTGAATAGCTCTGCAAGATAAATGGCAGCACTCAATTTCCAAAACTAAGTTGGGCACATTCACTGTAATGGTTAGCAGAGACATAGTAATCAGATTGTTTTGACATACACAGATATTTAATGAAGGGTAATCCTCCCAGTGGGCAGAATTTCAAGCTGTCCATTTGTCTGAGTTGAGATATAGGTAGAAGTTCATTGTATTAGTTTGCCAGGGCTGTCATAACAAATTAACACAGACTGGGGGGCTTACCTAGCAGAAATTTATTTCCTTACAGTCCTGAAAGCTAGAGTCCAAGATCAAGACATCAGCAGGTTTGGTTTATTTTGAAGTCTTTCTGCTTGGTTTGTAAATAACTGTCTTCCTCCTATGCCTTCCCATGGTCATTCCTCTGTGTATGTCTGTGTCCTAATCAATTCCTGTAAGGACAACAGTCATTCTTGCTTCCCAAGGAAAGAATGTTTCCACCTGGGAAACCACACTGTTCCGTTGAATTAGCATGTCACCTGGATATTTTGGTCTTCTTCCACTGATGCAAGAGGTTAGACTGATTAATCCCAAATTACTAAAGGGTACAATTACCCCTTGGAGATGTGTGTGTGTGTGTGTGTGTGTGTGTGTACAGAACAAGCCAGGAAGAAAATGTGCCAAGCTGATACTGTCTTAATTTCTGTAACTGGCCATGAGACCATAGCTGATACTTATAAATTCCTTCTTCGCTACACATTTCTCTTTCCTTGGCCTTCCCTCAACCAGGCCTCAGCTGGTCAAAGTCCTTTACCTGCCAGGAGAAACCAAACATTCATTTGTGATGGGTCTCGATCCTGCCCTTTTCTAATCATAGTTTTTCACTTTTACTATTGGACATGGAAGTCCTAAGAAGTGCGCAGAGAATCCCCCGAATTCCAGATATGCTCTGCTTCCCCTTTGGGCAGCATTGACACAATCGCATTCAAGAAAATGAACGTATCCAATATGCCAACAGTTACTTCATATTCTTTTACAATTTCTCCCTTTGGCTCTGTCTTTCCCATTGCTCATATACCCAGGTAATCTCTGAATTTTACGTAAATTTGATCACACAGCATATGATTTTTTTGTCCTGGCTTCTTTCACTCATCAGAATTATCTTGCAATTCATCTATGTTATTGAATGCATAGATAGTTCAGTCCTTTTTATTCCTAAGTAGTAATGCAGTATATGAATATGCCAGAATTCGTTCATCCATTCACTTATTGATGGATTATTTCCAGTTTTTGACAACTGTAATGAAGCTGCCATTATTATTTGTATCAGTTCTTTGTATGGACATATGCTTTCATTTCTCTTGGGTAAATACTTGAGCAGAATGACTGATTATATGGTTAATTGTGTGTTTAACTTCTTAAAAGATTTATAGCCCTTTCTAAAAAGTTGTACTATTATTTAGTCTCACCATAGGTGTATGAGAGTTTTGCTCCACATCGTCAGCAACACTTAGTATGAGCAGTCTTTTCAATTTTAGCCATTGTAATACGCAAGTTGTAGTATCACTGTGGTTTTCCTTTGCAGTTCCCTAATGATTAGCTAAACTCATCACAATCAAGATAATGAACAGATCCATCATCTGAGAGATTTCCCTTTGCATGTACTTGTTTGCCATTCATATATCTTCTTTGACAAAGGTGACTATTCAGACCTTTTACCTATTTTTTAAAATTGGATTGTTGATTTTTATTATTAATGAGTTTTGATTTTTCACTTGTATATTCTGGATCAAAGTCTTTTATCAGATACATACTTTGTAAATATTTTCTCCTAGTTTGTGGCTTTTATTTGCATTCCCTTAATGTATCTTTATTTTTTAATATTTTTATTAAGGTATTATTGATATACACTCTTATAAAGGTTTCACATGAAAAAACAATGTGGTTACTACATTTACCCATATTATCAAGTCACTACTCATACCCCAATTCAGTCACTGTCCATCAGTGTAGTAAGATGCCACAGATTCACTGTTTGCCTTCTCTATGCTACACTGTTTTCCCCGTGACCCCTTACACCATGTGTACTAAACATAATACCCCACAATCTCCTTCTCCCACCGTCCCACACACCTCCCCTTTGGTAACCACTAGTACCTTCTTGGAGTCTCTGAGTCTGCTACTATTTTTTTCCTTCCGTTTTGCTTCGTTGTTATACTCCACAAATGAGGGAAACCATTTGGCACTTGTCTTTCTCTGCCTGGCTTATTTCACTGAGCATAATATCCTCCAGCTCCATCCGTGTAGTTGCAAATGGCAGGATTTGTTTCCTTCTTATGGCTGAATAGTATTCCATTGTGTATATGTACCACCTCTTCTTTATCTATTCATCTACTGATGGACCCTTAGGTTGCTTCCATGTCTTGGCTATTGTAAAAAGTGCTGCAATAAACATAGGGGTGCATATGCCTTTTTGAATCTGAGAAGTTGTATTCTTTGGGTAAATTCCAAGGAGTGGGATTCCCGGGTCAAATGGTATTTGTATTTTTAGTTTTTTGAGGAACCTCCATATTGTTTTCCACAATGGTTGAACTAGCTTACATTCCCACCAGCAATGTAGGAGGGTTTCCCTTTCTCCGCATCCTTGTCAGCATTTGTTGTTCTTAGTCTTTTGGATGGTGGCCATCCTTACTGGTGTGAGGTGATATCTCATTGTGGTTTTAATTTGTATTTCCTTGATGATTAGTGATGTGGAGCATCTTTCATTTGTCTGTTGGCCATCTGAATTCTTCTTTGGAGAACTGTCTCTTCATATCCTCTGCCCATTTTTTAATTGGGTTATTTGCTTTTTGGGTGTAGAGGCATGTAAGTTCTTTATATATTTTGGATGTTAACCCCTTGTTGGATATGTCATTTACAAATATGTTCTCCCATACAGTAGGATGCATTTTCGTTCTGTTGATGGTGTCCTTTGCTGTACAGAAACTTTTTAGTTTGATGTAGTCCCATGAGTTCATTTTTGCTTTTGTTTCCCTTGCTCAGGGAGATGCATTCAGGAAGAATTTGCTCATGCTTATATTCAGGAGATTTTTGCCTATGTTTTCTTCTAAAAGTTTTATGGTTTCATGACTTACATTCAGGTCCTTGATCCATTTCAAGTTTACTTTTGTATATGGGGTTAAACAATAATCCAGTTTCATTCTCTTGCATGTAACTGCCCAGTTTTGCCAATACCAGCTGTTGAAGAGGCTGTCATTTCCCCATTGTATGTCCATGGCTCCTTTATTATATATTAATTGACCATATATGGTTGAGTTTATATCAGGGCTCTCTAGTCTGTTCCATTGGTCTATGGGTCTCTTCTTGTGCCAGTACCAAATTGTCTTGAGTACTGTGGCTTTGTAGTAAAGCTTGAAGTTGGGGAGCATAATCCCCCTAGCTTTATTCTTCCTTATAAGGATTGCTTTGGCTATTCGGGGTCTTTTGTGGTTCCATATGAATTTTAGAATGATTTTCTCTAGTTAGTTGAAAAATGCTGTTGGTATTTTGATTGCATTGAATTGTAGGAATTGCATTGAATATGTAGATTGCTTTAGGCAGGATGACCATTTTGACAATATTAATTCTTCCTATCCATGAGCATGGGATGTGTTTCCGTTTATTGGTATCTTCTTTAATTTCTCTTATGAGCATCTTGTACTTTTCAGTGTATAGGTCTTTCACTTCCTTGGTTAGGTTTACTCCTAGGTATTTTATTCTTTTTGATGCAACTTTGAATGGAATTGTTTTCCTGATTTCTCTCTCTGCTAGGTCATTGTTAGTGTATAGGAATGCCATAGATTTCTGCACATTAGTTTTGTATCCCGCAACTTTGCTGAATTCAGATATTAGATCTAGTAGTTTTGGAGTAGATTCTTCAGGGTTTTTTATGTACAATATCATGTCATCTGCAAACAGGGACAGTTTAACTTCTTCCCTGCCAATCTGGATGCCTTTTACTTCTTTGTGTTGTCTGATTTCCGTGGCTAGGACCTCCAGTACTATGTTGAATAGAAGTGGGGAGAGTGGGCATCCTTGTCTTGTTCCCGATCTTAAAGGAAAAGCTTTCAGCTTCTTGCTGTTAAGTATAATGTTGGCTGTGGGTTTGTCATATATGGCCTTTATTATGTTGAGGTACTTGACCTCTATACCCAGTTTGTTGGGAGTTTTTATTATGAATGGATGTTGAATTTTTGTCAGATGCTTTTTCAGCATCTATGGAGATGATCATGTGGTTTTTGTTCTTCTTTTTGTTGATGCGGTGGATGATGTTGATGGATTTTCGAATGTTGTACCATTCTTGCATCCCTGGAATAAATCCTACTTGATCATGATGGATGATCCTTTTGATGTATTTTTGAATTCGGTTTGCTAATATTTTGTTGAGTATTTTTGGATCTGTGTTCATCAGGGATATTGGTCTGTAGTTTTCTTTTTTTGTGGTGTCTTTGCCCGGTTTTGGTATTAGAGTGATGCTGGCCTCATAGAATGAGTTTGGAAGTATTCCCTGCTCTTCTACTTTTTGGAAAACTTTAAGGGGGATGGGTATTAGGTCTTCACTAAATGTTTGATAAAATTCAGTGGTGAAGCCATCTGGTTCAGGCGTTTTGTTCTTAGGTAGGTTTTTGATTACCAGTTCAATTTCGTTGCTGGTAATTGGTATGTTGAGATTTTCAGTTTCTTTCTGGGTCAGCCTTGGAAGGTTGTACTTTTCTAGAAAGTTGCCTATTTCTTCTAGGTTATCCAGTTTGTCACATATAATTTTTCATAGTATTCTCTAATAGTTCTTTGTATTTCTGTGCTGTCTGTAGTGATTTTTCCTTTCTCATTTCTAATTCTGTTTATGTGAGTAGATTCTTTTTTTCTTGATAAGTATTTCTAGGGGTTTATCTATTTTGTTCATTTTCTCGAAGAACCAGTTCTTGCTTTCGTTGATCCTTTCTATTGTTTTATTCTTCTCAATTTTATTTATTTCTGCTCTAATCGTTATTATGTCCCTCCTTCTACTGACTTTGGGTCTCATTTGTTTTTCTTTTTCTAGTTTTGTTCATTGTGAATTTAGACAGCTCATATGGGAATGCTCTTCTTTCTGAGGTAGGCCTGTATTGCAATATACTTTCCTTTTAGCACGGCCTTTGCTGCATCCCACAGATTTTGTGGTGTTGAATTATTGTTGTCATTTGTCTCCATATATTGCTTGATCTCTGTTTTTATTTGGTCATTGATCCATTGATTATTTAGGAGAATGTTATTAAACCTTCATGTGTTTGTGGGATTTTTTATCTTCTTTGCGCAATTCATTTCTAGTTTCATTCCTTTGTGGTTTGAGAGGCTGTTTGATACAATATCAATCTTTTTGAATTTACCGAGACTCTTTTTGTGGCCTAGTATATGATCTATTCTTGAAAATGTTTCATGTGCACTTGAGAAGAATGTGTATTCTGCTGCTTTTTGGTGTAGAGTTCTGTAGATGCCTGTTAGGTCCATCTGTTCTAATGTGTTGTTCAGTGCCTCTGTCTCCTTACTTATTTTCTGTGTGGTTGATCTGTCCTTCAGAGTGAGTGGTGTGTTGAAGTCTCCTAGAATGAATGCATTGCATTCTATTTCCCCCTTTAATTCTGCTAGTATTTGTTTCACATATGCAGGAGCTCCTGTGTTGGGTGCATAGATATTTATAATGGTTATATCTTCTTGTTGGATTGACCCTTTTATCATTATGTAATGTCCTTCTTTGTCTCTTGTGACTTTCTTTGTTTTGAAGTCTATTTTGTCTGATATAAGTACTGCAACTCCTGCTTTTTCTCCCTATTAGTTGCATGAAAGGTCTTTCTCCATCCCTTCACTTTTAGTCTGTTTATGTCTTTGGGTTTAAAGTGAGTCTCTTGAAGGCAGCATATAGATGGGTCTTGTTTTTTTATCCATTCAGTGACTCTATGTCTTTTGACTGGTGCATTCAGTCCATTTACATTTAGAGTGATTATGGATAGGAATGTACTTATTGGCATTGCAGGCTTCAGATTTGTGGTTATCAAAAGTTCAAGGTTAACTTCCTTACTATCTAAGAATCCAACTTAACTCACTTAATATGCTATTGCAAACACAATCTAAAGGTTCTTTTTTTGTTTTTTGTTTTTCCTCCTTCTTTTTCTTCCTCCTCCATTCTTTATATATTATGTATCATATTCTGTAGTTTGTCTATCCCTTGATTGACTTTGGGGATAGTTCATTTTATTTTGCATTTTCTTAGTAATTGGCTGTTCTACTTTATTTACTGTGGTTTTATTACCTCTGGTGACAGCTATTAAACTGTAGGAACACTTCCATCTATAGCAGCCCCTCCAAAATACACTGTAGAGATGGCTTGTGGAAGGTAAATTCTCTCAGCTTTTGCTTATCTTGGAATTGTTTAATCCCTCCTTCAAATTTAAATCATAATCTTGCTGGATAAAGTAATCTCGGTTCAAGGCCCTTCTGCTTCATTGCATTAAATACATCATGCCACTCCCTTCTGGCCTGTATGGTTTCTGCTGAGAAGTCTGATGATAGCCTGATGGGCTTTCCTTTGTATGTGATCTTATTTCTCTCTCTGACTGCTTTTAATAGTCTGTCCTTATCCTTGATCTTTGCTATTTTAATTACTATATGTGTTGGTGTTGTCTTCCTTGGGTGCCTTGTGCTGGGAGATCTGTGCACCTCCATGGCCTGAGAGACTATCTCCTTCCCCAGATTGGGGAAGTTTTCAGCAATCACCTCCTAAAAGACACTTCCTATCCCTTTTTCTCTCTTTTCTTCTTCTGGTACCCCTATAATGTGAATATTGTTCTGCTTGGATTGGTCACACAGTTCTCTCAATATTCTTTCATTCTTAGAGATCCTTTTTTCTCTCTGTGCCTCAGCTTCTTTGTATTCCTCTTCTCTAGTTTCTCTTTCATTTATCGTCTCCTCCACCATATCCAATCTGCTTTTAATACCCTCCATTGTGCTCTTCAATGATTGGATCTCCGACCATAATTCTTTCCTGAGTTCTTGAATATCTTTCTATACCTCCATGAGCATGTTAATGATTTTTATTTTGAACTCCCTTTCAGGGAGAGTCATGAGGTCAATATCATTTAAATCTTTCTCAGGAGTTGTATTAATAATTTTACTCTGTACCATGTTCCTTTGACATTTCATATTTGTGTATGGTGCCCTCTAGTGCCCAGAAGCTCTACTCTCTGGAGCTGCTCAGCCCCTGAAGCAATGTCGGGATTGCAGGGGAGTGGTATTGGTGCCTGGGGGAGGAAAGAGCTGTTTCCTGCTTTCTGGCTGCTGTGCCTGTCTCCATTGCCTGAACCAGGGGGCCGAGCACACAGGTATAAGCCTCTGTGCTTTGCGTTTTTAGTTGCTGTAGACAGATCTTCCCTCTGGCTGGCCAAACGCCAGGGTAGGGTTTCCCGGTTTGCGAGCCTGGTGGGTCTGGCCACGAGAAAGGCGCACTAGTTTGCCTGTCACGGGAGAGGTTCTTGGAGCTTTGTAGGCAGCCAGGGAGCTGGAGCACCTGAAGATCATGAAAGCTCCCAATCTGCTG
Organism: Phataginus tricuspis; assembly: GCA_029783875.1. Taxonomy (NCBI): domain Eukaryota; kingdom Metazoa; phylum Chordata; class Mammalia; order Pholidota; family Manidae; genus Phataginus; species Phataginus tricuspis. The sequence continues at coordinate 22,337,086 of JAQQAC010009165.1, forward strand.
GGCAGAGTGCCCCCAGACAATTTTGTCTACCTGTCCTTTCTCCTAAGCAGTAAGCTCTGTGCAATCCTTGCCCCTTTAGCAGCCCTCTTGCTAAGGGCTTCTTTGTTAGGAAGTCTCTCAGACTGCCCGCCTTTCTTTTGTCCTAGAGCAGCTGGGTATGGATCCCTGCTTTCCACAAGCAGCTGGAATCTTAGTCTCTCCAGGAATTCTGCCTGACTTAGCTTTCCAACCCCTTATTATGAGAGTATCATGCAAGCACCATGAAATGTAGGTTTGTGCTCCTACAGCAGATCTCCGGAGTTAGGTGTGCAGCAGTCCCAGGTCTCCACTCCTTCCCTGCTCCTTTTCTCTTCCTCCTGTTGGTGAGCTGGGGTGGGAGAAGGGCTTGGATCCTGCCAGGCCACTGCTTTAGTACGTTACCTTATTCCGTGACGTCTGCTCTTGTCTCCAGGTGTATGCAGTTTGGTGCAGTCCTCTTTCCTGTTGCTCTTTCAAGAGTAGTTGTATTAGTTATATTTTCATATTATATGCGGTTTTAGGAGGAAGCCTCTGTCTCACCTCTCATGCTGCCATCTTTAATCCTCTCTTAATGTATCTTTTAAAGAGTAGAAGTCTAATTTTGATGAAGTCCAGTTTATCAGTTTTTTCTTATATGGATCATGGTTTTTTACCTAAGAAATCTTTGCCTTATCCATTGTCATAAACATTTTCTTCTAGAATTTTTATAGTTTTAGATTTTATATTTAGGTCTATGATTCATTTTGTTTTAATGTTTGTATCTAGTCTCAGGCATCAATCAAAGTTTTTTTAATCTATGGATATCTAATAATTCCAGGACATTTGTTGATACTTAACAAGTCTTCATATCAAATTTTCTCTTCTCATATAGTAACTGGTGTAGTTTCTGTTTCCTGACTGGAATCTAACTGACACAGCCTGGGTATCTCTTGGATTGTGATCTTGGTTTCTAAAATATTAACTAATATTTTTGTCCAAATTGTTACTGGCCAATGCATAAATAATAGTGTCCAAATGGAATGTTCAAGACAAACACATAGGTATTAATACTCATTTAGTTGTAAGTAAATTAAAAAGTTCTGGTTACCAATACATAGTGACAGAATATTTTAGGAGAAAACGAGTGGTTTCTCAGTGCGCCAACACATTAACATTGAATTCACACCCAAGGGTTTGGATTGGTGGGGGTATTAAGTGCTAATATAATACTTAGGTCAAATATTGAAAATAAATGACTACCAATTTGTTTTTCTTAGAAATATTTCTGGGTATTTGGGCTGAATGGATGGGTAATTTGGATTGGATGAAATCAACCATCCAACCAACAAATAAACAAACAAATCCAGAATCAGAACAGTGGAATCAGTGAAATAAAGCATGTCTAAAATGAAATGTTCTGTAACTTCATGGAGACTTAATCAGTCTTTTTATTGTTTTTCTTTTTAACTATTTTTAGCCTATAATACAGATAGAATGGTGATAAAAGTGAAGGCATAACAACTTGGAACTCCCTTGAGGGTCTGCAGTTCCTAGTCATTAGAATCTTGACCCTTGAACCTGATTTTGTTTTGGATCCCGGTAGGAAGCAGAATGTTAAGATCATAAAGCATAAAGTTTGTACTTTAAACCAATGGCAGCCTGTGCGTTCTCTTTTACCACAATCCAGGCTTAGGGCACATTGTGAATAATGAGTATCTCTATCATTATGACCAAGCCTATTATTTAATGAGAAAGACTGCTGTTTTTAAGCTAATGGTTTGAAAATACACATACCCTAAAAGTTATGCTTACATTTCAAACATATATAAAATAACCAGTTGTGCTGTTTCTTCCACAACTTGACTAAGCATTCATTTGCTGTTTTACAATGAGGGGGAAAAAAAGGTTAGTCATATTGAGAGACTCTCTAATGAGGCCCAAAGAGCCAGAATACATTTAAAATACTGAGAGAAAATCCCATACCAGTTTTTAGACCAAAGAACAAAGGAGGGGTTGGTTGATAAACTACGCAGAAATAGAAACCATGTTAAAAGTGGTGTTTTGGCTGGTAGCCTTTCTTCAGACCATAATATATAAAACTAACATTTTTATATTTCTCCTTCGGCCCAAGGAAGGCCTCAAAGACACAGTGCTGCCTTTAACCTTATTCTATATTCCGCAGAGCATTTTAAAGACTAGAAAAATATTGCTGGGGCAAAAACAATTGGGGCTCTGAAAGATCAGAAGAAATCTATTATTATTATTATTATTTTTTTTTTTAAATAAGCAAACACTGAGAACTTCATCCACAAAGTTATTCTGAATTCAGCGTATTCTAGCCAGGGACTTTTGTAGTAAATAAATGAGACTGACCTAGAGTTCACTGAATTTTTGGATCTGAGTGTTACTCCCTTTTAGATTGGTTTAGTTGAAACATTACCTACCTTTCTGTAATAGTATTACTTATATATGAGTTTTAAGTCAAATATTGAATTCTAAAATGATTTTGGTTTAGACAACTGAATTGTTCAATACATTTTACTTACTATCATAACAACTTAAAATAGTATTAAATTAGATGAAAATATTTTCTACATATTATTGAAATCATACTTTATTTTTCTTGTTGAATTTTGTTTATAGAGTTTTTAAAAATAAATGAGTTAGCCGTTTAGAAAAACTTAAAATGACAGAAATGAAAGCATCAATTCTAAATATTACTAGCAAGTTGGTCTTCATATCTTTTTATTTCTCTAGTGAGTAAACATACATGCTCTGAAAAACATGTTTATCTTTGATAGACATGGCCAGGTACATGCCCGGACTGTGGCACTCACTGAGGCATGCCAGGCAGTGTTCAAAAAACTAGGTCTCCTCCCAAATCACCAGTTATGTTGACCAGTTGTGACTATCTAAAGTATGGAACAAATATCTATACATCATAAAGAAAGAATTACAGAAAGGAGAGCCACTATTGATTACTTAAAGCCAATTCTGAACCAAGTGTTTTGCACATATTATTTTATTTAATCCACACAATAACGTCCTAGGAACAAAGCAACTTCCCCATTATTACAGCTAGAAAGCATCGCAGCCAGCACCGATGGGCTTGCTCTCAAAGGCGGGTTCTCTCCACCACACACAGCTACCCCGTAAATATATACCGGATAACATTCATGAATTTGGTGGGTATAACCAAATAGTATTCCATCTAGTACTATGAAATGTAGTAAATACTCATGAAAAGTTATATTTCTTTAGTATTAACTTTTATATATTCTATAAAAATGTAGATTTAATACTCTGTCTTTAAATATGTCAGTAGTAGACATTGTCTTACAAATTCAAATTTACATCTTGAAGTTTACTTCGGCTTCATTTTTATAATTTTTCATTCTTGATGTCTTGTAATACAGATGAACTTCAATTTATCATATATTTTCCTGGGAGAAAATAAATTGATGTAGCCCAAAGGACTAAGTAAAATAACACAATAAAGAAATCATTCAGAAACTGGATAGTCTGTTAAAACTTGCATGTTTGGATGGTAATTACAGTCTCTTGTCAATTAATTTTTAAAAAATTTTCTTCAGTATTTAGTGCATTTCTTTTTGAAAATGTCAAAGAAATTGTCATATTTTGTTTCATTAATAATAATTACTAAGTTAGAGTGGATGGAATCACAGTCAAGTAAGATTTTCACATGAATTGTAGTAATTGTTAGGACTGGGAATTTTGTGCTATTTTTCATTATTATAGGTTATAAAGAATGGCACCATGTTCACATTGGCGATGTATATCTTAGAAGTTCACTCTTCGTATCTATTTACTGATCACGAGTTATTGATGAAATTTACCAGAGGATAGCAAATGTTTCTCTGCTACTTAGGTTTAGAGCACTTGCTGAGATTCACTATTTCAACCCAGCAGTAGAATTTGTGGTCCATAAAAACAGCTTCTGTAATCTTTCTGAGAACATTCCTGCAATGGACATCTTGGAGTATAGATTAGCCTACCTTGTGGCCTCATGAGGGACCAAGGTGGAGAGGCATTTTCATTCTCAGTGATGTATGATTGATGAACGGATCATTACATGTATTCAGTTCTTTGGGTCAAAGCTAGATGACCAACATTCGGCACTCATCGTCTGTCCAGTTCAGTATCGTGCAAACAATACTTGGATTAGTTGTACTCAATCTCCTGAGTTAAAACATTCTTTTTCTGGGTGTGGTCACAGTCCATAGCTAAATGTGCCATACGCTTTTTTTTTTCTTTGCTTAAAATGAATTAAAATTTTGTTTTGAAAGTGTCAAGAATTTTGGTAGTACAATCTAACTGGAACATTTTATAAGGAAAAAGTAAGAGATTCGGATAAATGGCTTAGAACTACACCACCAATAAAAATTACAACAAATTGTTTCTTAGTGATAAATTCTGAATGTAACAATCCTGTTTCTGTTTGTGACTTGATAGATCATAAGAGTGTAAGTGATTACTAGAAGATGATTATGAAGCTAACTTCGTAAACACCTTTTGAAATGGTCTTTCTCATAACCAGTGCTACAGCAAATGCAGTACTAGTTGCAGATGACAAAAATTTATTTGTTACTCTCCTCAAATACTTTTTAATTAGAAGAAAATTATTTTCTTATATTGATACTGTTTTTGAATACTACTGTGCTGAATTTAGCATTGCTTGTGAAATTAGTTTTTTGACAAATGCTTGACTTCTATTATCCCTTTGACTACAGATAGTTTTATAACTTGATAAAAGAAGGGAAATGTAGCATGTTACATATACTAAACCACCTTGTCAGATTTATTTCCAAAATATTTGTTTATTTCCCTAGGAAGGACTTTAGTTTATGATTATTAAACAAATATTGATTCTGCATGTAAGTGAAATGTGGTGTTTGTCTTTGTCTGGCTTATTTCACTTAGCATAATACCCTCTAGGTCCATCTATATCATCATGAATGGCAAGATTCCATTCTTTTTTATGGCTGAGTAATATTCCTGTGTGTGTGTATCCTTTACCCATTTGTCTATCAATGGACAGTCAGGTTGCTTCCCTATCTTGTCTATTATAAATAAAGCTGCAATAAACATAGGGGTGCATATATCTTTTCAAATTAGTGTTTTTGTTTTCTTTGGGTAAATACTGAGAAGTGGAATTACTGGGTTGTATGGTATTTCTGTTTTTAATTTTTTTAAGGAACTTCTATACTGGTTTCCATAATAGCTGCACCATTTTATATTCCCACCAACAGTGTAGGGGGGTTCCCTTTTCTCCATATCCTCCCCAACATTTGTTATTCTTGTCTTTTTTATACTAGCTGTATATGTGGAATCTAAGAAAACAAAACAAATGAATAAACAAAGCAGAAATAGACTCATAAATACAGAGAACAAACTGGTAGTTGTCAGAGGGGTGAGGGTTGGGGAAACTGGTGAAATAGGGGAATGTGATTAAGAGGTACAAACTTTATTAAAAAAATAAGCCAGGGGGATAAAAAGTACAGCATAGGGAATATAGTCAATTATATTGTAATAACTTTGTATGGGGACAGATGGTAAATATATTTATTATGGTAAGCATTTTGTAATGTATATAATATTGTTCAATCACTATGTTGTACACCTGAAACTATACAATATTGTATGTCATCTATACCTCAATAGAAATAGAAAGAAATACAAATGCTGAAGAATTAATTAATAAATGTGGACTGCTAGGGTCAAATTAGATAATTATCTGAATTGACCTCCAGATTTAGTCCAAATTGAGTTGCTGATTTTCCAACCTTCAGTTCAGTTTTCTCTTCCTACAAATCCAGTCTTCGCCTTTATATTTGTATCTTGACATTTTCTGCATTTTAAAAAATAAAGAATTTTCCATTTCTTAAGTCATTATACAAAATAAGATTTATAATTAAAATGAAAGCCACATGTGGCTTAGCTATAAAAGTACTTATTTTCCCCCCCCAAAAAAACAGAAACAAACAACTCCAACAGTTTGGCAACTAACTACAATACTGAAACATTGTGACAAACTTATCTGTTCTTCCAGATATGCTCCCAGTTCCCACAACCCAACCTTCAGTGACCATGTGAACCTGTGGAATCTAGGTAGGAGTGGGACTGAGGATATTTTATTTGAAGAGCAAATTAAGAAAGTCTAAACAGTGAAACAATGCTCTGAGGAGCTGGTGAAAGCTTTTGCATGAAGAAGCAGCAAGGAAAAAATATGAAATGCATAAAAACTCTGCACAGCAGTTTTAGAGCTTTGATAAAATATAAAATGTCTTTAACCCCTTTGCTGTTCTTGCAAACGCCTGCAATTCAAGAATTTTATTATTCTGGGGCTAACGTAGTTTAAACCTCAATAACTGAATGTTTCCTTTGGGATACCTTCAGGCAAACTATATATTGATTTTCTCAGAATGCACTGTATTTTTCATTAGTACCAAGGTTTGGTGGATATCTAGTCATTTGTTCACCAAATTTCTCTGAAAATTAAAATGGTCTACTCCATTTTGTCTGTGGAATTTCAGAACACGAGCATTAATTTTTTCTATTAGACACTATCATGATACACTATCTTGACCTTCACCTTGTCCAGGCCATATGATACCGAATTACCCTTTTAACCTGGTCGACCATTTTCCTCTAAGTACCATTTCCTATTTGCTACTTCAGTTTGATGGCACTTTGACATCGCCAAGATCAAAATGTTTTTCCGACATAGTTTTTAGCTATAAAGTTAGAGATGTGCCTACATAGTGCAAATATAAAAGATCTTATCTGATCATTCTTTCATTTGAATGATCTAGGATGGTTAATTATTTTAAAAGGCAAAATCATATCGACTTTGCTCAATACGCATTGTTTCATTTGTCGGAAGAAACTCAGTCGGTGGCATAGGTAACGTGATTTTCATAGTTGGAAATAGAATTACTCAAGTAGTTTTGGTGTGCTTTCCAGTCTTCTCCTTTAGGAACCACTTCTATTTTCCTGATTGAGGATATTCCCCAGCTTTCCTTAAATTAAAGCCAACACTGCTCACCAGGACAGGTGTGTATACAAGAGATCATGGGTTAAAGAAAACTTACCACCTGTTTTGTCGTATACTTCTCGATAGGCAGCACAGTTTTGACTCTACTAGCCACATCCAGAGGTTTGTAGTTTGAAGTACTGTTGGTTCTTTTTTGTGGTATACGCTGAAATCAGGCAGTCTGCCAGTGAGCGAGAAAACTGAAACCTCTGAATCCACATATCAGCATGGATTTGTGCCACTTATTTAATGACAACCTTCTGAAGCAGGCTCATATTAGTTTACCAGTTTTACGAATGAGGAAACTGATGAAATTGTATGCTAGGTCCGATTGTTAGTTCAGTGATTCTAGAGGAACTGAGGTACCTCCTTGGAAATGTCAGGCATCTACAATGACAGGAACAATTCAAGGAACCAAGAAGGGGCTTAATGGAGACATGCACTGCTCTTTCACATTTACTGTGTGCATCTTCAACTTTGAATTCAAATTCAAATTTGAATGCCTTCTATGAGTACTGTACCATTTCTGGTCATGGAGGATTCAAGGGTGAACTATACAGGGAAGGCCCTGCTTTTATAGAACTTACCTCCACGGAGAATCAGGGACAAGGTGAAGGAGTCAATACAAAAGGAGACAAATGAACAAGGTAGTTTCAGGTAATGGATAAAGGCTTTGAAGATAGTAAGACAGGATGATGTAGAAAGGAGGAGTGGAAAGGACAGCATTGAGCTGGGAGTGATGAGAGCTACTTTAAATTGGTTGGTAATTTCTCTGAGGAAGTGAACTTTGTGTTCAGGCCTGAATAAATAATAGCCATATGGAGATCTGAGAGCAGGGAAAACAAGTGAAATGGTCCTACTGTGGTAATGAGCTTGGTGTGTGCAAGTGACAGGGAAGAAGGCGAGTGTGGCCAGAGAATAGAGCACAGGATGGCAGCATCATTAGTATGAGATGAGGTCCTTTATCCTGGATTAGCCAAAGGAGATGTAACTTCAGGATTCAGAATTTAAAACTTTCAGGTCAAGATCAGGGTTCACTTACAAGGGAATATTGTAAGATTTTGGATCAATATCCTTTTAAATGGATTCATACAAGAAGATACAACCAAAATAGGAAAAAATCCATTCACTGAAGTATTGAGTGCTTCTGTGTATCAGACTCTGAGCCAGGTGGAGGCAGGTGTCTGATGAGGACATGATCCTGCCTTTCAGGGGGTCCCTGAGAGGTAAAATGCAGGTTCAAACTGTCACCTATCAATCAGATGTGTGAAAAATCAGCCAAGCTTGAAAGTTATCCTCACGTCTGAAACTGCACTTAAATACCTTCTCAATTACAAATAGACTTTCTTGTCCAGTGTCCACTATGTTTGATTGAAATAAAGTTTTAAACTTAAGCAAAATAAGTGATATCTAATGGGTGTTTATTAACTATTGGTTCATTTATTAGTTTTATAAACAACACCTAAAGATTCATTGTGTGCAATTTATGTCAACAATTACTATATTTATGTTGTAATCCTAACAGAATTTGGTAATAACATGGAATTTTTAATTCACATCTTCATACTATTTCCACATATCTTAGCAGTTGCAATAGTATGTATTTTATTTTCTAAATCTGACCGCAATTATTTTATTCTAAATTTTCATCTGAATTTCTCAAATGAATTAGTTTTAGGACAAATGTGGATTGACACATTATCAGAGCCCCTTATTTTCTGCTTTATGCACAAAGCTTGCTTAATTTTCTATTCATGTGAATAAATAATACTCTACATGTTCTGTGACTTGCCTAGCAGCCTATCACTAATATGTTTTCAAGTTAATACACATAGATATACACCATTCTCTTAGGATGCCATGGAATTCCAGAGAGTCAATATGTCATAACATAGTATTACTTTATGCTTTTTAAGATTGTTTGTATTTCAAAATATTCAACATCTAGATAAGAGTAGAGAATAAAATAATAAAAATAATAAATACTTGTGTCCATCCTATCAGACATTTAATAGTATCTCTATAGATGGATATATAACATATGTTATTTCTAGATCTTCAGTGTTACAAACTATGCTGCAATGGATAACATCTTGGCACATCTATAATTATGCACACATGCAAACTAATGAATGCCTTAAAGTGAAACAAAGGGAATGTACATTTGAAGATGTGAGAGGCCCAGCAAAATTGTCCTACAAAATGGTGGTGTTACATTTGCATCCACAATGGATGCCTGCGAAGTCCTGTATATGAATATGCCACATTTACACAATGAAGAATGAAAAAGCAATAGGATTTTAACATGAAAGAACAATTTTTTAGAAAAATCAAATTAAACTTCTAAAATTTTATTATCAAACTCTGAACTATTAATCTGTTCTACTTTTTTTAACTTCATTTTCTCTTAGTGCCTCAGATTGGGTCTGCTTGCTTGTATGTTCAGATTTTATTTTTATAAAGATAGAAGTGTTTCTACAAAGAGCAAATAAACTTGATCCCAAATGTTTGCTACCTATAGTTTGTATTTGCATACTCTGCTTGCACCTACTACTGCATTTCCACTGTCTGAAGTATTTTTATGTAGTATTACCAACTAATTTAAGAGATATTAATCAGGATCCCTTCATGATATTATAATTGGAATAATTCCAATATTGCTTTTTACCTCCAGGAACTGGGTCAAAAATCTTTTCCTTCATCAAAATTTTCCTTTTGCAAGAATTGCAGCTTCTACTTCATTTACCTAATCACTTAGAAATGTTGAATTTAATCAAAGTCACAAATCTATATTTCAATCTCAGCAAATTAGACTCAAATTATGAATAATTTTAAAATAAATTTTGCTCACTGAAGAATGTTCTGAAATTGAATACTTAACACTCTTATGTCATGTTAGCAAACACATAAAACAAAAATAACTCTTTATTTGCAAATTTTATGTAAGGACCCTAGGAGTCTCTTAAAGTTGGGGGGGCCTATTTATAAAGAATTTCAGAGTCTTTTTGAATTATTTTCAAGGAAGATAGAAAGGATAAGAATTTATTAAAGGACTGTATGACCCCAAATCAACAAACATTTATTGAGCTCTGCTGTGTGCATGGCGCTAAGTTAGGTATTGTTGAATTCAACAATAAATAAGACATGTCCCCCAGAGTTTAAAGAGCTTACACTTCAGTCTAAAGATAGACTTTGGTCTCTATCCTAGGTGCATAATAGTTATATGTTCTCTGCAATTTTCTAATTAGCATAAAAAATTATAAAGCTGATTGAATCAATGCTTAATACTAGGTTAAAAAAAACTATGTATGGCTCTCATCTCTGCTTTCTTTCCAGTAGAAGCCTTCTACTGAGTTGATAACAAGCAGGAAGCTTTTCTTTCAAGGTAGCCAGAGGTCCAGACTAAGACAAATTGTTCACTAAACAACTTCTTTATGGACTTCAATACTTCTGACTATGAGAAAAGTATGTTCGATGCTGAGTCAGCATGGAAATGGAGATTATGTATATTCTGGTGAATTATCAGATAGATGATTGAATGAATTGCTGTGAGATTTGGGGTTTATGACTTATAGTGTTTCTTTGTTAAGAAAGGCATATTCATCCTCACCTACTTACAGAAATTGTGTGGGGATTGCTTTCAAAATAAAAACAGAAACAAAAATCGGTCTCCAAAATTTGTGCTCTTCAGATAAACTTGAATCCTCATCTACTCCAGTTGTAAATAGACTCAATGATTTCATGGTCAGAGAATAAGCTTTTATGAATTAAATATATTTAATAATTCTTGAAAGCTGAATTAAACATATTTTGATTCATAAATGAATGAAAAAATTCATTTATGAGTTAAATGTCCCAAGTACTGTTTGTAATATCATTACTTGCTAAAAGCATATAAAAAAATAAAGTGAAACAATGTCCAAGAGTAACTAGAAATTTTTCTAGAAGCATTTTGCCTTTTTCCATATGTCCCCTGAGCGCTATTCTCAATCATAATGCACACAGACATATCATCCATACTTCCTTCTCAACCTGACTCTGCCCTAAAATGAAACCGTTAAGCCATTAGAATTAAACTTGTCAAGGGGTAAACATTTAGTCACAAAGAAAGAATGGATTAATTCAAGGTTGTGGTTGAATCTCAAAGTTATTGAAACTAGAATTAAATATTTTAAGGTTTATGTGTCAGAGCTAGTAAAAATTGCTTTTTATCAAAGTGGTTCAGTTCCAATGTATATTTAAAGTAAAATGCCCTCTGTTATATCTGAGAGTTGAAATTAACCTCAAGTTAACCTTTATTATTATTTTAAATTATTTTTCTATGCTCACAAAATTTTGGAAGTGTTTGGCTATGTATCTCTTCCAGGACATTGAATTACATCCTGATCATATGAAATAGTTTATATGTCTGATGTAAATAGGCATTTTGTTTTCTGCTAGACAGCTGATCACAACTCACTACAGCCAGCAGTTCTCCAGTGTTTTACATAAAAACCACCTAGGGAGCTTGTTAAGAATCAGGTTGCCACGCCTTTTCCTCTCTGATTCTGATTCGGTAGGTCAGGGGTGAAGTTCAGGAACCTATTTTTCTCAGCCGCCCTCTTCCATTCTGATGCAAGACGTTGATCTAAGCCTTAAACTTTAAGAAGCCTGCTAGAGGCCAAAATCTAAAATAGATTTATTGAAATATTTGGAGTAAAACATAAATATTGTCATTACTTTTCTCTTCACTACAAACTTCACGTACAAGTTCTCCCATCAATCTGTTTGCCCTCAAATCCACAGTTAAGCAATAAATCTGGTTGCTTCCTAAAGCCTGTGTTTTTCCCACGGAAAATATTACTTTCTTCATTTTATGTTCCTCCAGGAAAGTCTGTGCAGACACAACTGGTAGTCTTTATGAGTAGAGCGGGAGCTTTGCAGATTGTTTTGCTTCCGTATATCTTCTCTCTTAATTTTTCTGTATTTGTAAGAAACTGATGAGGCATTAATAACCTTATTAATAACCCTGCTTTATGAAGAGCTGGTTTTCAAAATGATTGGACTATTTAAGTGGATGACATTGCCACTATTACGAGGCTTCTCTGGTCTGGGCATACCGTCTTGGCTCTTCCCTTTTGAGTGTCTTTCTTTGGGGAGTTGTACTTGTCTGTTTCCTCTTTAGTCCAAGGAATGAAATAAACATTCATTATCATTTGTGTGTTCACTGCACAAATACTAACTCAGTGTTTACTACATGAGAAGCACCATCCTAGGGCCTAGGGACATGCCATGCTTAAGGAGTGGGGAATCATGCCCCACCTCCTTGAGGGCAGAATATTTACATGAACTATTTGGAATTTTTCTGCATGGGAGATTTGTCTATTATCCCTCATTTATTTATTTACTCAATTCCTATATGAATTATAATTCAATAGTACTTTATTTTCTTGCTCAAATTATTCCAGCTTTGGCCATTGGGAGCTCTGTTGTTTGACTCCTTTGTCTCTTTTACATATCCCCATCAGCGTGTGTGTGTGTGTGTGTGTGTGTGTGTGTGTGTGTGTGTGTGTGTG
>JAQQAC010009165.1:22349701-22441376 GCA_029783875.1 Phataginus tricuspis
GTGTGTGTGTGTGTGTGTGTGTGTGTGTGTGTGTGTGTGTGTGTGTGTGTGCAAGTAACTTTTTCTTACTTTCTGGCACTGAGATCTCCCAGGCTCATATTTATTTCCTACCTGGGTTCTAGAATTAGCCATTTCTCCAAGGAATTCTGGTTCCTTTTGTTGGGAAATGGTATTAGAAACTAAGTTCTGAGCATTAGGTGTGCTTGTGGCTATTGGGATGTCTTTGCTCTAAGCCCTTTCAGCTGAAAAAGCAAGAATGTATATATGTATATGCTAACCCATGTATGTGCACATGTCCATAGATATTTCTATATCTCTCCATTTGTATATATATTAAATTAAACAGAAATTCATACTGACGTCTTTAAGCCATTTGCACATGTATCATTTTTGCTTACTTTCTTTGCTTATCTGTAATCTCCTATTACAACAGTAAAAAACCTGGCCTCTATGATTTGCCATCCATTTGGTTAATTTTCCAATTCCAGTATGCATGTGTAATGGTTTCAACAACTTTATCAACTAGAGCACAGCACTTATGTACAATTCGTTTTGCCTTTAGTCTTATAGACTACACTCATCTCCAGAGTTACTTAGGTCAGCACCTTTTTCATCTATCCTTTTCAGTGAGGTGATTTCATTCATTTGCAATCCAGTTAGATTATTCTACCACAGTCTGCATTCTTTTTAAATGATTTTTTAAAGTTTGCATACAGTAAAGTTCACTCTTTGTGTTTAAAGTTCTATGGGTTTTGACAAGTCTCTCTCTCTTCTTAGTCTCCTCTATTCCCTGAACAAACAATATTGAAGTTAGGCCTATTAATAACCCTACAATGGCCTCTAGATGTTCAAGAAAGGAAGAGTTGCATGTCTCTCACTTTAAAACAAAAGTTGCAAATGATTAAGCTTAGTGAGAAAGGTGTGTTGGAAGCTCAGGTAGGTCAAAAGCTAGGCCTCTTATGCCAAATAGCCAAGTTGTGAACGTGAAGGAAAAGTTCTTGAAGGAAACGAGAAGTTCTATTCCACCGAACACACATGTGATAAAGCAAAACAGCCTTCTTGCTGATATAGAGAAAGTTTTAGTGGTCTGGATAGAAGATCAAACACATCCACTATATTCCCTTAAGCCAAAGTCCAATCCAGAGAAGGCCCAAACTCTGTAATTTTGTAAAGAGCAGTGAGGAAGCTGCAGGAGAAAAGTTTGAAGCTAGCAGAGGTTAGTTCATGAGGTTTAAGGAAAGAAGTCTCCATAACTAAAAGTACAAGGTGAAGCAAATTATTCAGAAGATCTAGCTATGATGATTCATGAAGGTGGCTACACTAAACAATAGATTTTCAGTGTGGATGAAACAGCCTTCTATTGTGAGAAAATGCCCTTTAGGACTTTCACAGGTGGAGAGGAGAAGTCAATGCCTGGCTTTAAAGCTTCAAAGATCAGGCTGACTCTCTTGTTAGGGGCTAAGAGAGCTAGTAACTTTAATTGTTCACTGACCATTCTGAAAATCCTAGGGCCCTTCAGAACTGAGCTAAATCTACTCTACCTATGCTCTGTAAACGGAACAACAAAGCATGGATAATAGCACATCTGTCTACAATATGATTTACTGAATCTTTAAAGCCCATTGTTGAGACCTACTGCTCAGGAAAAAATATTTCTTTCAAAATATTGACAATGCACTTGGTCACCCAAGAGTGATGGAGATGTACAATAAGATTAATGTTGTTTTCATGCCTATGAACACAACATCCATTCTTAAGTATATGCATAAAGGAGTAATTTCAACTTTCAAGTCTTATTATTTAAGAAATACATCTTGTAAAGCTGTAGCTGCTGTAGATAGTGATTCCTCCTGATGGATCTGGGCAAAGTAAATAGAAAACCTCCCAGAAAGGATTCAACATCCTAGATACCATTCAGAATATTGGTGATTCATGGGAAGAGGTCAAAATCTTAACATGAACAGGAGTTTGGAAAAAATTGATTCCAACCTTCTTGGATGACTTTAAGGGATTCAAGACTTTGGTGGAGGAAGTTATTGCAGATGTGACAGAAATAGCAAGATGACTAGAATTAGAAGGGGAGCCTGAAGATGTGACTAACTTGCTGCAATCTCATGAGAAAATGTTAGCAGAGGAGGAGCTGCTTATGGAAGAGCAAGTAAGTGGTTTCTTGAAATGAAATCTACCCCTGGTGAAGATGCCGTGAAGATTGTTGAAATAATAAATGATTTAGAATATTACATAAACTTAGTTGATAAATTTCAGAGGATTGGCTTCAATTTTGAAAGAAGCTCCATTGTGGGTTGGGTTCTGTAGAATAGGATCCTGAAATGAAGAATGTTTATTGGAGATAATCTTGGTGAGTGCACCTGTATGGGATTGACGGAGCAGGACTGAGAAGAAGGAATCCCATTGTAAACCCAAGAGCTGAGTTGGAGCCTTTCAGAGTCATACAGAATTGTGACAAAGGGCCAAGATTTTGACTGTCTACTCTTTGTGTGCAAGCTATCATCATGAGGGGTCATAACCTTGGGAAAGGCAGCTCCCTTTGACCCAAGGCAATCTCTTATGGACGGACACACCATAGGCTAGAACAGTCAATACTTTGATCAATTGGGGATCCAAGCACGGTTCACCAGCAGAGGTAAGTGAGACTAGTCAAACTGATTTAAGAATCATCTTAATTAAGAGCTTCAGTATTTTAATAAGATATAAGTTGCCTCAATAACTACTTATGTTTTACTTCCTGTTAACTTAATTTCTTAAATGTTTACATTCAGATAATTTGAATACAGACGACTTTGTTAGCAAATACTCTGAAGTATGTTTCTACGAACAGTGACACTAGAAATTATGTAGGCCCCTATATTCCTTTAAGGAATTAAGAGTCATTGAGCTATTGTAAAAAGATTGTGCAAGACTGAATAGACAATGCCTACAAACACTACATGATCATAATATTGAAGAGAATCGGATCACTGGATTGGAAAAAGTGATTTAAAAAGATATTATTTACAAGAGAGCAGTAGAATTTTGTGCAAACAGGGATAAGAACAATAAGAAGAGATGTTAAAAAAAGAAAAGGAAGGAATCAAGATAAGTGGGATGGCTAATGTTTAATTGTGTAGGGAATTATATAACACATAGGAGCTGCTATCAGTGCAACATGAATTCTTGAGCAACATCACCAATCACCATTAATATCTTAAATCTAAAAGGCCAAGTAGAACTTTGCCATCAGAGTGATAGCTGCAAGACAGATGATGAGTGATGCCTTCCCAAATATCGGGAATACCAGAATGAGGGCTAACAAAACTCATCAGCTCATTCCTATCAACATACTATTTTGCACCAACAGAGAAGAATGGCTGTATGTTAAATAACAGTTATAAATTATAATAAAAATAAATAAGCTATAACTTTATCAATAGAAGCATCAAACGAAGCATGGATGACAAGTTTGATAGACTCTGATGTAATAAATAATATGGTAGAATTTAGATTTGTACATCTTAGAATACTGGAGCTGGATATGGTCCCAGAAGTCAATCAGTTTAACCTTGTTTGTTTTTCATTTGAAGAGAGGGAGAAAACAGGTCCAAAGATATTTGATGACTTAACACCACTCAGATAGTGGTAAAGCCTAGATTAGAAAGCTGACCAAATAGATCTAGTGTAAGTTTAATGCTTGTCATTGTGAGCTATAAAAAATACAAATGTTTATGCTGTCTTTTCTGTCCTCAAGGAGACTGAAATCAAATTTGATTGAGTTACCCTAAAAGTTCTGGGGATTGGTGGATATTTTTCATTTTTTCCTTTCCTTATGGATTTTTGGAACACAGAATCCACCCTAAACCCAGTCTCCCAAAGTGAAATTTTTAATTTGACTCTTGCTTGAGAAACAAAGTGACTTGGAGCTATCTTAATACTGGTTCATGGTCCATGAATATTTAAAGTGGGAATGTGGGAGGAGAGATCATGGGAAGATGTACTTGAGGAAAGAGGAGAGATTTTTGTTTGTGAAGGGAAAGGTCAGTAGTTTATACAAAATTCTTGCACATGAGAAAACTTAAATGCTTTAAAAATCTGTTGTGCTTTTTTTGGTTCACTTACTCACCATTTATTTGCAAATATTTATTAAGGCTAGGCATTTTTCTAGATGCCAAGAAAACAGCAGTGAACCAAACAGACATAAATATATTCCCTCAGCAAGCTTACTTTAGTTGTGAAAGACACAATAAACAAATAATTTAAACATGTAGTATGTCAGACGGTAACAGGTGCTACAGAGTGAAGGCAACCAGGGCTTTGCCAGGTGGGGAGTGCTATTTTAAAGAGTACTTGAAGGAAGTCTTCATTGAGAAGATTGCATTTAAGGAAAATCAAAGGAGATGAGGCAAGCTGTGTAGCTCTCTGGTGAAAGAGTGTATCTGAAGTAATAGTGTTCCAGGCAAAGGGAACAGGTGCAAAGGCCCTGAGACAGAAGCATACTTAGTTTCAGTAGACTGGAACACTGGAGCAGAATGAGTGAGGCAAGAGAGGTAGGAGAACCTCAGAGGAAAAACAGAGTTATACCATATAGGGCCTTATGAGCTATTTGAGAACTTTGGCTTTTACTTCAACTGAGATGAGAAATGAGCAGGGGAGTGATATCGTCTGGTATATACTTTAAGAAGAACACTGTAGGTGCTATTTGAGAATATCCAGTATTCTCTGCTGGGCAGAGATGGGACACCAGTTAGGAAGCTACTACAATAAGGTAAGGAGTGGCCATGACTTGAAGCAGACTGGTAGCAATTGAGGTTGTGAGAGGTGGTCAGAGATCTGGAGCTATTGTGTAATTAGGGGTGAACTGCCTGTTTTGTTAATGGCCTAGTTAGGAGAAATGAGAAAAATAAAGGAGCCTAGGATGACTCTAAGATTTTGCATTAAATTATTGTAAGTTTGGACTTGCCATTTTCTGAGATGGGGGCACTGGGAGGAATAGTTTGGGGAGGTAGAAGACAAGAAGTTAAGTTTTGAGTATGGTTAGTTGTTATTTGCTTGTATTATGACTTCAGATTTGCTGTGTGTGTAGCTGTGTGAAAGATCAGCAGCCTTAGGGACTTGAGATAAATTAACTTCCTATTAATTTGAGGCAAAACACTTATCAGAAACTTTTATTTTCTGATTTAGAAAATGTAAGAAAGGATTTGGTAAAAATTTCTTAATAATTTTAGTATTTATGTTTTAAGTGAGAAATTGTACTTTATGCAAATATAGGTCATCTTTTTCACCCAGAATGCCAAGAAAAAAAATTTAAATGTACAGTTGTTAATGGTAAGAGAAATAATTGGATCAGTTAAATGTTAGTGTGTTTAATGACATTCATTTTTATTGTATGATTTTAAAGTAAATCCCAGATAGTATATCTTTTCACTAATAATACTTCTGAAAAATGTCTATGTCCAAAGCATATGTTTTATCCACTTACTTATCTAGTTGCAGCTTCCAATTACAGTACACACACACTACCACACTCAAGACTGTATCTGTCTATGAGCAGCTGTAAGAGATCTTTAGAGCAACTTTTAAGAGTTGCTCTAAACAAAGTGACAATAATAAAGTTAAATACAAAGTTTTCAGTGAGATTACACTACACATACTAACATAAAACGTTTCCTTTTCCTCATTCGATCTTGTGTGAAGTGTTTGACTTTTCTAGGAATATTTGTGTAAACATGTTACATACCTCTTTGAGAAAGTATAGCTACCTCCACTTGAAATACTGCTTAGCTTTACGTCTGCAAATGATCCAGCTGAGGACTTTTTTGGGAGATCAAATATATTTTAATATTCTGTTTAGAAAAGCAAGAGATTTTAAATGATCCAAAGAGAAGTTCCTAGATCAGTGATATTTTCAAATTATTTAAGTGGAAATGAACTTCTAGCTATTATGTACAGCTTTGGAACAGTAAGATACTACCTAAGAAATATTTTGCATAATAGATTAATTAATATATATTTCTCTCTCAAGTGCCCCCAAATTCAATTGCACAGATTATCATCCCATTTATAAAGCCTATAATAGAAATTGTTTTAGCTAAGTACATGCCAAAAGATATTGAAAGGAGGACGTAGATTTCAGCTATCCTCAGATACTTCAAACTGATCTTTGTGGTACATCAAGGGTTTATTTTGGAAAGGACATCATAGGCATGCAGGTGTGGAAGTGCCAGTAAGGGTTCATCTAGTTCATCATGTCATCCTCAGGATTATTAAAATTTCCAGGTGCAAAACTAGTTATAATAGGCCAGTTTTCCAACCTATGAACTCTGGAGAACTCTTCTAAAGGCAGAATCTCCTTTTCAAAGGTATTAAAAATAAGGGTCCTCCTCGTTTCAGTTTTGCCGAGGACTCAACAGTGGTGGTATATTTTAAAGAGTCTCTGCCATTACTTTAAACTCTTAAAAGAGTTTAGAACTTAAACTTTGAATAATCTTCTCTTTGTCAAGGTCTTTGGTGTTCTTCAAATAATAGTCCTTTGTTTAAAGAAAATCAGACTTAAACTTGTGTATTAAGTGATTAAAGTAAAAGCTCATTATGTTTTCCCTGTTACTTCACCTCTGATCTTTCAACTATGACCTCTGCTTTTGATCTATCTCCAAAGTATTAAAATATAACTACTATAAAGAGCTAGCCTTTATAATAGCATAATCACCAACATGGCCCTTGGCTATTTCTGATTATTCAGGCCTTGTTCTTTAGTTTTGAGATTACCTAGTGTTTTTCAGTTCTCTTCATATCAGTGGTTACCCAACTTTCTCTTTCAAGGGATTCTTTCAGCATCCACCTTACTACTTTGGACATTAAAATCATTAAAATATTTAGAAATTCTATTTTTTTCAAGTATGCTTATAAAAGGAAGTCAGCAAAAAATGGAAAAAAAAACAAACTCTGTTAGGATAGTGGATGATTGATGACTATTTCCAGAATATTCTTTGATGTAGTTGCTATGTCAACAATAATGAATACATACATTTATACATATATATGCAAATTAGTACAACCAATTAAAAATATCAACTATGTTCTAATCTCTGGCATTAATAATGATTTTTTTAACTTCATACTTCATTGGTTATTTTTGGGAACCAAATCATTATTCTGAAAACTGATAAAGGTACAGAATTGAAAAAGAAACATCCTATTTCTTAAAACTCAGAAGCTTAAAAATACCTTTTCTTTTCCACCAAATATTTTGAAACTTCCCTTTCCTTAACATTCCAGATTCATTTTATATCTGCCACAATTGTAGTATTACCTATGCTGGGGTTCCAGGGCTTTGTAAGATCAATTTTGGAGCATTTAGGGACTTACTAGGTAATATTCTTTTCAGTGATATATTTCAGTAAAAAATTAGTGGTGCTATTTTTAAATGAAAGGATGAAATGATTTTTATTTAAATGCTTATGCATTTGTGGATTAAAAAGGGAGGGCCAAATATGGGAGAGTGACTATTTCACTGGTGTTTTCTGCCAGTACTCCCTAGATTCCCTAATGGCCTTCAGGGAGAAGCTTCCTGGAAGCTTGGTGCCATCTTTAAAAAATCTCAAGAACTCCTTAGCGTCTTATAGGGCTATGCATTTCAACCTGAGTTTATAACAACTCTGGAGACCTTAAATTAGTAGCTTAGAGCCCTACAATTCCAGGTAATTGCTCTGTAATTTTTACTTCTGTAGATGTGGGATGTTAGCACCTTCTGCCTCAAGATCAAATCCACTTTGTGGTGAAATCTAATCCAGAACATTTCCCTTCCCTAATCCATTCAGCTGCCTCTACCTCCATCCTATTGTTCCCCTTGCTGGGTTTGGATCTGATCTCAACAGGAATACTTTGACAACCTTCTTCCAGGCCACACCTCTTCTTCTACAAGGAAAAGACAAACTCCTACCCTACCTTTCCCCCGTCCTCAGCTGTAGATCCATTCATTAACATTCACCAAGCACATTCACTTAAAACAGTCCCTTCGGCAAACTTCCAGATGCAGCTGAAATCTTCCTGTCTTCAAGAACTCTTCCTCATACTCCTCAGGTTGAGTTAATGGCTCCATTGTCTTGTGCAGGGATGAGACTTGGTTTATGACTTTGTTGTAGCATTTGCTGTGTTCTCTACTCACTTATTCATGACATGGTGTGGCTCCCACCAGATGAGAGCTTTTCAGTATCAGAGGCCGTGACTAATATCTTTTTCTCTAGTACAGTTCTTAGCCATTGGTATATATTCAATAAACTTGCTGAAGGAAAAAAACAATTGATGAATAAACAAATGAAGGGTCTTGTGTACTTTTGTGGTCTCTCTGCCAGTTTCTTCCTTGGCTTACAGCATTTTTGTTTGTTTTCATGGTCACTGTGCTTTTTACATTTATTAAGTGGAAATGTGGTCTTCAATCTAAATAAGCAGCCCTAATTCTTAATTTCCCCTTAAATTCAACTTAAATAATTCATCCATTAGTCAAGCACTGTGGGAAGTTCATTTTAAGTTTGTCTATGCTGGAAAATCCCATCTGAATTTCTACAAAAAAGGCAAAAATTAGAGTTGGTCAAGAGAACGACCAAATCGTTTGCTTTGTTTTATTAGTCCTGTCGGCATAGGCATTTGATTTCTAATTTACTTACAATAGCTTTTCTACCCTCTTACATTGGTAATCAGCAGGAAAGCAGTAATCCTCTAAGTAAGATAAATATGAAAATGTTTTTCAACAATTTCATAGTAGGGAAATCTGGAGTCAAGTGGTGATACATGTGTTTTGGCAACCTCATCTTTGCCCTTTTCTCCCTCCCGACTGCCCGAGCTATGCTTACCTAGCCTTCCTATTTCCCTCCCTCCCACTTTGAAGGGATTTAGCTTAGTGGATAGTGTGGATTAGGAGGTCTCTCTCCTCGAATATATGAGTCACAGTTCCTTATCTTTAAAAAGAGATCATATATATCTAGGTGCTTATGAAGCATATACACATCACAGGAAAATCTCTGTCAATTCTAAGAAATTATGTAAATCTAAAAGATTACTAGTAATTTATGAGAGGCATCACCTGTAGTACAATTTAGTACTTCTACTTGTGTCTCTGTGTCCCTTAAGATGATAGGTAATGCACTGTCTAGTCTTGTTATAATCAGAGTGTGCCTCAGGGCACGCCCTTGGAGCATGTCAGCCACAGCCCTCTGAAGAGGATATCTCTGTCTCTGTTATCCAACCCTGAAGATCCATGCTCACAGGTAGGGCTGGGAGGATAGGGGGAAGGGACGGACCCTGGGGAAGGGAAGGACGGGCAATGAGGGCCCAGGGAGATACAGCAGGAAGCCAAGAATACATCTCCATCCAGAGATGGCCCTATGATCAACAGACCAAGAGAGCAATTAGTTTTTCTTTTTAAAAAATTAATATATACAGATTAACAGGGACACTTATGTTATAAACTGAGCCATTTAAAAGTATGAACAATAAGACTAGGAGAACATCCCCAGTTAACAGAAGGGTGCTTTTACCTCCACCTATGTTTATTAATAGTATTCCAAACCAGTACATTTGAAGAAAGATGTTACTATAGGTTACCTTTCAAGACTATTCATGGAAAGCCAAGGGCAAAATCTAATATACTGTGATTTGTCTACTAGAGTGTATATTGTGCTGTCTTCGCTTTTAGGGGAAACTACATGATTAAAGAAAGATATTAAAGAGACCCTTGATGCACACACACACACACACACACACACACGAGGTAATTGTTGAAGGATGTGAAAATGAATGGAATTGTGTATTAATCCAGTTTGTCTTTTTTTGTCTCCCAGGTGATCATAATTGTTTATGCACTTTGAAGTTCATAATATTTCTAATAATAATTTTAAAACAAATATTTGGGAAATAGCTAATTTGGGAGATTACAGAACATCATAGAAATGACATTAATTAAACCTCGGTACACTGGCCAGTTCCAGAGAAGTGAGAAATAGCAAGATGTTATGAGTGATAAATGCAAATAAAGAATCAGAGAACCCTGATCCCCAGTCTTTATTATTTTCTCAGGAAACAGTTCCTTTATCTGTAGAAACATCTCTCCAGCTAGTCCATAACTTCTATGAGCATTATATCTTCCAGTACATTTATTTTAGCTTTACCCTCCTCAAAAATGGGTGTTATGTAAAGAGTATGGTTTGGAAAAATTAAGGGGAAGTAGAAAAGTATCACTTAAATATGTTTCCTACCTCTTAGGTGAGATCTGGGAAAATTTGATTATTCCAAGGTCATTCTTTAGTTTTATTGCATTGTAGCTCATTGCCTTGTGAAATCATTTTGCTCTAAACCCTAACTCTCAAATGATGAATGGTCAGTAATTATTCATCAGTTTATTATTCATTTTTTATCCTGAGCAGTTTGCTTGATGCATAGAAGGTGCTCCATAAATGGATTTAAATGAATGCATACACAATAATGTTTTATATCTTTGAAGCAATTTCAGACACATTGTCAGTTTGTCTTTCCTCATTCTGTATTTGTGTGATTATCATCTCACTTTTGAAAGGGTAAAACTAATTTTGTGTTTCTTCCAGGTATGCTGGTCTGAGATGAGATCTCAGACTAAAATCAGTTCAAATTAAAACCAAGGTAGATGGTGTTTAGTCTCAGAGGAGACAGACCCATCTGTTGGCAACTATCTTGGCCTCCTTCCTCCTTCCCTCCTTGTGACCTGGGCCCCACTACCTCTCTGATCTCATCTCCCACTACTATCCCTCTCTCACTCCACTCCAGCTCTGGGGGCCTCTTTGCTGTTCCTAAGACACTCCAGGTATGCTCAGTATCAGGGCTTTCTCACTAGCTTTTTCTCCTGCCTGGAATATTCTTCACATAGATTTTTGCTTGTTCTAACTCTTCCATCTCTCATCTTCTCAACCTAACACTCTGGTAGACATTACTACCATTCACCAACATCAAGTTCCCCTCTATCACCAGGCAGATCACACTTCCTTTCTCTCTTGAAGCTAGACATGAGCATATGACAGAGCATTCTTTTCTCTGGCCAAAGAAACATGAGCAGAAGTGACATTTGTTACTTCCAGGTGGATGTTTTTAAGAGTCCATGTACTATTTTCCTGTGTACAATGCTCCCTTCTCTACATCCCTGCAACTGCCAGTCTTTCAGATGTGGGGTCTCTAAATTCTGGGTCCCTGAGTGAGGATGGCTTGGGCAGAGTTCCCACCAACCTATAATGTATATGTTGCACAAGCCAGAAATAAACCTTTTTTTAAAGGTGCTGAGATTTGGTGGTTGTTTGTTAAAACAGCATAACCTAGCCTGTCATGAATAATACACTTACCTACTTTGTTCAATACTGCAACCTATTCTCCACCCCATCCTAGTGCACTCCTTTTTTTCCTCTTTGGGCCTATTTGGATTTTGGAGGAAACTTATTCCTCATTTGGGGCATGTTACTCTAGCCCATTTATTGAGTGACTTGACAAACTGCTGGTTTTAAATAGAATCCAAAACTAGGGAAGGCTCTCCAACAGGTCCAGGCTGCTGGGCAGTCTGCTCTGCCTCCAGGGCCCGTGCAACAGACCTTGAAGTACCAGTGGAAAGGGTTGCTGTTTGGAGTCTTGGGCAGGCTTCTATAGATGAATTGCAGCACAGAGCTTTACGATTTTGTGGAGCAAAGCCCTACCATCTTCCATAGATATAATTACTCCCTTTTTGAGACACATCTCCTGGCCTGCTACTGGGCCTTATTAGAGACCAAATGCTTGACTATGGGCTACTAACTTGCCATGTGGCCTTAGCTGCACATCATGAACTGTGTGTTATCTCGCCCACCAAGCCGTGAAGTTGGGCATGAACAACAGCACTCCGTCAGCACATGGAAGGTCTACATGGGATCAGGCCCCAGGCAGTCCCTGAAGGCACAAGTGTGTTACATGAAGAAATGGCCCAAAGCCCATGGTCTCTTCCAGCACATGCCTATGACCTCATGGGGAGTTCCCTATGACCCGTAGGAAGAGGAAGAAAATACTCAGTCCTGGTTTGCAGAAAGCTCTGCATAAGTGGGCCCTGCCTGAAAGGGGACAGCTACAGCACTACTGGCCCTTCCTGGAACAGCCCTGGAGGACAGGAGAAGGGAATCCTTTCAGTAGGCAAGACTTCAGGGAGTGCACCTGGCTGCAGAATTTGCTCAGAAGGAGGCCAGACATGTGATTATATACTGATTCATGGGCTATGGCCAAAGGTTTGGCTGGTTGGTCAGGGACTTGGAAGGAGTACCACTGGAAGATTGGTGAGAAAGAAATTTGGGGAAGAAATACGTGGAGAGACCCCTCTAGGCAAAAAAAAGTGAAAATATTTGGGTCCCATGTGAATGCTCATGAACAAGTGGCTTCAGTAGAGGAGGATTTTAATAATTAAGTGGATGGGTTGGCCCATTCTGTGGACATCAGCCAGTCCTTTTCTCCCAGCCACCCCCTTTTCTCCCAGTAGGTTTGTAAACAAAGTGATCATGGTAGCAAGGGTGGAGGTTATACATGGCTTCAGCAGCGTGGACTCTCACTCACCAAGAATGAGCTGGCTACCCCCACCACTGTCTTCAGCAGGAATCAACACTGAACCCCCAACATGCTAGCATTCCCTGGTGTAGTCAGTCAGCTACCTGTGATGGGTTGATTACATTAGACTTCTTCTGTTATGGAAGGGACAGCATTTTGTCCTTCCTGGGATAGACACTTACTTTGGACACAGATTTGCCTTCCCTAGATGCAATGCTTCTGCCAAAACTACCATCTGTGAGCTTACAGAATGTCTTGTCCACCATCATGGTATCCCACACAGCATTATTTCAGGTCAAGAAACTCACTTCACAGCAAAAGAAGTGCAGCAATGGGCCCATGCTCCTGGAATTCACTGGTCTTACCATGTTCCTGAAGCAGCTGGTTTGATAGAATGGTGGAAGGGTTTTTTAAAGAATAACATACAGTATCAGCTGGGTGACAATACATTGCATGGCTGGGGCAATGTAAAGACTGCAGAGCCAGAACAGGTAAAAGGCTGTTGCAATAGTCCAGGTGGGAAATGATGACAGTTTAAACTAAGGCAAAAACAATAAGAATTCAGAGAGAATGAAGTTACATACTAACTGTGGTGAAGACTCTCGAGGATTCAAAGTGGATGTTTGAGTTTTTATTTTATTTTAAAGTTTTTTCTTATCATTATTATCTTAGTGGCTGCATGAATCTTGGTTCAGTTTACCAAAATAGGTAAACAGGAAGAAGACAAATGACTGAGTTGAAGTGGCTATGAAACTCCTGTAAGTGAACAGCCAACGAGTCCTTGGAAGCGTGGTTCTGGGTCTGTAGATCTGGGGAGTCATTAACCTATAAGGATGGGTAAAGCTACGGATGTAGAATGAGAAGTGGGCTGAATAGGGAACCCTACAAAATCACAACATGTTGGGACTGGGCATAGAAAAGATAAATCTGGCTAGAAAAAGAAAAGACACAGTCTAAGATTAAGGAAACCAGGGAGCATGGATCAGTGAAAGCTATGACAGGAAAGTGTCAAGGGTTCAACACAGCAAATTCTGCATGGGGGTCAAGAGTTTGGAAAGCAGCCACTGGATTTGACTCGTAGGAGTTCACTGAGGACTTCAGGAAGAGCGGTTTGTGAGCTTCACTTTGCTACCCAAGTGTAAGGAAGTCCTGAAATCCTGCCTCATGCCTGAGCTGGGGACTGAGGAGCCCAGAGTTACTTGCTCAGGGTCACACAATTAACTAGTGGTGGACTGGAGCTAACATACGCCTTGCATTGCTTGTTTCTTCTTTGTTTTAGGACTAAATTTTTAGATATTTGAAAGGTCCCCATAAGCCAGGCCCAGTAGATTTAGTAATTTAGTAATGGACCCATCCATGTTTTTTCTTTCCTCCTTTGACCAAATCCAATTAATCAGCAAATCCTGTCGACTCTTCCTCCAAAATGAAGAAGAGCCAACAGCTAACTCTCTCCACTTCTATCACCACAACTCAGTCCAGCCGCCATCATCTCTTGCCTGTTACTTGCAGTAGCCTTTTAACTTGTCTTGACGCTCCCACTTATGCCCACTCCATAGTCCATATTCAACAGAGCAGCCAAAATTGTCTCTAAAAATCATATTATGTTACTCTCTTGCTCAAAACATTCCAAAAGGTTTCCCATAACCCTGAGAATGAAACTCATACTCTTTAATCTCCAGCAAGGTACCAGGTGCCATAATTGTTGCCCATGTTTTGGACCATGTCACCCTCCACTTTCTGCCTCGTTATTGTTCTGGATACTGTCTTCCTTTCTGTTCCTTAAACAAGGCAGCACCCTCATGCCTGTCAGCCTTTGCATGTCTGTGTCCCTCTGGATGCTCTCTCCCTGGGTTTCCGTGTGGCTGGCTCTTTCTCCTCATTCGGGTTTCAGCTCAAAAGTCATTTTCTCGGGGAAATGAGAAGTTTTTCCTTCTCATCCTAACCAAAGGAACCTCCCTAATCAGCCCCCCCTGCAATTCAATCTCTATTATCACCAAGTCTATAGCACTTCTTAGCACTTTAGGAAATGTTTGAAATGACGTTGATAATTTATTTGTTTATTCATATAATCTATCTTGTCGGTGAGAACAGGAATCTTACCTATTCTGTTCCCTCAGTATTCCCAGGGCCTAAGAGCTTGGATTATGGAATAATAGCTAACTCCGGTTTGCCACTTGCCTGGCACTGTTCTCAACACTTTGCAAATATTATCTTATTTAATAGTTGTATCAATTCTATGGGGTAGGCACAATTAAAGAGTCTACTTAGAGGTGAGGAAACAGATGCCCTGAGTTGACCACTAAGGCCCTTGTCTAAACCAGTAAATGGAAATGCTTTAGAGCAGCTCTTCTCAAACGTCAGCACCCATCAGAATCACTTGGGGGCGGATGGGGCTTGTTAAAGCAGAGATTGCTA
Source organism: Phataginus tricuspis (assembly GCA_029783875.1). Lineage (NCBI taxonomy): Eukaryota > Metazoa > Chordata > Mammalia > Pholidota > Manidae > Phataginus > Phataginus tricuspis. The sequence goes on from JAQQAC010009165.1 coordinate 22,364,687, forward strand.
GTCCCCCACCTCAGTATTTCTGGTTCAGCAGATCTGGGGGAAGGCCCAAGAACTGTCATTTCCAACAAATTCCCAGAAGATGGTGATGCTGCCAGCTCAGGACCCACCCTTTGAGAATCAATGCAATAGACTTTGTGGAACATATTCTCACATTACCTATTTTAATACCCACACCCCCCAAATCGATTACTACATAAGGTTTAGGGAAGTTATTTGGCCTTCCCACTAGTACAGAAGGGACGAGTGGGACGACTGCTTGGTTTCAAGTCTGGGTCTAACTCAGTACTTTGACATTGCCCTAAGGAACTTCTATATGGCATTGAATTTTTTTAAATGCCGCTCCAGTAGATAACTTATAAAGACTTCATGAATGTAGCAGATAAACAAAGGAAACCCATGGGAACATCTTATCTACTCTGTTTCAGCTTAATTAATCTGAGTAACCAAGATGGTTTCTAGACAAGCGACTTGATTGAAATTTATTTCCCTTCTAATTTAGACCGGTCGTAAATACGATCCAACCACTTCTCTTTTTGTTTAACACAATCAGAGCCCCATGAAAGCATTGTAGGGGAAGGTTATCTGACTCATGTTACTATTAAAGAACCTTTCTTGAAAAACAAAAGGAGAAATTCAAGAGTTACTGAAAATTGTATCATTTAAAATTATTTATCATTTAATCCTTTTTATAAATAAGACTTGTTCTGAAAAAAAATTTAAATATTATACATGACAGTTTTCACTAAAATTTCTGAAGTGCTTGAATTTTTTTTTTTTCTTAGCAAACCTAGTGCACACCAGAGACTTGACGCTGTAAAACTTTGTTTTCCTCAGGTTCTTTCAGGCATTAACATTCCAATGCCATATTCTTATGACAAAGACTAATAAGAAGAGAAAATGGCATACCCTGGATCTATTTTAGTGATAAAGATGGGAGTGGAAAATGGTAAAAATCTACCTTGTTCTCATTACTACAGTGCTAAAACTGTCATCAATTATAATCACTCACCACATCCCTAACGTGAGACTTTGTTGGTAACTTCTCTTCAACACAAACTCCGTCTCCTTTAATCCAGTACGTATGTGAAATATATATGGAAATATATTGATAGTGCTTACATTGATGGCATTCTCTTCACTTATAAAAGCTTGCACTGAAAAAGAAGTAATGTCAGCACATAATAACAAGGTTTCTATAAGACAGTTATTTCTGTTTTATTGCCCATCATCTTATAAGCAAAATAGAAAACGTTCCAAGCATTTGCCTTGACCTATATTTCATAGTCAGAGTTACCTATACAGAATTTTTCTTTTGTTTTTGCTCAGTGTGCAAAAATGTCAGTACACTTCCTTCCTGCCCTTTGCCTACGGCCTCGTGTTCATTTTTGTTGTTTGACTTGACTCGTTGCTTTCCTTCCTTCTTTTGCTCCCTTATCCCCACCTTTCTTCCCTCCCTCTCTTCTTTTAGCAAGTAATTACTGGGACTATGATGTTCTAGATCTGGAAAGTAAGATACTTGTAGTCATGTTGGAGAAAATAAAAAACATAGCAATATAAATCACATGGTTCACGGTGATACATTATATAATGAAGAGGCAAGAAAACTACATATGAGATGCAATAAGCTTTCAATGGGAATAGAAAACCCTATGGAACTGTTGTTTTTGAGGATGGCTTCATAAAAAAAAACATTTCTTTTAATCTATTGCTGCATAATAACTACCCAAAAATGTGGTGGCTTTAAACAATCACAAGTTTTTATTTGTCTTAATTTTACTATCTGGGCTGGGCTTCGCTGTCTTCTGTTTCACCTGGTATCTGCTGGTGTTGGAATGTGCAAGGTGGCTTCCTCACTTGTATGTCCAGCACCTCGTTTGGATGGCCAGAGCAGGTGGACATCTTTCTCCACAAGCTCTCCCCGGTAGAGTAGCTGAGCCCTTTGCATGGTGGCTAAAGGCTCCAAGAGAGAGAGCACTTCAAGGGTGTAAGGCTCAAGTGCAAATACTTCATGACTTTGATTGCTTTCCACTTGTAAATGTCCCACTGGCCAAAGCAAACCATTGGGGGAGGCAGTGAATACTGGGCAGCTAATGAATACTTGGTTCACTGGGGGCCACCATCCAAAGCACTTGGAGATCCTGACTGTACATGGGATGTGAAGAAGAAAAATTAACATATGGAGAATTTGAGCTTGAATGATTAGAAAAAGTGTGGTACCATTAACATTATGTGGAGGAACCAGTTTTAGATATGATGAATTTGAGATGATTAAAATGTACACTAGGCAGACAGAAAAATTTCCTGGGATAAAGACATGAACTGAGGTCTGAAGTTCTAAACTCTGGAGTCATATGCAGAAGAGAGAAAATTAAATCTCTGTGACTAGTCGCATGAGTTCTGAGAAAGGTAATTTTGGATCAACGAACTTGAGCTGTGCTTATAGTTAGAAGCTGGGAGGATGAAGAGAGTTCAGTTTAAGGGACAAAGATATCACATATTCCTCTTATATTTTGTGACACTATTAGATTTTTTATATTGACTCACTTGTGCACACCTGGGAGTAGAATTTAATTGAGAAATAATTTGATTTTATTTTAGCAACTTTTACTATGGAGCTTGTCTAGGGCTTTTTTATTGACTTAAAAATATGTTTTTATTAATAATAGCTAATTTTTTGAGGCTTCCTCATGCTTCTAAAGTAGGTGGAATCATATAAAAACTAAAGTTAATGATATAGCTTGACAGAATTAGCTTTCATTAATTAATTTTTATTTTGTTAATTAATTTTATTAACTAAGCTTTATTCAACTTTGTGCTGTCCCTTTAGAAACAAAATCTTGGTATAAAAGCTTGGTTTCCATCATGACTGATTTTCTTCTCATGAAATAGACTTGATATTAAGGGAAGGTCAACACAAATTCAAGATATAAAAATCATGGTACACAAATATTTTCTTGATGTCCATTTGACAAAGTACAGTCAGATTTTCAGAGGCAATTAGCCTTTTCAGGACCTGTGGCACGCTTGTCGCACAAATAAGAACTGTCCATTGGGGGACTGCATTCGGAAATTCCCTGAGCAAGTGTTAGTATTTAAGCACTGTCTTGTTCCCCTGAGCTATGCAGGTAAGCCGTATGGAGCGTACACACTTAGTAATGACAATCAGGCTCCAAGTAACTGTGGAGCCAGAGGGGGTGGGACATACCATGGAAACCATTTGGGATGTATTATTTTTATTCAGTCGTCCACTTTCAAAGAAAAATGTGGATGCGAGGAATTTGATCACAACTGAAATTAAATATTGATGTCATGAATTGTTTCATGGTATCTCTGATTTCCCCTGTCTCTTCCACTTTTAAATCACTTTGGATTTATTGTATGGAAAACAACTATACGTACTTGCTTATCTACAAGAATATAATGAGAATAATATAAAATGTGGTTATAATTTTATATGTATCATGTAATAATTTTGTTAAGTATGTTACTTGGTTCCATTTAAAAAATGTTCATGATACTATAGGTATGTGTGAGGCCATGTCTTCTCTAATGTGCTACATTGTGACCTAATAAAATGGGTAACATTTATTTATGTCTAAAATGCTTTACATGTATTATTTCATTTGATCTTCACAGCGGCCTTATGAGTTAAGTACTATTATTCTTCATTTGCAGAATAGGAAACTAAGACACAAAGTTTCCTGTCCAACGTAACATGCTAGTAGGTGTAAAAGCAGGATTTAAATGTGCATCTCTGAATTTAGAGTCAGAGCTTTTAACTACAATACAGGCACCATTTTTTTAACAGTTACCCCTATTATTTAATCCTCACCCCCATTAGTGCAGTTACTATCTGTCAACCTAGGAAGATGTCACAGAATCATTGACTATATTCTCCATGCTGTACTATCATTCCCATGACCAACTTATATGATGATTGAGAATTTTTGTGCCCCTTTATCCCCTTCACACTCCCCACCTACCCATCCCAACCCCTCCCCCATGGTATCCACCAGTCCCTTCTCAGTGTCTATGAGTCTACTGCTATTTTGTTCATTTTGTTTTGCTTTGTTTCTATATTCCACAAATAAGTGAAATCATATGGTATTTGTCTCTCTCCTACGCACCAGACATTTTGTGATCTTTCTCCTACTGTGTTGCAATTCTCTTATTTTCTACCTTTAAAAATCTTGATCTTTGAACTGGGGTCAAATTGACCAATGGAAAAAGGGCATTCATCTAAATAATATTTTCTTGCTATTCTCTCACTATTTCCTGAGGGGCCACATCTGTAATCAGGTGGTTGTTAGTAATGATAAGTACAAAGTGCTTCCTATATGTCAGTACTGTTGTTTGAAATGTATTCAGTGTTTTAAACTATTTAATTTTCATAATAACCCTTTGAGATAGGCATTCTTTATTTCCCTTTTACAGACAAGAAAACTGAATACAGAGAGGTTAAGTAACATGCTCAAGGTCACATAGTACTTAAGTGGCAGAGTAAGGATTTGGATCCAGGCAATCTAACCCCAGATTCCATGTATTAACCACTATGCAAACTGCTTCATTAGTTTAAATTTTTCTTGAAAGATACATCTTTTTTATATAAATTTGATGTCAACAAATTAAACAATCAAAATTAGTTTTGCTTATATGAAGACTAAGCTATATTTCATTCTTCTTCCCCAATTTCTTTTAAAAGCTGGGATGGTTTGGACTGGGCCAATAAAGTTATTCTTTGTATTAATTAATAGTTTTTTTGTTTGTCTTATCCCTAGGTAGTCCTTTTGCTTATTAACTATCTACTTATTTAATCAACTGTGTATTCTATGCAAGGATACATGTGTCCTTACACACTGAAGGCACAGAAGAATATTTGAATTTAGTCTAAATATTATTTAAATAGAATCCCTTCCCAATTCCATTTGTAAACTGTAATACTAAAATTAGAATATTCTCTGTATCGTCTTTTTATATGTATAGGAATATAGGTATCCCTTAATCTGTGCATAGCAGTCTGCACCTGAGGGCTGCTGTAGGCCCCAAAAAAACGTTCCTTAAAAAAAGTGTTTTGTGCTCAAAAAATAAGCCCATTTATGTGATAGTATGCAACTCCAATAACATTATTTAAAACTGTGCATTTTAGAGAGAAAAAACCTTATTGATTTATCTTCTGGAAAAAAAATCAATGAAATGATCATTGGAACCATTCTTGAAATTAGACCAGGAGGTCCTTTCTGCAAAGATATAGTGACATTGTTAAGTGGTAGAAAATGTCCATGGTATACGTCCAGGTGTCTCTCCAGTAAAAGACCCAGGCTTGAGGCCCAGGTTAGGAGAGAATGGGTACATCTGTGGATACTAATACAGTAAACACCAACATTTTAAAGGGAATTTTACTCAATTCCAGAAGTAACATCCAAATTTCTGACTTCTCTCATGGCTTCCAGTGACAAATAGAATTATTAATAAGGAGAGTTTTTAATATTAAAATGAAGGAAATAAAATGTAAAAGTGGGTTTCTTAAAAAGCATGAAGTTCATACTTACTATGTTCTACTATTGAATCATCTCCTTCCCATTTACTATATTACTTAGATTTGGAAATCTTTCAGTTTCCAAAATTAATTCTTACAATGTTATTTAGTGATTAGTAAAATGCAGATTCAGATGTAAAAATTCACATGAAAATTACTATAGCATTCTTTAAAACCATAGGGTCTTGAAATATAGTGGAGCATGATGTATCATTTAGAGTATTTGGTTATGGTTATAAAATTTCCTCTAGTCTTTAAATAAATTGGAACTTCCAATGAACTTCAGCATGAAAATAACTTTCACTAATTGCTTTGATTTTACCATTTTAAATGATATTCATTTTTAAAGTATGCAGACTTATAACTGGTAGCATATACATAGTGCCTAGATATACGATTCTAATAATTTGCAGGATGCAAAAGTAATTATGTATATTATACTAGTAGATTTATTTCTTCACTTTAAGAGGTATTGTAATACATACAGCTTTAATTTATCATAACTTTAAAAATTCTTCAGGATTTTTGTTATACGTGAACTAATGAATAACTAAATATCTGTTAGTCATAGTCTCTCTTTCAGTGAACATAGAGTTTAGGCAACTTTCTGTGTGAGAATATGAATCATCTAGTGGGAAGATTATTTTGCTAGTTACTTGTATCCCCATAGTAATAGTAGGTATTAAACTGAAGAAAGAAGGAAATTCCTTACTTTCATATCTTCAAATAATATTTTTTTATTTTGGTATCGTTAATGTACAATCACTTGAACAACATATGGTTACTAGACCCCCTATTGTCAGGTCCAAACCCCACATACCCCATTACAGTCACTGTCCATCAGCATAGTAAGATGCTATAGAGTCACTACTTGTCTTCTCTGTAAATACTGCCTTTCCCGTGTCCCCCCCACTACATTATGTGTGCTAATCGTAATGCCCCTTTTCCCCCCATCCCTCCCTTCCCACCCATCCTCCTCAGTCCCTTTCCCTTTGGTAACTGTTAGTCCATTCTTGGGTTCTGTGACTCTGCTGCTGGTTTGTTCCTTCGGTTTTTTCTTTGCTCTTATACTCCACAGATGAGTGAAATCCCTTGATACTTGTCTTTCTCCGCCTGGCTTATTACACTGAGCATAATACCCTCTAGCTCCATCCACACTGTTGCAAATGGTGGGATTTGTTTTCTTCTTATGGCTGAATAATATTCCATTGTGTATATGTACCACATCTTCTTTATCCATTCATCTACTGATGGACACTTAGGTTGCTTCCATTTCTTGGCTATTGTAAATAGTGCTGCGATAAACATAGGGGTGCATATGTATTTTTCAAACTGGGCTGCTGCATTCTTAGGGTAAATTCCTAGGAGTGGAATTCCTGGGTCAAATTGTATTTCTATTTTGAGTTTTTTGAGGAACCACCATACTGCTTCCTCAGTGGTTGAACTAATTTACATTGCCACCAGCAGTGTAGTAGGGTTCTCCTTTATCCACATTCTTGCCAACACTTGTTGTTGTTTGTCTTTGGATGTTGGCCATTCTAACTGGTGTGAGGTGATATCTCATTGTGGTTTTAATTTGCATTTCTCTGATGATTAGTGATGTGGAGCATCTTTTCATATGCCTGTTGGCCATCTGAATTTCTTCTTTGGAGAAGTGTCTCTTCAGCTTCTCTGCCCATTTTTTAATTGGCTTATTTGCTTTTTGTTTGTTGAGGTGCATGAGCTCTTTATATAATTTGGATGTCAGCCCCTTATCGGATATGTCATTTATGAATATATTCTCCCATACTGTAGGATGTCTTTTTGTTCTACTGATGGTGTCCTTTGCTATACAGAAGCTCTTTAGTTTGATATAGTCCCACTTGTTCATTTTTTGCTTTGGTTTCCCTTGCCTCGGGAGATATATTCATGAAAAAGTTGCTCATGTTTATGTCCAAGAGATTTTTGCCTATATTTTTTTCTAAGAGTTTTATGGTTTCAGGACTTACATTCAGGTCTTTGATCCATTTTGAATTTACTTTTGTGTATGGGGTTAGACAGTAATCCAGCTTCATTCTCTTACATGTAGCTCTCTAATTTTGCCAACACCAGCTGTTCAACAGTCTGTCATTTCCCCACTGTATATCCATGGCTCCTATATCATATATTAATTGACCATATATGCTTGGGGTTATATATGGGCTCTCTATTCTGTTCCACTGGTCTATGGGTCTGTTCTTGTGCCAGTACCAAATTGTCTTGATTACTGTGGCATTGTAGTAGAGCTTGAAGTCAGGGAGTGTAACTGCTTTATTCTTCCTTCTCAGGACAGCTTTGGCTATTTGGGGTCTTTTGTGGTTCCATATGAATTTTAGAACTATTTGCTCTAGTTCATTGAAGAATGCTGTAGGTATTTTGATAGGGATTGCAGTGAATCTGAAGATTGCTTTAGGCAGGATAGCCATTTTGACAATACTAATTCTTCCTAGTCAAGAGCATGGGATGAATTTCCATTTATTAGTGTCCTCTTTAATTTCTCTTAAGAGTGTCTTGTAGTTTTCAAGGTATAGGTCTTTCACTTCCGTAGTTAGGTTTATTCCTAGCTATTTTATTCTTTTTGATGCGATTCTGAATGGAACTGTTTTCCTGATTTCTCTTTCTGCTAGTTCACCATTAGTGTATAGGAATGCAACAGATTTCTGTGTATTAATTTTGTATCCCACAACTTTGCTGAATTCAGATATTAGATCTAGTAGTTTTGGAGTGGATTCTTTAGGCTTTTTTATGTACAATATCAGGTCATCTGCAAACAGGGACAGTTTGACTTCTTCCTTGCCAATCTGAATGCCTTTTATTTCTTTGTGTTGTCTGATTGCCATGGCTAGGACCTCCCGAACTATGTTGAATAAAAGAGGGGAGAGTGGGCATCCTTGTCTTGTTCCCGATCTTAAAGGAAAAGCTTTCAGCTTCTCACTGTTAAGTATAATGTTGGCTGTGGGTTTGTCATATATGGCCTTTATTATGTTGAGGTACTTGTCCTCTATACCCATTTTGTTGAGAGTTTTTATCATATTTTTATTATATTCAAATGTTGTACCATCCTTGCATCCCTCCGATGAATCCCACTTGATCATGATGGGTGATCTTTTTGATGTATTTTTGAATTCCGTTTGATAATATTTTGTTGAGTGTTTTTGCATCTATGTTCATCAGGGATATTGGTCTGTAATTCTGTTTTTTTTGTGGTGTCTTTGCCTGGTTTTGATATTAGAGTGATGTTGGTCTCACTCTAGAATGAATCTGGGAATATTCCCTCCTCTTCTACTTTTTGGAAACTTTAATGAGAATGGGTATTAGGTCCTCACTAAATGTTTGATAAAATTCAGCAGTGAAACCATCTGGTCCAGGCACTTTGTTCTTATGTTGTTTTTTGATTACCAATTCAATTTCTTTGCTGATAATTTGTCTGTTCAGATTTTCTGTTTCTTCCCGGGTCAGCCTTGGAAGGTTTTATTTTTCTAGAAAGTTGTCCATTTCTTCTAGGTTATCCAGTTTGTTACAATGTAATTTTTCATAGTATTCTCTCATATTTCTTTGTATTTCTGCGGTGTTCATAGTGATTTTTCTGTTCTCATTTCTGCTTCTTTTCATGTGTGTATATTTTCTTTTTTTCTTGATATGTCTGGCTAGGGGTTTATCTATTTTGTTTATTTTCTCAAAGAACCAGCTCCTGCTTTCATTGATTCTTTCTATTGTTTTATTCTTCTCAATTTTATTTATTTCTGCTTTAATCTTTATTATGTCCATCCTTCCACTGGCCTTGGGCCTCATTTGTTCTTTCTTTTCTAGTTTTATTAATTGTGAGTTTAGACTGTTCATTTGGGATTGTTCTTCTTTCCTGAGGTAGGCCTGTTTTGCTATATATTTCCCTCTTAACATGGCCTTCGCTGCATTCCACAGATTTTTGTGGTGTTGAATTATTCTTGTCATTTGTCTCCATATATTGCTTGATCTCTGTTTTTATTTGGTCATTGATCCATTGATTATTTAGGAGCATGTTGTTAAGCCTCCATGTGTTTGTGGGATTTTCATTTACTTTGTGTAATTCATTTCTAGTTTCATTCCTTTGTGGTCTGAGAAGCTGGTTGATAGAATTTCAGTCTTTTTTAATTTACTGAGGTTCTTTTTGTGGCCTAATATATGATCTATTCTTGAAAATGTTCCATGTGCACTTGAGAAGAATGTGTTTCCTGTTGCTTTTGGATGGAGTGTTCTGTAGATGTCCGTTCGGTCCATCTGTTCTAATATATTGTTCAGTGCCTGTGTCTCTTTACTTATTTCAGCCTGGTTGATCTGTCCTTTGGAGTGAGTGATATGTTGATGTCTCCTAAAATGAATACATTGCATTCTATTTCCCCCTTTAATTCTGTTAGTATTTGTTTCACATATGTAGGGGATCCTGTTGTTGGGTGCATAGATATTTATAATAGTTATATCCTCTTGTTGGACTGACCCTTTTATCATTATGTAATGTCCATCCTTGTCTCCTGTGACTTTCTTTGTTTTGAAGTCTATTTTGTCTGATACAAGTACTGTAACTCCTGCTTTTTTCTCACTATTAGTTGCATGAAATATCTTTTTTAATCCATTTACTTTCAGTCTGTGCATGTCTTTGGGTCTGAAGTGAGTCTCTTGTAGGCACCATATAGATAGGTCTTGTTTTTTTATCCATTCAGTAACTCTATGTCTTTTGATTCCTGCATGCAGACCATTTACATTTAGGGTGATTATCGATAGGTATGTAGTTATTGCCATTGCAGGCTTTAGATTTGTGGTTACCAAAGGTTCAAGGGTAGTTCCCTTACTATCTAACAGTCTAATTTAACTCACTTCATATGCTATTACAAACACAACCTAAAGGTTCTTTTTTTCCCTCCTTTTTCTTCCTCCTCCATTCTTCATATGTTATGAATCATATTCTATACTCTTTGTCTATCCCTTGGGTGACATCTATTTAGCCTTAGGAATACTTCCATCCATAGGAGTCCCTCCAAAATGCACTGTAGAGGTGGTTTGTGGGAGGTAAATTCTCTCAGCTTTTGCTTGTCTGAAAATTGTTTAATCCCTCCTTCAAATTTAAATGATAACCTTGCTGGGTAGAGTATTCTTGGTTCAAGGACCTTCTGCTTCATTGCATTAAACATATCATGCCACTCCCTTCTGGCCTGTAAAGTTTCTCTTGAGAAGTCTGATGATAGCCTGATGGGTTTTCCTTTGTATGTGATCTTTTTTCTCTCTCTAGTTGCTTTTAAAAGTCTGTCTTTATCCTTGATCTTTGCCATTTTAATTATTATATGTCTTGATGTTGTCTTCCTTGGGTGCCTTATGTTGGGGGATCTGTGCACCTCCATGGCTTGAGAGACTATCTCTTTCCCCAGATTGGGGAAGTGTTCAGCATTTACCTCCTCAATGACACTTTCTATCCCTTTTGCTCTTTATTCTTTTTCTGTTACCCCTATAATGTGAATATTGTTCCATTTGGATTGGTCACACAGTTCTCTCAATATTCTTTCATTCTTAGAGATTCTTTTTTCTCTCTGTGCCTCAGCTTCTTTGTATTCCTCTTCTCTAATTTCTATTCCATTTACCATCTCTTCTACTACATCTAATCTGCTCTTAAATTCCTCCATTGTATGCATCATTTCCGATATGGAATTTCTTAATGATTGAATCTCCGTCTTAAATTCGTTCCTGAGTTCTTGAGTATTTTTCTGTACCTCCATAAGCATGTTTATAATTTTTATTTTGAACTCTCTTTCAGGAAGATTGGTGAGTTCAGTTTCATTTGTCCCATTTTCTGGGATTTGTGAGATTTTGGTCTTAACCATGTTCTTTTGACGTTTCATATTTCTGTGTAGTACCCACTAGTGTGCAGAAACTCCAGGTTCTGCAATTGCTCAGCCCCTAGAGTGAGGTTGGGGTTCGTAGGGGAGTGGAGCTGGTGCCTAGTGGGAGGAAAGTTCTGTTTCCTGATTCCCATCTGCGGTGCCTGTCTCCATTGTCAGAGCCAGTGGGCCAAGCACACACGGGTAAGCCTCTGTGCTTTGCATCTGTAGCTGTTGTAGGCGGGGCCTCCCTCTGGGTGGCCTGATGCCTGCACAGTGACTTCCAGTTTGCGAACCGGTGCTGGTAGGCTAGGAGGAAGGTGCAGCAGGCTGTGTGTCACAGTGGAGGGTCTCAGAGCTGAGTAGGCAGCCAGGGGGATGGAGCACCTAAAGCTCCTCAAAGTTCCCAACCGGCTGGGCAGAGCGCACCCGGACAACCTTGTCCAGATCTCCCTTCTCCTGTGCAGCAAGTCTGTGCAAACCCCGGGTGGGAGCAAAATGGGGCACTGGAGAAACAGAAAGAAGGCCTGTGTTGCAGGTGTTCATACAGCAAAGGATAGGGAAGGAGCACAAGATGAATCGGGGCTAAACCATTAAAGGGTTTTTAGGCCTTTTATAAGCTTTGGTCTTTATCCTAAAAGAAAGTAGAAATTGTGGAATTATTTTGCGAAAGGGAGTGTAATGACTTTAACTGTAGCCCCCAGAAAAGACATGTTTAAGACCTAACCTCTGGAACTTGTAAATGTAACCTTATTTGAACAAGGGCCTTTGTAGATGTAATTAAAGATCTTGAGATGAAGTCATCCTGGATTATCTCAGTGGTTCCTAAGTCCAATGACTTGTCCTTGTAAGAGGAAAGAGGAGAAGAACCACCAAGGAGAGGGCTATGTGAAGATGGAGGCAGAGATTGGTGTAAGGAGCCGCAAGCCAAGGAATGCTCGTAGCCATCGGAAAGGCTGAAAGGGGCAAGGGGAAGACCCTGTCTGAGAGCCCCTGGAGGAAGCACAGCCCTGTCGACACCTTTATTTCAGACTCTGGCCTTCAAAACTGTGAAAAAATAAATTTCTGTTGTTTTAGGCCACCAAATTTGTGGTAAATGGAAATAGCAGCCCTAGGAAACAAGTACAGGTGTGGTGATCTAGTCTGATTCTTACTTCGCATGGGCGTTTTAACTGCCTTGTGTGGAGATCTGATCCAAGTCAAGTCAGAGAACACCAGGGTGAACAAGGGAGTTGGGTTTCACTCTGTTTGAGGCAAGAGCTGTTGCAACTTGCTTGGACTGGGGGGATGATAGTGGAACTAGACTGAAGAACTACTTTGGACGTAAAGCTGACAGGACTTGGTGATGGACTATTTACTAAGGTAAAGGAGAGAGTCCAGGGTAGTTTTAAGATTCATCTTTTATTTTTAGCAGAAAAAATTGGTATTTTACTTATTCAAGGACTATTTATTGTCTGCTATGTGTTAGGCATTGTCCTAGATTCTGATGACAGTGTGAATGTGACAGAGATTATAATTAGCAAGGAAATAAGGAAATGAGGACGAATCATAATTCATGAAAGCACACATACATACTAGTTCATGAATACATGAACAGAAAAAGGAATAAGAACATGGGCTTATCTTACATTGTGCCTCAAGTCATCGTTATTACTGTATTTATGCTAGATGCAGATGACCAGGAAGTCATGGGGCAGGTGCCCTTTGAATGTATGGCTTTTACAAAGGTAACCCCTCACACAATCTTCTTGTGTTAAGGTGAAATAGGTACACTTCCAGTTAGGTGTCACAATAATCCTGCTATATCTAAACAAAATAACAATTGTTTTTTCCTCTGTTTAAATGAGAGGATTGGACAAAATAATTTCCTCAGGTCCCTTTTCATTGGAAAAAAAATTTTTTGACTCCTTATAAATGTCAAGATCCCATCTTTAGAAACAATTTATTACATACAGTTTAAGGATAGACAGTAATTTATAGATAGATCTTAATTTAAGGAAGGTGTGAATTGTCATGTTTTTTCATAAATGGCTCCTAGATCATAATCAATTTTTCCCCAATGGGTTGTTGTCATTCCATATATTGGGGAAGATTCTCTGGTCTTCACTATAGATTTTGTGTCTTCTTTATACCCAAATGTCTATATTAGCATTTTGAAGAAAGAGGAGTTGTGGACACTGAATTTCAGTTTTGTGGATCTATTTTCAGGAATCGTATTATATGATTTTCAGTCGTATTCCATCAACTTGGTAGCTTTCAGTGGGTTCCCTAGCTTGAGCTAAATTAAAAAATTATGCTTGATGTAGTCTCATTTGTCTACTTTTGCTTGTGCTTTCTGTGCTTTTGGTATTACATCCATGAAATCACTTCCAAAATCAATGTCCTAAAACTCTCCTATGTTTTCTTCTAGGAGTTTTATAGTTTCTGGTATTAAAGTCTTTAACATTTTGAATTGATTTTTATGTCTAATATATGAAAAGGGTCCAATTTTATTCTTTTGCACATGGTTGTCCAGTTTTCCCAACACCATTTGTTGAAGAGATTATCCTTTCCCCATTTTGTGTTCCTGACATCCTAGTTGAAGATCAGTTGACTCTGTGTGTATGGATTTATTTCTGGGCTTTCTATTTCTGTTCAATAGGTCTATCTTTATGCCACTACCATACTGTTTTGATTACTATACCTTTGTAATATATTTGAAACCAGAAAATGTGATGCCTCCAGCTGTGTTCTTTCTCGAGATTGACTTAACTATTTGTGGTCTTTTGTGGTTCCACATAAAAACTTTTGTGGTTCCACTATTATCCCAAAAGATAAATGGGACATCAAACTATAATGCTTCTGCATAGCAGAACAGTGTGAAAGGCAACCTATGAAATGAGAGAAAATATTTGTAAACCATATATACATGATAAAGAGTTAATTTCCAAAATATATAAGGAACTCTACCACTCAATAGGCTGTGGTCTTAAATAGACATTTCTCCAAAGAAGACATATAAATGACCAACTGGTATATGAAAAAATTCTCAACAATATCAATAATCAGGGAAATGTAAATCAAAACTACAATGACATGACCCTTTATACTTGTCGGAATGGCTATTATCAACAAAACAAAACAAACAACACATTGGTGAGGGTGTGGAGTGATTGGAACACTTGCACACTGCTGGTGAGAATACAGAATAGTACAAGAGCTATGGAAAACACAGGTGTTTCTCAAAAAAATTAAAAATAAAACTACTATATGATCCAGCAATCCTACTTCTGGGTATTTTTCCAAAAGAATTGAAATCAGGATCATGAAATATATCTGCACCCCCATCTTCACTGCAGCACTATTCATAATAGCCAAGGCATGGAAGCAAGCTGAATGTCCATCAACAGATGGATGGATAAAGAAGATGTGGCATATACATACAACAGAATATTATTCAGCCCTAAAAAAGAATGAAGCCCTTCCATTTGTAACAACATGTATAAACCTGAAGGATTCATGGTATGTGAAATAAGCCAGTTCACAGAGAGACAAATACTGCATGACTCCACTTACAGAAGATACCTAAGACCCACATTTATATAATCGAAGAGGGGAATGGTAGTTGCTGGGCCTGGGGGAGAGGCAAATGGGATATTACTAATCAACATGCATAAAACTTCAGTGAAGCAAGAATAAATTCATAATGAGTAAATTCTAGAGATGTGCTGTGCAACACTATACCTATAGTCAACAATACTGTATTATACATACAAAAATTTAAAAACGTAGTTCTCATGTTAAGCGTTCTTGCCACAATAAAGTAAAATTTTAAAAAATGATGCTGACTTAGTCTCATTATGTGGGATTTTCTTAAACAAGGGACAAGAAATGAATGTAGATTTCCACTTTGTGAGGTTCAGAAGGTTTAGCCACTGATGGAGTTTGCAGGAGGTAGAAAGAAGGAGAGCCTCTGAGGCTCGGCTGAGGGTCCTGAGGTGAATCCTGCTCCAACTTTCATGTGCTATATCTTACTTCTGTTTTTGATTTCTTAAACCTGTAAAATACCTATTTTGTAAACTCATCTTGAGAATTAGCAAATCCGTTTATAAAAGTTTTAACACAGTTCTTGGGTTGTAGTAGGAGCTGAATAAATGGTATTATTATGGTTATTGTAGAAATGTTAGAGTAGTCATATTAAATGTCTATAAAACAATTGTCCCTGACTAGCCACTTTAATTAAATGCTGTGGACTCGAGTCTGTGTAGCTCCACTCCTTTGAGACAGGCTAAGGCTGCTCCAAAGGAGGATGTAAGGCAGAAACGCAAAAGAATGAAGAAAAGTGAAGATCTTCAAGATTTTTAAGTAGCCTATTTCTGCTCCATTCAAATAGGTTAGGGGTGGAAATTCATATTGTGTTTAAAATAGCATATTTCTAAAACATCTGTATGTCCTCATACATATTTGTTAATTATATAGTGCTTATTTCAAATCTAGTTTCATTGTAATTGTATATATAAAGGAAAAATATATTCTCCCAGTTTATTGACTTCTTGGATGTTCCTTGGGTGCTTTTGAAAGATGCATTTGATCTTTTCCTTTCATAAGGGTATTAAATAATGAAGTATCATTTTCTTAGCAAATGACTAAATACTACCTTAGTGTAACTGAAGAAATACCTTACCAAAATCTTCTCAGAATGTTCATGTATTTCAGTGAAAATTCATTTCTTTTAAACTATATTTGAAACTCACCTAATTTCATATTTTCTCACATTTTATCTGAGAAATGCACAATGTTTATTTGTAAAATGGAAATGAATTTTAATATTGCATTTCTTACTGCTGTGGGGTTTAGAGTTGACTTCATATCATTAAATGCATGGATGAATTAGTGTATTTATTTGCATGTATGATATATCTGTATTTCAAAGCAAACATTTCAAAGGAGCACCAAAATATGTATGTAAAGTTTCTATTTGCCTCCTAGTAATATTCACAGAGAGGGTATGCACTAGACAGATCTGGGTTTATAAGAAAAAACTGGACTGTTTGGAACTCCATTATCCAAATTTCATGGGCATACATGGAGCCAGACATATATATGCAAATTTTGCAAGAGTTTATGATATAATTTAAAAATTTTGACAATTGATGAGCTCAAATTCGTGCTTATTTCACTTAGTGTGTCCTTATAACTTATAATTGGTCAAAACAGTGCTTTGATCTCCTGTGTTTATAGCACAGAGCCAACACATACAGTGCCAAGCATAGTTTGTGAGACCGTTACTCACACACGTTTCATTTTATCATGTGGACACTTTATAGTAAATAACCTGAGACCAAGGACATATTGGAAATAGTGCTGGGGGCAGGCATGCCATTTTAGTTATCCATAAGTGTAAACTTCTTTAATTAAGCACAACATGGTCGCATTTTTTTCATACACTTTCTTAGATTTTGGTTCTTAGTTTTTAGCTTATTATAAATATATTTTAATCATGGTTTAAACATATGAGGGCCTGGTTTCACTTTGATATGTATGTTATCTGACTCCCACTGAAGTTAATGGGGATTATGAATACCTACAGAGGAAGGAATACACCCATGGCCTCCAAACCAAATTTAGAACAATTTAAAATGCCCTAGGGTAATACAGAGCTAGTTTAAGGGTTCAGTAAGAGGGTAAATATATGTTTTAAAGATTATTTTTGTGAAAACTCATGTGGCTTTGAGGCCCAAGGGAGGAATAGATGGGTGTGAACAGAAAAAAATGATAAACTAACAATTATGCCTAGGGTGAAAGTGTAAATTACAGTTTACGTTAGCAGAAAGCATGTGCATGGTAACATTTTTTATGAGAGCTATTTATATTTCCAAGAGCTGTGTAACGGTTGTTTATCCCTCAGAATGTCCTTGTGAGGTGTGCATTTCCTACCCATCAGCCTTATGTGACAGTGACATGGAGATGCATTTATCATTCAGTTTCTAGGATCTAATATTTTAAGTGATCAACTAAGCTACTGTCAGTATGCCCCTGTGCAAATGAGAAAATGGAGAGTTAATAGAGGTTTAGAACTTACCTCAAATACTTGAGTGGCAGCATTTGGATTGGATTTCATGAAGAATCACTCTGTTGTGTTATCAAGAGACGTGGAACAGAGTTGTTCCTATGTACCACACCTGCCTCCCCATCCTTCCACCTCACTCCCTTCTCTGCCATAGTCAGCCTTGCTAGTAGTTATCAAGGTGCCAGGAAAGCACATACTTAAAATTTCAGTCTTCAATGCTATTTAAATGTTGGCAATTCTACCCGCTCCTTTAAAACTATCAGAAAGTACTAGATCAGTGAAACCAAATACAAATCTTCACCTCTACTCCCTCAAAGCAACAACAAAAATAACTTAATGCCAATAGCGGTTGTGTGTTATAACATGGACCACTTATTTTGATTTGGCATTATGTATATAAAAAACCATTGAACTGAAGTCAGAACACCTGGGTTCTAATCCAGTGCTTCTCAATTCTGGCTGCCCATTAGAAACACCTGGTGAGCTTTCAAAAACCACAGATGCCAGAGATTCCCCTCCGTCCCCCAAGAGGGTCCAATTCAATTGGTTTGGGGTGGATCAGGCATCAGTGGTTTTACAAACTCCTCAGGTGAGTTCACTATTGTTCCATTTCATAACATTTACTTTTTGTAAATTCCTTTCAAGAACTCCTCATTAAGTGTCTATTTTTGAATCTCTAAAATTGGGGCAACACATACCTACCCTGTTTGTCCCATACAGTCATGAAGATCATATCAACAGATGATTTAAAAACTTGTGAAAACTTGGATGTGCTATACAAACATGAGACATGATGACCAAACTGGCTTTCTTGTAATTTTAAATAAATATGAAGAAACCTTGGGAAAACTTTTTCCTCCCATTTCCAGTCTCTTTGATTTTGTACATTGGTTCCTTGATAAAACTTCAGTCTATTTTTACTTGAGTATGTGCTCTGTGTATGTGTGGGGAAAAGTGGGGTTCCTTTGACCAGGATCCTCACCTGAACCCAAAGTACTTGATATGTAACTGGCCTGCTGCTAGGCTACTGCTTCCACACCCGTGGGCAATAAGCTATTATTGACTGAGTCACTATATAAAGAGCTCTGCCCAGCACTCTGGGTGAAGGCAGAGATGAAGGAGGATTACAGAGGTGCAGACTGCTGGATGCAAATGTAATTCTAGTGCTCGACCTATCACCGGGAGAACGAGCCAGGTAATAAACCCCTTTCACCCCAAGAACATTCCATTGTCATTCCTCTGTCTCACTGAATCCATAGTGAACATGCCTGGGGCTAAAACCCATTGCCAAGACAGTATGTTCATGCATAATATTTGCTAATTGATTTCTGTTTATTGATTGGTAAGAATAGATAGTGACAAGTGCTGATTTGTGTGTGTGATGTGTGTATGCACATGCGTGTGTGGGTGCACCCAAGTTTGTCCATGTAGATATTTGGGAAAAACTCTCTTGATAGATTTAAAGAGTGAATAGTGATGAACATATACAAAGGCAATTGGCCAAGCCATGTCATAGTTTATTCATTCATCCAAAAAATACTCTTTTGAGGGATAAATATATGCCAGTCCCTCTGCCAAGACAGAAATAGATGACATTGTCAGTGCCCTCAAGGAATTCACAGGCAATTGACAATGACAGACAAGTAAACCAATACTTATAATACAGTCATAAATGCTGCAATTGAAGGTTTTTCAGCATCCTGAAGAAATCTGTAAAGATAAGTGAAAGGCATGAGAACGTGGTCAGGTAAGGCATATGAGAAGATAAAAAAGTGTGAACTGAGTCTTGAGGGACACAGAAATAAGTTAGGTGGAAGAAGGGATGGGTTTACCTGGCAGAGGGAGAAGTGCAGGAAGAGACGGGAGAGAATGTGGGGCCCATTGAGGAAAGTGCATGTGAAGGACACATGGCTAATTGGTAGTGGATGAGGGGGAGAGAGGCAGCCAGGGGCCAAACACAAGTGGATTTATAATTTATACTGAAGGCCATGGGAATACATTTTATTTTACATAGGGGAGTACAGGTTGGATTGCTTTTTGGTAGACTCACTCTAGTAACCATGAGGAAGGGAGGAAGATGGACTAGAAGGTAGGAGACCAAAACAGTTCTCTATTAATGCAGTCCAGTGGCAGTAAGAAGAAAAAGTAGTTTAGTAGATTGAGTCATTTAGCAGAATAGAATCTATAAAATTCAGTGACAATAATAATCACATTAACCAATTTAAAAGTAAAACTGACACATGTATAACAGGATGTTAAAATGAGACTGTAGTAGGCTGAATAATGTCCCCCCAAGAATGTTTGTGTCCCAATCCTTGGAACCTGTGAAAATGTTACTTCATATGGTACAAGGGACTATGCAGATATGATTAAGTCAATGATTTCAAGATTATACTGGATAACCTGGATAATCACAAGGGCCTTTTAAGAGAGCAGGAGGAAGATGAGTCAGTAGTAGGAGATGATAATGGAAGCAAGAGGGTGGAGTGATGTGAGGAAGAGAACTTAATGTAAGGGATAAAGGTGGCTTCTAGAAGCTGAAAAAGTAAAAATATGAATTCTCCAAAGCCCCCAGAAGGAAGACAACCCTGCCAACACCTTGATTTTGGACTTCTGATCTTCATAGCTGCAAGAGAATAAAAAATTTTGGGGTAATTAGGAAGCTAACACAGGGACTTTCCTGCCACAGTGTCAACTGAGAGGGGAAAAAAAAGATATTAGGACACCAAAGCGAGTGTGAGACACATATCCCTCCCTCCACACCGATATATTAGTAGCTGTAGAAGATGCCTTTGGGAGGGGGTACTTTCTAATCATGGTCTAGTGAGGAGTGCTTCAGGAGCCTTACTTGGAGAGTTTAAAAATAGATTGCCTGCAGAGAGGGGAAGATGGCGGCATGAGCAGGGCGGCAGAACTCTCCTCCCAAAACCATATGTATTTGTGAAAATACAACAAATACAACTATTCCTAAAAGAGAGACCAAAGATACAGTACAACAGCCAGGCTACAGCTACATCTGTGAGAACTCAGCAACTCATGAAGTGGGTAAGATACAAAGCTGCGACCCAGTGGGACCCAAGCACTCCCCCACTCCAGCGCACCGGCAGGAGGAAAAGAATCAGAGTGGGGAGGGAGCGGAAGCCCAGTCCTGCCAAATAACCAGCCCTGGTGATCTGCACCAGCAGCACAGACACACATCACATGGTGTATCGGAGATTAGAGAAACAGAAGGGCAGGATCCGAAATGGAGACTGTAAGCGGGTCCCCTCAGCCAGCTCCCCTGGTACAAAAGAAAAGTGGGCGCTTTTTTAAAAGTCTTAAAGTGACAAGGGCCCAACAGTGGAACAAAATCGTCCCAGCGCACTCAGCCCAGCAGGCTGGGAGTCTTGGGGAATTTTGGACCCCCTGGCTGGTGGCCAGGCAAAGCCGCCGCGTCGAGGCTTCCCACAGAGATCAACAGCCTGCTATTAGTTTCCCCCTGCCAGTGCTGCAAAGGGTCCAGTGATTCTGCCACAGCTGTGGAACAGCAGAGGAGCGGCCCCACCCACAGCAACCTCACAGAATCTACTCCCGGCTGGCTAAGTGGGAAGAGCCCCAGAACCCATAACAAGGGTTGGAAGGCACCAAGGGGACCAGAACGCACCCAGCAAGACTGCAAACCCCTGCAGTGCTATAGGCTAGGCTGAGGTGGCCCTGCACACAGGCAGCTCAGGGATTATCCCAGAGACTGCCTCTTGGTGTGCGGGAAACCAGCTCAGGCCCCAGAGAAGGGCAAGGAGAACAAGAAGCAGGAAGGGACTTCTTCTCCCAGCTGAAACACGTGGTGCCTACCAGCAACCACTTCTATTGCTATGAAAAGACAGAGGAATATGGTACAGACTAAGATCAGCCAGACAACCCCAGAGAGGGAGCCTGATGGGATGGACATGCACAGTCTTCCTGAAAAAGAATTCAGAATAAAAGTCATAACCATTCTGATGGAGCTACAGAGAAATATGCAAGAGCTAAGGGAGGAAGTGAGGAAAGGCAATGCAGAAATGAAACAAGTGATCGACGGGCTTAAGAGCAGACTGGACAAGGTGCAAGAGACTGTTAATGGAATAGAAATCAGAGAACAGGAATACAGAGAAGCTGAGGCAGAGAGATAAAAGGATCTCTAGGAATGAAAGAATATTCAGAGAACTGTGTGACCAGTCCAAACAGAACAATATTTGCATTATAGGAGTAACAGAAGAAGAGATAGAAAAAGTGATAGAAAGTGTCTTTAAAGAAGTAACTGCTGAAAACTTCCCCAAGCTGGGGAAAGAAATAGTTTCTCATACCACGGAAGCCCACAGATCTCCCAATACAAGGGACCCAAGGAAGACAACACCAAGACACAAAATAATTAAAATGGCAAAGATCAAAGACACAGACAGAGTATTAAAGGCAGCGAGAGAGATAAAAAAGATCACCTACAAATGAAAACCCATCAGGCTATCATCAGACTTCTCAACAGAAACTTTACAGGCCAGAAGAGAATGGCATGATACATTTAATGTAATGAAACAGAAAGACCTTGAACCAAGAATACTGTATCCAGCATGATTATCATTTAAATTTAAGGGAGGGATTAAACAATTCCCAGAGAAGCGACAGCTGAGGGAATTTGCCTCCCACAAACCACCTCTACAGGGTATCTTAAAGGGATTGCTCTAGATGGAAGCACTCCTAAGACTAAAAAGATGTCACCAGAGAAAATAAAATCATAGCAAAGAAAGGATACCATCCAAATATTAACTAAAGGCAAAAAGTAAAATGAACTATCTATAAAAACCATCAAAGGAAATGTAAAAGAGTACAGAATAAAACACCTAGTATATAAAGAAGGGAGGAGGAAGAATAAGAAGAGAGAGAAATAAAGAATCATCAGACTGTGTTTATAATAGCTTAACAAGAGAGTTAAGTTAGACTGTTAGATAGTAAAGAAGCAACCCTTGAACCTTTGGTAACCACGAATCTAAAGCCAGCAATGGTAATAAGCACATATCTATTGATAATCACCCTAAATGTAAATGGACTGAATGAACCAATCAAAAGACACAGAGAAACAGAGTGGATAAAAAAGCAAGACCCATCTATATGCTGCTTACAAGAGACTCACCTCAAACCCAAAGATATGCACAGACTAAAGGTGAACGGATGGAAAAAGATATTTCATGCAAACAACAGGGAGAAAAAAGCAGGTGCTGTAGTACTTGTTTCAGACAAAATAGACTTCAAAACGAAGAAAGTAGCAAGAGATATAGAAGGACATTACATAATGATAAGAAGGTAAGTCCAACAAGAGGATATAACCATTATAAATATATATGCAACGAACATGGGAGCGCTGACATATGCGAAACAAATACTAACAGAATTAAAGGAGGAAATAGACAGTAATGCATTCATTTTAGGAGGCTTCAACACACCACTCACTCCAAAGGACAGATCAACCAGGCATAAAATAAGTAGACACAGAAGAACAGAACAACAGACTAGAACAGATGGACTTCACAGACATCTACAGAACTCTACACCCAAAAGCAACAAGATACACATTCTTCTCAAGTGCACAAGGAACACTGTCCATAATGGACCACATACTAGCCAACAAAAAGAACCTCAGTAAATTCAAAAATATTGAAATTCTACCAACCAACTTCTCAGATCACAAAGGCATAAAACTAGTAATAAATTGTATAAAGAAAACAAAAAGGCTCACAAATACATGGACACTTAACAACATGCTCCTTAATAATCAATGGATCAACGACCAAATTAAAACAGAGATCAAACAATATATGGAAACAAATGACAATAACAACACAAAGCTGCAACTTCTGTGGGACACAGCAAAGGCAGGCCTAAGAGGAAAGTATATTGCAATCCAGGCCTATTTAAAGAAGGAGGAACAATCCCAAATGAATAGTCTAAAGATACAATTATTGAAATTGGAAAAAGAAGAAAAAAATGAGGCCTAAAGTCACCAGAAGGGGGGACATAATAAAGATTAGAGAATAAATAAATAAAATTGAGAAGAATAAAACAATAGAAAAACATCAATGAAACCAAGAGCTGTTTCCTTGAAAAAATAAACAAAATAGATAAACCCCTAGACAGACTCATTAAAAGAAAAAGAGAATCTATACACATAAACAGAATCAGAACTGAGAAAGGAAAAATAACGACAGATTCCACAGAAATACAAAGAATTATAAGAGAATATTATGAGAATCTATAAGCTAACAAGCTGCAAAACCTAGAAGAAATGGACAGCTTCTTAGAAAAATACAACCTTCCAAGACTGACCAAGCAAGAAACAGAAAACCTAAACAGACCAATAACCACCAACAAAATTGAATTGTTAATCAAAAAACTACCTAAGAACAAAGCCCCTGGGCCAGATGGATTCACCTCTGAATTTTACCAGATATATAGAGAAGAAATAATACCTATTCTCCTTAAAGTTTTCCAAAAAACAGAAGAGGAAGGAATACTTCCAAACTCATTCTATGAAGCCAGCATCATTCTAATATCAAGACTAGGCAAAGACTTCACCAAAAAGAAAATTACAAACCAATATCCCTGATGAACATAAATGCAAAAATACTCAGCAAAATATTAGTAAACCGAATTCAAAAATACATCAAGAGGATCATACACCATGATCAAGTGGGATTCATCTCAGGGATGCAAGGATGGTACAACATTTGAAAATGCATCAACATCATCCACCACATCAACAAAAAGAAGAACAAAAACCACATAATCATCTCCATAGATGCTGAAAAAGCATTTGACAAAATTCGGCATCCATTCATGATTAAAACTCTCAACAAAATGGGTATAAAGGGCAAGTACCTCAACATAATAAAGGCCATATATGACAAACCCACAGCCAAAATCATACTTAACAAAGAGAAGCTGAAAGATTTTCACCTAAGATCAGGAACAAGACAGGGATGGCCACTCTCCCCACTGTTATTCAACGTAGTACTGGAGGTCCTAGCCATGGCAATCAGACAAAACAAAAACATACAAGGCTCCCAGATTGGTAAAGAAGAAGTCAAATTGTCACTATTTGCAGATGACATGATATTGTACATAAAAAACCCTAAAGACTCTACTCCCAAACTACTAGAACTAATCTCTGAATTCAGCAAAGTTGCAGGATACAAAATCAACACACAGAAATCTGTTGCTTTCCTATACACTAATGATGAGCTAACAGAAAGAGAAATCAGAAAAACAATTCCATTCACAATTGCATCAAAAAGAATAAAATATCTAGGAATAAACCTAATGAAGGAAGTGAAAGACCTATACTCTGAAAACTACAAGACACTCCTAAGAGATATTAAAGAGGACACTAACAAATGGAAATTCATCCCATGCTCTTGGCTAGGAAGAATAAATATTGTCAAAATGGCTATACTACCTAAAGCAATCTACAGATTCAATGCAATCCCTATCAAACTACCAACAGCATTCTTCAATGAACTGGAACAAATAGTTCTAAAATTCATATGGAACCACAAAAGACCCCGAATAGCCAAAGCAATCCTGAGAAGGAAGGATTAAACAGGGGGAATTATGCTCCCAGACTTCAAGCTCTACTACAAAGCTACAGTAATAAAGACAATTTGGTACTGGCACAAGAACAGACCCATAGACCAGTGGAACAGAATAGAAAATCCAGACCTTAACCCAAACATATACTGTTAATTAATACTTGATAAAGGAGCCTTGGATATACAATGGGGAGATGACAACCTCTTCAGCAGCTAGTGTTGGCAAAACTGGACAGCTACATGTAAGAGAATGAAACTGGATTACTGTCTAACCCCATACACAAAAGTCAACTCAAAATGGATCAAAGACCTGAATGTAAGTCATGAAACCATAAAACTCTTAGAAAAAAACATAGGCAAAAATCTCTTGGACATAAACATGAGTGACTGCTTCATGAAATCATCTCCCCGGGCAAGGGAAACAAAAGCAAAAATGAACAAGTGGAACTATATCAAGCTGAAAATCTTCTGTACAGCAAAGGAAACCATCAGTAGAACAAAAAGACATCCTACAGTATGGGAGAATATATTCAAAAATGACATATCTGATAAGCAGTTGACATCCAAAATATATAAAGAACTCACACACCTCAAGAAACAAAAATCAAATAATCCAATTAAGAAATGGGCAGAGGATATGAATAGACACTTCTCCAAAGAAGAAATTCAGATGGCCAACAGGAACATGAAAAGATGCTCCACGTTGCTAATCATCAGAGAAATGCAAATTAAAACCACAGTGAGATATCACCTCACACCAGTTAGGATGGCCACCATTGAAAACACAAACAACAACAAATGTTGGCGAGGATGTGGAGAAAAGGGAACCCTCCTACACTGATGGTGGGAATGCAATTTAGTTCAACCATGTGGAAAGCAGTATGGAGGTTGCTGAAAAAACTCAAATAGAAATACAATTTGATCCAGGAATTCCACTCCTAGGAATTTACCCTAAGAATGCAGCAGCCCAGTTTGAAAAAGACACATGCACCCCTATGTTTATCGCAGCACTATTTACAATAGCCAAGAAATGGAAGCAACCTAAGTGTCCATCAGTAGATGAATGGATAAAGAATAGGTGGTACATATACAGAATGGAATATTATTCAGCCATAAGAAGAAAACAAATCCTACCATTTGCAACAACATGGACGGAGCTAGCGGGTATTATGCACAGTGAAATAAGCCAAGTGGATAAAGACAAGTATCAAATGATTTCACTCATATGTGGAGCATAAGAACAAAGAAAAAAACTGAAGGAACAAAACAGCAGCAGACTCACAGGACCCAAGAATGGACTAACAGTTACCAAAGGGAAAGGGACTGGGGAGGATGGGTGGGAAGGGAGGGATAAGGGGGAAAAAGAGTCATTACGATTAGCAGACATAATGTTGGGGGGGGAATGGGAAGGCTGTACAACTCAGAGATGACAAGTAGTGATTCTATAGCATCTCAGTATGCTGATGACCAGTGACTGTAATAGGGTAGGTGGGGGGGACTTGATGAAGTGGCGAGTTTAGTAACCATAATGTTGCACATGTAATTGTAGATAAGTGATACCAAAATTAAAAAAAATAGTTTGCCTGCATTTAGGAGGCACAGAGGATTCACAACTGATTCTTGATAAGGAAAGCTGTAAACTGGGTTCTGAATAGTATCAAAGCAATCCAGAGAGTAAGGAAAGGGCTAACTGACCGCTTGGTTGTGGAACAAGGACACTGTTAACTATATGGGGACTAGATCATTTGGTTTTCTACTCCTTCTGTTCACCTCATCCAACACCCACTAATCAGTAGATCAAAACAGTTTGTTAAACTTAATGCCTTCTGCAGTTGGTGCATGGCTGTCACTGTACACTTCTTTTTGTACTTTGGTATTAAGTCTCCAGTTCTTGGACATTATGTCCTCCTCTTTTTTGGACTCTTCCTTAAGGTTATCAGAGTACATCTTCAAGTATTTTTCCTTAGAAAGGATGTCAGAAAATTTTTGTGGATACTTGTAGGCCTGAAGACATCTTTTTTTTTCTCCCTTACATTTGATTTATAGTTTGGCTGGGTATAAAACTTCAGGTTCAACATCATTCAACTCTAAAACTTTGGAGACATTATATCATTATCTTCTCGCATTAGTAATGAGATCCCACTCTCATTAATACTCCTTTTAAACTTATTTTCTTTCATACTTAAAACTTTCAAGGAATTATTTATAAATCTTGGTGTCAGAAATTTTATAAAATATGTCGATTTATAAAACTTAAAAAAAATGTATTCATTCACATGGTGGTACTTTTGATCAGAAGAGTACTCTTCTCCACCTCTGGATATTTTATTCTCCTCATGCCTTGATTATTTCTCCTTCCATCTGAAAAAAATCATTTTCAGACTTAGTTATAGTTATATACCTATTAAACCTTTTAGAGTAATTAAAAATTTTTTCCTGTATTTGCCATCAATTTTTTCTCAACATTTTTATCATATATTCTCAACCTTGTTTTAGTTTTTCTAGTGAATTTTTAATTTCAAATATCATATTTTTAATTTTCAGTAATTCTTTATTTTCCTTCTTATTATTTGCCTAGCTGCATAGTTTTGCTTTATACAGGCATAATTATCTTGAATCTCCCTGAGAATACTAATTACTATGATATACAAACTTCTGTTTACTATGTCATCTCTTGTTTCAGATTGGCCCTCAGGTTTATTAGGACATGTCCTTGGGAGCAACACCTGGAGGAGGGAAGGGAAAGGAAGGGAAAGAAATAGGATTGTGCAAAGGGAGAAACTGAGCTGTAATGCAATCTTAATGGAGCTTTCGCTGAATTGGGGGAGTTCTGAAGCTAAGAAGACCTTGCAGAATTTCCCCAAGTTGGGGAAAGGGGGCCAGGAATTTGTATCTCCATGTTGATCAGTCATTGGATAGGGCCACACAAGAAAGGGGCATGATCTTGGGTGAGGCGGCCCTCTTTAGCCAATGCCATTCCCATTCTGGCAGCTCTCCCAGAAACTTTGTTTCATGAAGTGCTGCTGAAGCAGCAGTCTTTACATTGAGGATTCTACCACCCATAATAACTTGAAGAGATGAATTGAATTTTGATTTCAGAAAAACTCTGTGCCTATTTTTAAATGTAGGCAAACAAAGTTCTTGCAATTGGAGTTTAAATTGGAGGTAGATTATTCGTTCTTTTGGGGCATTTAATATGTTCAAAATCAAAATGAACAGACCGTGTTTTGAAGTTATATTGGCTTTTTAGACACTAATAGTAAGTGATTTCTTTTCAGCGTGCTGAAATGCATGTGCCTGACTCCTGCTGGTTTTTACTGGGATTGAGTCTCAGCACAGGGTTGCCTAATAAAAAATAGTGTTAAAATCTTGACAACTTATTGTCAATTTTAGATGTCTATATTGTAACCTTCAATAGCTACGATTTCTTCCTAGTGATGTAAAACATTTCTTTTAAACTGAATTCTAACCTAATTAATTCTTCAGCCATTCTTCCATTTTTATATTAACTAATGTATTTATCTTAATTATAGGTATAAATTCTCAGCCCTGGAGATCACTCAGAAATTTTATGATAATAAAAATAAATAACAATTATTGAACACTTACTATGTTCTTTATATATTATTTAAGCCTCACAGTATTGAAAGTGAATGATACTTACATGATAGTCCTAAGGTTATATAGCTAGTAAGTTCCACAACTGAGACTTGAGCCCAAAGAGTCTGACTGTAGAGTCCCTGTCCTTACTCAGACACTGTGATGCCTCCAGATTGAAACATTGTATAAAATAGACACTTACATTTCACTGAAGCTGTAGAAGAAGACTTTGAGAATTATGAGATTCACAAAGCCACCAAAGGAGATGATTTATTCGATAAACAGCAAAAGGTTTCCTAAACTCATTCAAAAACTTGCTGGCTCTCCTACAGGCTAGCCTGATCACTGTATTAATCTATACCTAACATCATTGTCGATTACACATTGTAGACCACCAAGTTCATCAGCTGTCATCTAATTTGTTCAACAAATGTTGAGCAGCCGATGAATAAGACAAGGTCTTTATCTTCATGGAGTCTATGATCTAGTGAGGGAGGAACCAGGAATGATACATCTATAAATATCAATAGTCTAATAGGTTAATTTGTATTTTTCTGTACATGTAAATGCTGTTGAGGTTGCAGAGGCCACTCAGAGAACGAAGGCATCTGTTAAGATGTGAGAAGAAGTTCACTTAGGTTGCTAAAGACTAAGGCATTTCTATTTGGAAAGTGCTGAGAGCAGCCATCCTAATCAGATAGAAGCGCCAAGGGAAAACGTTACTCATTGGGAGTAAAGGAAGAAGTTACGTTAATGAGGTGTTAGTCTATGAATTTTGAGATAGTAAGAAAATAACATCTAGACCACTAAGTTTCTTTGGTTTGCATATTCCTGTCAGATAAGTGTTAGAATACCCTGACAATCATTGGACATTTCTATAGTAACCTGAGGTAGAAGTTTAAACTTCCAGAAGAAAAAGAAGAGTAACAGCAATTCATTCTAGAGTGTGATTCCATCTGTCCTGCCTACACTCATCTGCCTATACCATTCAAGCCGTCTGAAGTGACCTCTTTCTCATCTGGGGTGACAATGGGTTTGGGGGTTCATGATTTTTATATCAAGCTCTGAAGGGAACTTAGGCTTTTATGTTACTACCATTAAAAAAAAAGTAATTTTCTGTTCCATTGCTTTTATTAATCATAGTATAGGGCTTATTGTTTGCTTCTAACCTATTCCTCTATGTTCTGGATTTTGGGTAGGGGTTTTCATTGATATCTTAGAGAATTGTCATGATATGCAAAAACCATTTTTAGTAATTCACCAGAAAATATGAATGAAAGGCCCATTAATTATTTTTACAGTAATACCTGCTGAAAATACAAATGGATTAACTATTGTGTTAACAACCACCATCAGCAGACCGACTAGAAATCTTAAGATAAGTGCTACCATAATATTCCTTTCTTAAAAATTTGAAGTGTAATTATCTCTAGGTTATTTTCAAGGCAATCTATTTGAGTTATTTAACATTTACATTTTGTTCAAATTTATAAGTAGAATTATTTTTTAAAATAAAATTAAATTAAGGACATGATAAAGAATCAAATGAAAAATAAACATTTTGAACTTCAGAAAAAGTGATTTTTCTCAGGAATGTTTGCAAAAATTCCATTCATATTTACACTAAAAGTTTCATCTGTGCCCTCATTCACTAAAGCTGTGGAAAAATAATTAGTTGTCTGTATAATACAATTTAGAAATCTTTTAAGGGAAACAATACTTTCTTCTTTTCTAGAAAGTCAAAAATAAACTTTTCTGTTATGTTCACATCTTAACAGTTTAAAAAGTAATATGACTTTGCAATTGATCCTGGATTTTAATTCTCTCTCCAGTACTTACTAGATATATATTCTTAGACAAATCTCTTAATCTATTAGAGCTCTTCTTTTCTCATTTATAAAATGGGGGTAAACTTAATAATTATCTCACAACCTTGTTGAGAAGATCAGATGAGATAAATATGTGTAGTGTAGACAATGTATAATAAAATGATAATAAATTAGGAAATCCTACACATGGTATATACACAAACTTATAACTTTTTTTTAGATTGTTTAACTGAATTTGTAGGAAAAATCCAGTAAATTGATAATTACAAAAGAAATAATTTATGTTTTAAGATAAACTCCTTTAGGATTTCTACAACTCAGTGATCTAAGGAAGGGGACTATATTTAAATGAAAATGCCCCTGTACTGCAGTCAGGGCAGAGCACAGCTTTTCCAGGAATTATGCAGGACAGCAGGAATATTTCTTGAATGGGACAGGAGTGCCAAATTTGATCTTTCAATTCTTCTCTTAAATAACACTTTAATACTACATACACGATTGATTTTATAATGATAGATATATTTAAATTATTAGAAAGTAGTTGTTGACTTTTGCCCCCCTACGCACAAGTTTCTTGTTTTACTGCCCACCAACAGCTATGAAGTTAGAGACCTTATCTTGGTTTACTTAACCTGCTGGCATTTATAGAGTCCCAGCCTCACATGGAGCACTAGTCAGAGTCACTGGGTGAGGACCGAGGCAAGTTCAATAGAAGACATCATCACTGCCTTTCAGGAACCTGTTATCCAGTTGAAGGAATGCACATCAACATTTGAAACAAGGAAAAACACATTTATGGGCCAACGTGCCAGTGAGAATAAATTGATGTAGAAACTCTGCTGGCCCGAAAGAGAGATGATGGGCCCCAGTGTCACAATGGGAATGGTTGTCAAAAGCCTGGTTTGAAACTTTCACATCTGACGACTCATCTCTTCTCCTCCCTTTTCTGTTACCCTTGTCCTTCAGTATTTTCATACATACTGCAAGAAATTACATCCACTCCCTTCTACAAAATAAAGAGGAATATCCACTCTGTCTAATCCTAGCAAAGACATAGTTTACTTTGTCCAGGCTAATTATTATAGTAGTTGCGTTATAACAATAGTTCTTTTGTTATACAACATGAAAAAGGTCCATTTGATTCTGTTCAGTAACTAATAAAGTGACTGACTCTAGCTATACTTTTAAAGTTACAGTTTGTCTGTCTACAGAGCTCCCCAAATAACAGGGTTGATTAATTCTAATAAGCTACTGTTGGTGAAACCTGCTTCCTCAGACAGGATAGGATAGGATACGTCCTCAACTTTTGGTCTTTGATCTCTTTGCTTTAAAAATTATTCTTCTCTTTGGAGGACTCTCAAAGAGTATTTGTTGAAGTGGGTTATATCTCTTGCTTTTTTTCATATTCGAAACTAAAATTAAAAATATTTAAAGGTTTGCAATTTTAAAATAACAATAAATTCAAGAGATGTTAACATAAACACATTTTTATGTAAAATTACTGAATTTTCCAAAACAAAAAAAATTTAGCAAGGAGAGTACTATTATTATACATTTTTTTGAAATCTCTTTAACCACTGAATTCTCATATTAGTTTCTGCTTCAGTCCGTTGCAATATCACACACTGTTTAGACTTTGGAAAACTCTACTTTGTACTTGTAAAGGAATAGGAGAAAAAGGGAAATACCATCATATTATTATGAAGGCAATTCTGACCTCATGGGCCCCTAGGAACTGCTTCAGGTATCCCAAGGGTTCCCAAACCATACTCTGAGAACCACTGGGCTAGGCTGTACTACAATAATATACAATCCTCAAATCCTAGTGGCTTAATAGTAAAGTTTTTTAATTTTGTCATTCTCATTCTAAGACCCACTGTGGCTCAGTTGAACATTCTGCTCTCTGTCATTTTAGCCCTCACTCTGGGATCCATATTGGTGGAGCAGAAGCTTCCTGGTTAGAACATTGCTGGTAATTGTGACAAAAGAAAAAGAAAGCATGGCAAAACATGGACTGATTCTTAAAGCTTCCTCCTGCAAATGACACCTATTACTTCTGCTCACATGTCATTAGCCAAAGCAATCACATTTCCTAGCCTGATTTCATGAAGGCAGGGAGGTTTAACCTTCCTGCAGGGACAGAGGCAGGATATTAGTGAACAGTAATACTGTCTATCATACACTAATATTTTTAAAGCTCATGTAACTCTTTTGGGTCATGTCATTAGATGCTCATAGACTTTGATCTTGGTTAGAGTTTAGTGAAGTAATCTTTATCTTTGTCTCCAAATCTGCTCCTTTTTTAGTTGTAAGGATTTAACAAATGCCTGACATATATTAAAGTGCTTACTAAACATTTATTAAGTAAATGGACAAATGCCTGATAAAATATCATTTAGATTTGGGTATGGTACTTGCATGTTTAAAATAGAAGGAATGGTATATCCAAATACTGGCTAGGTTAATTTTGGATCTGGGAAGCATCTTATTGATAATATAGTTCAACCCTACCTTTTAAGAGATGATTCAGCTGAAGAATGAAGAAATTAAACAACACTGCTTTAACCCTAGAAATGGAAATAGAGTTAACTGTGTATTTTGGAAATGGTATTGAGTTTGAGAGGGCTTCTAGATAAATCCTAATAAATACTCAAATGATAACATCTTACAGATCTGTGCATCAGAGCTGCATATTATCCAATATCTAAAATTTCTAGGACTCAACAGAAAAACAGTTTGAAAACAAGTATAGCTTAAAGACTTTCATTTACTTTGCTTCCCTTGAGGTGCCACTGGAATAAGAATTCTTTGCTGAATTTCTAGTTCTTCTACAGGCCTGGACTCATTCTGAATGCTACTGTGTTGACTACTTCTACTGCAAACGCCATTTTCTAAAACCAATTATGTTCTTAGAAATTTCTCACAGATGATACCAAGGTTATATAATAAAAATCGCCAAGATGTGGGTGATTGCTCCCACCTCCAAGAAATCCAATTAAGCATTTATATTTTATTTTCATTAATTCTAGAACCCACAGTACCAAACTTAAGTAAAAGAGATTGACTGAATACAGACAAATATACAACACTGCATTTTCCCACAGTATAGTAAAATTTAATTGATGAAAAAATAAACGCTTGCATTCATAAGATACTTCATTCCTAAGAACAATATATTATTTCAATCAAACTTAGCAATAGTCCAATAGCGATAGGTAAGGAACAAATATTCCCTTTTCATATATGAAAAAAATCAAGGCACAAGCAGGTTAAGGGAGAAGCCAGAGTTCACACAATGAGTCATTAACAGATTCAAGGAAACACAGGGATGCTTTTTTCTTCCAAGATGGTGTCCAGACATAAGGCCATTGTGACCATGATTATACATTTTGCTAAATAACAAAAATTAGAAAACATCTTGATCAAAATATCTGGAATGAAACCTAAATTGTACATATGGCAATTATCTTTGCAGGAAACAAGGAAGTGCTTCCATTTTCAAAAACATGCTCCTCCATATTTTATTTTTTCCCATTTTCTTTGTATTCAAAACTATCTATTGTCTAACCTCAAATAAATGCAAATATAACTCATGCAAAGTAGCATTTGTGCCACTAGTACCATTAAAAACCCTCATGTGTGAATGGGTGTTTAATTAGGCTGTATTAGATTAATCCCATGTCTCCATTGGTTATAACAAATGAAAAGATAGTATGCACTGTCATGGGAATAGACATTTAAAGCTTAGTGTAACTTTCATATTTTTCCATGTTGATCGGTCAGCTAGAACTTCCTTTTAATCTGATGAATATTTGGTTTGTAAATCAGAAAACCTTTTAATTGCAAGAAATGCAAAACAGGAATCTTTTTTTTTTTAAGAATTGACATTACCTTTGTTGTTTGATACATTAAAATAAGACCCATAAGGGACAGCTCTAAACAATGAACTTCATGTAAAATAGATAAAAGCTTGCTCCTTGGGCCTACATAGAAATTCAGATAGAGGCTTGCAAAGAACAACTTAATACTTCTAATATGATAACATTGCCTAGGTAGCAGTGGAATATTTGTTATAAAAGGTCTTAAATGTCATTTCCTTATGACATTTTGAGGTAATTTTAACCACTTTTAAAATAATTGCATATAGATTATAGTTATTGTATAAGAAAAGACTTCCAATTTAAACAATGTTGGGAAGTTAAATGTAAATTTAAGTAGTGAAACCTAATTTTTAAATCAGAAAAATATTCTGGCCGACATGTAAGTTTTGCTTTGTCACTGTACAGTCTTCCGTTCAGTAGAACAAAGACTGGATGCATAATGAGCCAATGTAAATGAAGTCAAATCAGCCAAAGCACAGTGGGGGAGGGGAAGGGGTAAAATATGACAGTTGGTATAATGACCAGGGAGTAGAGAATTTAAATGTTTAATGCCTACACATTCCGATTCATTTTTCTGTCATTGCTTTGAATGGGTAGACTGAGGTGCTTAAAAGTCCAGAATGAAAACATCATCTCCTGGACCAAAAGAATTATTAATATTATTTAATAGCACAGATATGTTCTGCACTCATAATCATCTTTCTACCACTCCCCATGGCCACCTCAGGGAAAAAAAAAGAGAGAAAGCAACGTGCTTATAATTAGAGATGATTAGAAAATGCTCTAAGTGTTTATTTGGGGCTTTCTCTCTTACCCTCCTGCACTACATGCCAGCTTCCCATCTCCCAGCCATGACGGGAGCTCAGAACACAATAGGAATACAGCAACAATATGAATTGCAAATACATGTATATTTTTCTGCACAACCTATCTTATTGACTCTTAATAAAATGAGTATCTTCTAAAAAAATATCCTGAGCTGTAGATTGCTTTACTACTGATGACGGGCTTTGGAAAAACACTGCACATGCCTTACAATCTACTAGACAGAGTTGTGTTAAACAGAATTGCTTAGCTCTTGTCTGTAAATTACTCCCCTCCCTCTCCAATAAAGGAATGAATCTTGCTTAATAATCTATGCTGCTTAGCATGTGTTATAACTGTACATGTGAAAATCTTCATATTTTATGTATCTCACACTTTAGGACTATAACAAGCCTTTATCATAATGTTCTCATATTTAACATTTTCTACATAGAGTGCGAATTTTCAAGACTACTGACATAAAGATCATTTAATGCAGTGTCCCCCCCACCATCCCATTTTCTTTCATGTGCAGTTCCAAACTATGGCTGTCTTGAAAGATATTCATAAATTCATTTCACTGTCTAGGCAGTTTAACACACAGTAATTAACTGGAGCTATAAACAGCAAAGCATGTACATGGACTGCTCAGATTTTAATATTATGTGAAACTAGAGAATAGTAATCCCTAAAAATAAGTGCATTGATAATATGAAGGTGGAGTTTTATTTTGGGGTGGGGATAGGTGGGAAATGAATTGAAAATTACTGTAAAGTAAGTTACATTTCTGATTTCAGTGTTAATTAAATTATTCAAAAGAATTTGTCTTTATAGCTTAAAAAAAGGAAAAAAGATATTTCTCACGCTGGTGATGTGTACTAAAATGCTTCTGTTAAACCAGCACACCTATGGGAGGGTGGTGTGTGTTGAGGGTTGGTGAAGCACGGGAACCTGAATACTTGCTTTTTAAATATTTAAGCTTTTTTTACAGGCCAGAATTTAAAGAAGTAAAATACTAGCCTTTTACCTTTGAACCCTTACGTGAAATATCTTAATGTTGTCAAATGTGAATATAGTGAACTTAATCAGTAAATTTGATTGAGATTTATGAACTTTTTCATTCTAAATGCATTTACATATACACAAGCACATAGATGTACATAAATTTATTTTATTGCATCCATTTTACACAAACTGAACCTTAAGCAGTTGAAGTACTAAAAAAGCCAATCAAAATACTCTTCATATATTCTTAAGTCCATAAAGCTCTTTAAATTGTCTCTTTTAAAAAACAGCTAAATTATGGGAATGCAGACTGCATTACAGAATATTTGCCAGTTATATCTTGATTCTTATTTGAGATTCCCACAAGAATATAGGCATGACAATAATATAAACCATAGGAACAGGAAAAAAAAAGTAGAACACAGGGACTTGTAAATAAATCCATGAATATCAAGAAGCACAGATGCTAAGATTATGCATTTTTACCAGTACAGTTCGGTGCTTGTAAACTATAAGGCCAGACATTTGTAAGATGCAGTGTAGCAGGTCCTGCAGAGGGAGGGAGAGGAAGGAGAGACACACAGAGAAAGGTGGGGAGGGGGGAAGAAGGGAGGGAAAATGAGTGAGAGGCAGAGAGAGAGAGAGGGACAGAGGGAGAAAGGGAGAGTGTGAAGGGTTGGGGGGGAGCGTATATAGCCAGACACAATAACGCATAATAATGTTAACATTCCTGCATGTCTAATGGCTTAAATATGCTGTGTGCCTCACTCTACCCCACACAGCAGCTGATGTCAAAGAACCATTTAATATTTTATCAATAGTCCTTCTTTGACCCCCCCCCAATTTTTTTTCCTATAAAAAGGATTCAGGGGTTTCCAAGCATGAGAAAAATTAAATCTCTTGAACGGCAAAATTTTAAGACACAACATATTTGTGAATACTTCATGTTCGGCAGGATTCACACCATTCTCCAACACATCTTACATTATTTACATCTTAGCAATGTCAACATATCTTATTTACCAAAGAAACATAAAGGCATGTTTTTAGCATCTTTTTTCACATGAGGAATATGTATAGCTTTATTTTTTAATGTAAAAGAAGCCCATTGATTGAATTATTATAATATCATTTGGACTTTAGGGTTTTTTTTTCTAGTGGAAAACATTGTTTTCTTGTTTGATGGATACTATGCCTGTAACAAAGAATGACTGAATTGTCTTAACAAAGAAGATGAAGGCTGTGTGTGGTGGTTACAATAGAATAACCACCTTCCAGATCTCTTAAATCCACAATATATGTAGTGTGGGTCCTGAGTGGCTTTTGTTTTCAATGTCTTTTGTAAGCTTTTAGGGTTTTTTCTGCATCAAATGTCAAGTTAATTTACAGGGCGCTATTACTGATACGTTTCCTTGGTTTGTGGTTTTCTGTGAAAGGCAGGCAGCTGAGACCAAGTCTCAGGCTAGGGGGAGGGGCAGCCGGCGAGCCCATAACGCACACACTGTACCAGGGTCTGTAAATTGGCTGCCTGTATGACAGCGGGCCCAGGGAAACCTCCAGTCTTCATTTGCATGCTGAAGAATATCCAGGATTAAACCGGCCTGATTTTCATACAGGATTTAGACCTGACATTTATTATTCGGTTCACAGACCTCTTGAAGGAAAGTTTGTTTTCCACTCATAGATGAAAAATTTTCTAAGATAAATAAAGACTGGCTTAGCAGTAACTGTAAACAAATATCTTCCCTGTATTTCTTATGAATTTATCATATATGATTACCAGACAGATGTTTGCCACCAAATTATTATATTTTCCTCTCTAGCAATTCTGAAGAAAAATATCTATCAAGGCCCTACTCAGTATTTATAATATGTATCCATTTAATTCTGGAAGTTGATTTCTCATAAATTTGAGGCAGACACTTGATTTTTAGAACAAATTAAAACAATACTGGAGTAGTAAAAATGCTCTGAAATGCTTAATTTTATACCTGCTCCATGTGTTTTTATGAGGACAGAGAAGATTTTGGTTATACTGTAAGCATCAATTACATACTTTTATATAAAACATGGAGATTATAAATGAATGTTACACATGAGCCCTATCTACCAAATTTGTAATATAGATAGTTCATTTTCATTTCCAAATAGATCCATAAAATATTCCAGTGTCTGCTAACATTTAGGTATTAACTGTTTGTCCAGACAAACACTTATATTAACTGTTTGTCCAGACAAACACTTATATCCAATACTTTGACAATATTTTAACTAAACCAAGGTTTAATTTCTAGTGTTCAAACAAAACACATTTTGACACAGTACCAATATGAACAAACATGGTAGAGTTGCTGCACATTTTTCTGGAATGCATGTTCTATGTGTGGCAGAGGAAAGACTGCAAATGGTGAGTAGTAGGTCCAGAACAAATTTAGGATTCCTCATGTATCCATAAAAAAAAACAGATTTTTCAAATGCATTGAAAATATATTTATACATTTAATGAGCGTAGGTAAAATAATACAAATGTCAGCAATTAAATATATTATTGTTTCTGTCAGGGCATATGGAGGAAACACTAAAATCTGCTACATATTTGAATTTTTAATGTGTCAATGGAACTTTTGAAAATGTGTTCTAGTATTTGATTTCTTTATAGCTATTAGCTTATTCATAACAAAATGATAATATAGGATGTATTCTTTGGAGATTTTTGTCCAATATTCATGGACATTATAGGATGTATTCTTTAGACATATTTGTTTTAATGTTGCATTTTACTTAAAAATGTACATATGAATCGCATTTACTTCTCCAAATCAATTTATGATTATATTCACTAAATATATATTGTTAAAGTTTTAGGCAGACTATATCAATGAACTTTTTATGAGATATCAGTATCGTATATACAAGTCAGATTATTAACCACGCATTTGATAAATGAAAGAATGAGTCCATTTAGTTTTGCCTTAATTCAATTACCATATATAACAGGCACAACAATAATCAGACTCTGTACCAAAAATTAGGTAAAGCCAAAGACACAAATTATTGCTGTGAAAAGAGTTTGGTCATCTTTCATTTAGAAATATTTCTACTTTATATGCATGTAAATTAAAAATGTTAACATAAGTATTATTGTAAAATGCTTCCATACTTGCAAAGTGAAGAGAGTCAAGGCACTTATTTGAACAATTGAGGCTAAACCTCTCACTTTTGCTTGAGATAGATAATTGAGGCTAAAGTGTTTTTCCCTTGAATTACCTGGGTGATTGCATCAATTCTTCACTTTGCTTTATACGTGTATATAGACATAGTAATTGTGTGTCTTCAGAGAGTACCACTTTAAAAAACATGCATACACAGAATACATTCATTTACGACACTGCTACCTTATAGGCTTAATACACCACTGAGCTTATTTGTTAATCAAATTGGAATCTGAAAAAAGGGGAGGGGTTAAATATATTTTCCCAAGTCATTATTTCTAAAGCAACATATAGTGATATTTAGATATAACATACAATTATATATGCATCCTGCAAACTAGGTTTCTCCAACCTTCTCTGGCATACTAATGTCCCAGTATCCTTCATTATTATTTCTATTAGCAGTCTACTTCCACAGTAGGCCCTGCTAATTGTATGGAGTGTATTCACGGAGGTGTGTTGCCAATATAGTACTGAAGAACATTTAATTGTGAAAGTTTGACCCTCAACCTGGAATCTTGAAAGTATATGCTTGAGAAAAGAAACTCTGAATCCAGTTGGTTGGAATGGGGAGGGTCATTTTCAATCGAGCCAATTTTTAATGACTTTATTGTTAATACACTTAAAAATATGGCTGATATAATGACATGAGCTTACATATTTATTTTGTCTTTTTAGCGACTGCCTAAGGAATAGATATTAATTGCTCCGCCATTTAAAATTCTTGATACAATTCACATTTACTCACTTTAAGCTCAAGATGTCTCTCAATCAAGTTGATCTTTGTATCTTCAATGTAATTAGTATTGTACAGCATTCATGACAAACATAAGGAGCAAGGAAAAGGATTCCTACTTGGTAATCATTGTAAATATGAAATTGTCAAGCTCGTCCTAATTAGTTACTGAGATAAAGATAATATGCAAGTCTCTAAGAGGTGCAACAGACTTAGAATAAAATTCAAATATGCCACAATTAGATTATTGTTTCAAATACCTATGCCTAATAAAGTTGGCGAACCATTATTTGCCAGATAATTCTGTCAGGCAAGCAGTCATAGTTTAAAAGTAATTAAACAATTCAGCCTCATCTTAAAATGGCACATACAAATGTCCATGCTTTTGTTGGTTTGGAAATGTGTAAGATGCTTGATAAAAAGTATCACCTAAGAAAAAAATTTAGTGTATTTTAGTTTTTAAACTTCAACAGGTAGAGAATCATTTTTAAACTTGTCTTTAAAAATGTTCTAGTAAAGCATTTGATTGTTTAACATTTTTATTATTCAAGTTCTTACCATTTCACGCTACTCCCTAGAGCGAGGCCAAGAAAATATTTAAAATACTATAGAAATATAAAGGATAAGATATTTGTCACTCTCGTTTAAATTGATGTATGCTGCTGTCCTATAAACGTCACATCGGATAACCCTGAAAAATTACCATGAATCTCCATAATTACGCATATTCATGATGCTGTTTTGCATAGTGCTAACAGCAGACTCCATGTGGGGTGGGACTTGAAGGGGGGTAGGAGTGATGTGACAGATTAAAATTATTACCAGTATCATGAAAATAGACATAGCAACAGTTCCATTTTGTTAGGTCTTAGAAAGCAAAAAGCGTATCATAAAATTGCACAGTAATTAAATAACTAGAAATTTTTCTCCTACATATTTCATCGTAAAAAGTTAACAGCAATAAGCTGACTGGAAATACCATTGTTACTTGAAACGTGCTTCATAGATTCCTAGGTACAGGACCATGCCAACTGAAAGGAGAGGGTGCTTTTTAACTTTTTTTGAGGAGGGGAAGGGGAGACGG
This sequence comes from Phataginus tricuspis, assembly GCA_029783875.1. Taxonomy (NCBI): domain Eukaryota; kingdom Metazoa; phylum Chordata; class Mammalia; order Pholidota; family Manidae; genus Phataginus; species Phataginus tricuspis. Next base: position 22,405,882 of record JAQQAC010009165.1, read on the forward strand.
TGAGGTGATAAAGACTTTTCAAGCCTTCTAAAGCACATGGGTTTCCGATATGGTTCGAAGGCTCTTGAGCTGAGCTGAGTGCAAATCATGAAGGTACACTTCCTCTGATAGATGTGAGGACTGAATCATATTCGGTAAACTGTTAAAAGGCTCTAAGAGACAGTGAAGTTGTCTGGTGTCTATCTCAATAGTTTTTTTTGTGCTGAGGCAGAGAGCAGAGTTAATCAGGGACTCCAGAAGTAATTATCGACAGAGTTTGGGTAATACAAATGCTTGGGTAAACAGCGATTGTTCTTTCCACAAGATTGCGAGGAGAAACAACAATACTGGTATTGTCCTCCACTTCTCATTAAGGGGACTCGGGCGGGAGTGCTGCACTGAGAGGCGCATGGGAAACTGACAGGCAAACTGTGCTCTGAACGACTCTCTCCTGATCCCACTACCACAGGCTCTGGCTTTTGGCAACTGGAGTGCCAGCTGCTTCGGGAGAAGCCAAGCCTGTCATACCATCTTCACATCAAATCTTCAGGGTCCGCGGGAGCATAGTTGGGGCTTAATGAAGGAACAGGCACAAAAGGGAAGATTAGGCCTTGCTAACACTTGCATTCACTTGTTCTCACAGAAACTGCACTGGATGGGTTGTTTTATAGGACTCGTTCTTTTTTCTCTTCAGCAGAAAAGTTACACAGAGGCCGCATTTTTTTTTTTTATATTGCAAATATACACAGGGGGAAAAAAAAAATCTTTCAGTTCCCCTGTAACTATCAGCCAGCAAATTGTTTTGTCAAAAATGCCACTTGAAACAGTGATGTCCATGACAACTGTCAAAATTGGTAACTAAATACTTTTCAGTTTTTCAATATTAATCATATTGTACTTCTTGCAACATGAAACATTTCCTTGCATTCTTAAGCAGTATCATTGCATCCTTTCAAAAAACTGGGATGTGAAACTTTTTGTTATTGGGGAACAAACTCCTCTTTGAGGTGAAACATTAATGTCTCATGGCACCACATTACTTTTATCTTCAAATTAATTGCATTTGAGAGAAAAGAACCACATTTTTGAAGTTCCCTATAAACTAGTCAGAAAGTTTGACAGCAGAATGCTACAATTATTTTTTATTGTTGTAAGCAATCAGTCAACTGTACAAAGATGTATTGTATGCGGTTGCAATGTAAAACCTATTTTTGTTTATGATATCTGTCAACCACTTAATATGGTTAAGGTACATTCTAAATGATATTATTCCAAAGGAAACAAAAACACTTTAATGGAATAATGTACTTTCTATTCCACACTTTGTGCGTAGGGCCTAAGCAAGAAAGCTTTGTAATGTATCTGTGGTTCTTACACTCTAGATACATGTTGAAAGAAGATAGGAGATTTGTTACAGATTCTGGACAGAGGAATGTGCAGTACCTGTAATGGGACTGAGATATTTGATTTTTACAAATTTTCACATATGTAGATGCAAACTCAATGAGGAGACCCTTTGTATGTTTTTGTCTTTCTTATGATGGAAAACATGCGACTATGGACAGCTAGGTATTCTTTCAGAAAGTAACTTTCTGTAGTTACATGAAAAGACAATTTTCAACCACAATGCAGCCTAATTACTAAATAACTTATTTTTTATGAGAAAGACATCTAAAATAAAGTATACTGTAGAAATAGCCCAAAGGCTAAATCATTTTATAAAAATTGAATTAGTCCCAGGTAAATTTACACTTATCCTCACATAATAATAGCAAAGAAAGACATTATAAATTAGATTTTGTACTGCACAAGTTTACTGTTTCATATAAAGCAACACCCTAGATCTCAGATTTACTGCTAATCTATCCCTTAATTTTTGAGGGATGGTACTTGAATTTGCATTGGCCAACTATGAATGAGTCCTTTTTCCCTTCATATGCCCTGAAGAAAAGCAGTGTTTTCAGCGCGGTAGGAATGAATCCCCTTTATTCTGTTAGTGTCTGGAAATACCACCATATTGGTGTTTTGTGCTGAATTCTCCTGAACTTTCACTGTTTGTGGTTATTCTATTTGGGTGATATGATTTTGTCCATGGTATATAAAATATCCAAACAATAGTGGGCCTTGAAATACTCAAAAGTATCTTATATTTCCTAGTGCACATATACTTCTCAGTACTCAGAACTCATGGGTGTCACCATTTTAAGGTGACTGCATCTTAAAATGTGAGGCATGTTGTAGGGAGCTGACCTCATTACAAACACTTCTCAGAAAATTTATTACAATGAATTCATTGGTTAATCATTTAAATGGCACTTGGTGTTTATAAGTAGCAATTCTCATATGCTTTCAGACGAAGAGCAGTTAAATACTGAATATTGATATTTTTATCTGTTAATTTTATTAGCAGTCTCTCCAGTAGTTTATAATTAAACATGACAGGTGGATTTGCATGACGTCTCCAAATGTGTTTAGCTACACAATAGTATTATATAACTTTTTGTGATGGCAAGTAAAATGAGACTACATTTTTCTTCCTGATCAATAGAAGTCCTTTTTAGGAATTTATTAATAACACCTTCAGCAATAACGTGACTACACTATTACACTCATTTATAACACTGTCCCACCAATTTTACCTGATTCAATCAACTATGTATCAACAGGGCATGCATCTAAAGTATGTACAAGAGACTCTTTACCTTTGTAATTCATTACATCTTAAGTAGAACATTGTCAAATATGTGTATGTTTATTTGGATTATTTTAATACAACAGCATGATAGAATAGAGTAAAATAGTTCATATTCCCAAAAGCAAAATTTGACAAAAACATTTGTTTATTGTACTGTAGTCATCATATCTAAATATTACATATGTTTAAATACTTTAGTGACAAAAATGAATGCAAACAAGTTTTCTGGTTGAAAAATGTTTGAAGCTGGATTGAAGTTGTAGAGTTTAGGTGAGAGTAGATAGAGCGATGAGTATTAATATTACATATACTTAATTGACAGTGATCTGGCTCCATTTTGGATTCCACCATGAATTTAATTAAACTCTCCGTCAAAATGAGTTGATTTTATGTGGAACATGAGCTACAGTATGCAGAATCAACTTTTCTCTTTCAAGTGTTGACAAATTTTGTTTAGTAAGAATAGAACAATCCAAATGTACTAAAGAAATTATGTAGGAATATCGAATATTTGGGCACTGGATAAACTTCTTTTGAGTTGTTCTCTTTTTTGAGAGATGTCATCCTTGATTAGAGCTCTAACCAAAATTAACTCGCTACATTACTCTCACCTACCCCATGACCTCTAGCAGGGTAGGACAATATAGAAGGGAAGGGGCTGGGTAAGGGGACGGAGTTATGGCTGGGAATGGTAGAAACCGATTAACGCTGTAGCATCCTAACCTCAAGCTTGCTAAAAATTAGAGGCACTGTCCCACTAAGAATCCCTTCTGGTCTCCATCCCTGTTGCAGAGAAGAAAAGCATAGTTTTCCTCAGAAGAACTGACTGAGGGGGTGGAGGTGGACAAGTATGTAGTCACAGTTCTTTTAACTTGAGCTCATGCTTGTATATACTGGATAAAGGCATTGTTGTTCACTCTCTTTTCCATAGGCTTCTCTATCTAGGGGCTTAAAAAAAAGCCATTCATCCAAATTCTAGTTTGATCAATATTTCCAAACAGTCTGATGCTGCTTGGTCTGTGTGAATCAGGTGGCCGTTGTGGCATACAGGACCTGTAAGAGGGCTGGCCCTCGAGTGAGGAGATCTGGATTAGAATTGCAGTTTGTCCTCATTTGGAACCAATGACATTGTCTTTCTGAGCCTCAGGCATTTCCTCCCAATTTAGTGACTCTACAGATCACATAACACATCATCTCCCCAGATCACTGCTACTGGGTCTGGAACATGAGAGATGCCCCAGGAGAGAGCTTGAATTGAGATCCGAATGTGTAGGCAGAGTCCAGGATAAATTCAGAGCTGAGTTGTCCTTTAAGAACGGTTGCTTCATCCTGAGAGGTGAATCGGGGGGCGGCAGAGCCCCTTCAGCATCGTGGAGAAGCCACAGGCCCAGGGCAGGGCTGCTCCTTGATCCTCAAGCCAGAATTCCACGTTGCGTGCAACTTTTGAGTCTTTCCTCGTAGCTGCGAGGTGGGCAAGAGTTGAAAAACTGGACACTTAAAAAACAAACAGAAAGAATGAAAGTTGGCACAGAAATCCAGTGCTCTCTTCTTTTCTTTTTAACACGGAACCTGACATAGACTAAATAAACGTCTGCTGAATAAATCCAAAACTTAAGGTGAATTTTAAATATGCAAACCACTGAAATTTGAAAATAATAATTACAAGTTCACCCCTACCCTCATCTTGTTTTTTTTTCTTTTGAGAATAAAATGTTCAAGGGACTTTAGGGAGTGAAGGACCCTCTAAAACGAGCCATCTTTATGTTCACATATGTTGAAGAAGAATCTACTTCACATACTACCTTTATGGATTGTACCTGAAAGTACAAGAATAAATCCTCATTAGCATTTATTTCTATTTCAATTTTTTCATGACAATTCTAGCATAATCATATTTATTCATGGAATAATCTATCATTTCTTCATAGTACAAGTATTCATTTAGACTATTTTCTTAAGTAACATACATGTTTACTATATCTACATGTCCTTTAACCATTTCATGAAGAAGGATTTATTTTCAGACATCATTACATACATTTGGGTTGAGTCAAGATTGCTGGTGTATGTAGGCCAACAAAAATGAGTGCTTCAGCTGTAGGCATTGTGTTGGCCTGTTAACCTGAATTTCATTTCTGACTACTTTTGTACTTAAACAATTCCATACCTATATATGCACAGGGGACTAATTCTCATTTGAGAATTATCACCCTACTTTAAAATAACCATAGCAGCAAAGATAGGCGTTCATTCCAACCATCAACTTTTTTTTAAATTTGGAAATTGTCTTCTTGCAAGTTCACACAGCCGAGTGAAAGGCGACTTAAAGTGCGGTACCAACAGGAGTTTGCAGAGATGCCACTTCATCCTGAATGGTGGCATCTGTGGAGTTGGTTTTCCTCTGGCATTTATAAAAATTATACCACATCTATATTTAATTGCCAATATAAATCTAAAACATTTTTAAATAATGTTTTCCTAGAGAATATAATTTGCACTAATCTCAATGAATCAAAATAAAAGCAGGAGTTGCTAATATCTTTTTTCTGCTATATATATGGGAAAAATTATAAAAATAGAGTCAACTTAAACTAAAAATAAATATATGGAGTATGTAATTTTTTTATGGCTGCCATTCTTGGTATCAGTCACTTGTAAGTGCTAATACTAATGTAAAAAAAGTACACTGAATGTTCAAATTTGCAAGCACATCTGTAAAGACTGGAAAAGGAATTATCTTTTTTTTTTCCCCTAGGAAACACATACATAAAGGCTAATGCAAGAAAATATTTCTGTTTCACTATTTATTTTCTTCATTGCACTTTGATCTTAAGGCCAAAAAGAACCTCCATATACATTAAATTTAATTTAGCCCATCTTTTATCCTAGAAAAATTGATGGTGATGTTAGGCCATTATTTGAATATCTGTTTTAAAAGGGTTCATTGGTTATTTTTTGGTAGCTTAATAATCTTTATAATATGACTTTTCACATAATGAATATTTTAACTGAAATATGAAATCTAGATGATATATATATACCTTTGTTTCTATAGTACTATTTAGTCTGGTAAATTACACTTACAGAAAAATTGATGAGATACACTTATATACACTTATCTACTAAATAAATAAGCAAATAAAAAGCTCTGTGCCTGATGATTTTTTCTTATTATCTTTTAAAACATATATGACCTTCTCTTTTTGGGAACTTAATGAAAAATCTTTGCCAATATTCAGCCTTTTCAAGTAAAAGGCACAAATATATCCTTCAAGGTTTTTTTTTCTCTGTATGTTTCAAAGAATTTATAAGAAACTTAATAAGGCAGTTCATTATTTATAGTATATAAGAACTTGAGATAACCACAGAGAAACAAGAGGATAGTTGTGTCCCACTTTATTTTTTGAAAAAGAATCTATCACATAACAGTTTGTACTGATGATTGAGACTCAAATATGTACCATTTAAATGAAGTGCCTGTGTTTCCTCACTTACATCAATCTACAATGACATTCTAATAACAAATTTGCACTTATAAATGTTCATAATTATGGAAATACTTTATATTGTTCATTTTTTAGCAAGTGTTACGTTTTCTTTAGAATGAATTATAATCAGCTTATAGTGCTATAATAACACCAAAATAATATTTTAACCCCCAAAATATATTAGCTTTCTTTCTTACAAATACCTGCATGCCAGCTTTTGTTATTACTGCTCTCTGCTGCATACACATGGCTATGTTTTTCACCAATCAAAATCTTCTCTCTTTTTTATCTCTCTCTCTCCCTCTATTTCCTCCAGTCTCCTCCTCTCCCCACGCAGTTCCCTCCTTTCCTGCCCTTAGTTCTTCACTGCAGAGTACAGTGAACATATTAAGAACATTCAGTTGTGGCTCTAACCTTGCTCAACTCCAGCATTAGCTAAGGGATTCAGTTTCTTGAATTCATTAATAGTGTTTTGCCACAAAAGGCTTTGTAGTTCTCTCCTGAATATTGAGCCCAGCTTAATAACATCCCATTTATGTTAAAGACACATTTAATCTGTAAATGTGACCTTTAGAAGAATTCTCTTGTTTTTCATTAAGGAAACACTGCATTACAAATATTAATTATTCCTGGATGCCATATTTTAATTAACTAATCATGTGCTATTTGCTGCAATAAAGAGTATAGTAATGTATGTGCAGTAATGCTCTGTAATGCAAGATCGATATCAAAGAATCCATTGCTGCTGAAAAGACATGTTTTGAGTATCTTCTCTGGATGAGTTTGCTTATGTGAAACATTTAGTCTAGAATAATGCTTTGTTTTGCTTTGTGTTTTGTATTTTTAAAAGCCAATCCAAGTCTGATTAAAATGCTGAACATATCGTTAGCCCCATCACTAATAAGTGAACGTTCACTGATGCATATTAGCAGGGTCTAGCAATGTGGTGAAATTGTCACTTAAGTGCTTGGAATCTGAACACGGAAAATGACAGGCAAAGCCGAAGGTCCGACTCCAGTGCATGTCTTCACTGTAGCTAGAGTCACTGGAATGGTGAAACCAGTTTAGGTTCAAGGTCGCTGCTGACATTCAGCTGTCATGGCTTCATTGTCTGCAGGCCTTCTCTCCATTGACACATTCAAGAGTACTTTACAGCAACCACAAAGAGCCAGTCAATTGATACCATTACACTTCATGCACACACAAACCACAAGCCTGTTCAGGACTGTTGATACAGTCTAACATTTATTCATTAAGGGATCTATTGAAAATGCAACTTGCCCAGCCCCACTCTTAACAACATAGACTTACTTGTTTAGTCCAAACATTTAGCTACGTCTTTTTCAAGTTTTGCACAGCATTCTCTAATTGAGGTAACATTATCTGCATTTTAATGCTGCACCATTTATGTCCAATGAAAGATTACCTGAAGAACCCTGCCATTACCACACTAGTTTAAATACGGGCAGTCGCATAGAAAAAATATACACAAAAGATGTAAGCAGGGGGAAAAGGGAGATATTTATTTGTTCTGGGAGTGCCACGGAAATCCAATTGCTCAGAAATGAAATAAGAGTCCGGAGTGAAAGGAGGGAAAACCTCCGCTTGGGTCAGGGAAGAGGCAGTGATCAGCTCCGTTGTTAGGAGCTCTTTGAGCTCCGTTGGTTGTAAAGAAAACCCACTAATGAATCTATTGAAGCTGGCCAGAGCTTTGTGTGCAAGACAACTTAAGTTATGATGCTTATCTAAAAATGGTAGTAAAGCATGTGGACATATAAAACAGCACATATGTCTCTTTATTAACAGCTTGCCCATAAAAACAAAAAATTTGTTTAAAGATTGTATATTGCACAAATAGCCTATTTAACATGTATATGTTTAATTCAATATTCAGACGTCTTGAAAAAATCTCAGTCATGAGGAGATATAAGAAAATACATCCTATTTAATAGTTACAAGGCAGGGAAAAAGGCAGAAGTTTAATGTAGCTAACCTTTTCTTAGTTTTCTGCTAGTATTTGTAAAGAAAGATGGGTTTAAAAGTCAAGTTAGAATGCTGTTTCATGTTTTGCCTATTTTAAATATGCAACAACTTCTTTAAGGGATGTAATCAATTGACATTAAAAATAATAGACTTTGAAAAAAGGGAACAATACGTCCATGTACAGCATTTAGCAAAAAATGTTTATCATGTCTTCATCATATGTGGCATTTAGATACCTAAAATTGGGTCCATTTTTGCAGTTTGATACAATATTTAATTACCTATGCCCATTTGATTTTATAAAATACACAGAACTAAAATAAGACAATCATTAAAGTAAGAATTCGATTAGGCAGCAGTGTACCAGAAAAAATAGTTTGGCCAATCACCTGGTCAAATCATTACTTGTACCTGGAAAAGTTATACTATGTGATAAGTAGAAATACAATATATTCTTCTGAAAGTTTTTGGCGAAATGATTTTAAGTATTATGTTGGTGAAGCAAAGTTCAAGCATCGAGTGAGAAAAGATCCCCACCCTCCCCACACCCCACTCTTCCAAAGTCAAACTCAACCACAGTTCTATGACTCTTCTACAAGAATGTGGTTTGTTACTTGGGAAGCATGATTCTATGTCTCTGAGAAGTCGTTTTATAAATAAATGAGTGTTAGGTCAATTACTTCACTCATTTTTTTTCATGAGTACTAAAGCATTATTCCTCCAAAGCATACGATTTTGGAGTAGCAGGAGTAATCACTAAGCAGAATTCTTCTTTATAATGCCATGGATCTCCTTACTTTTAGCATCTCAGATTTCTAACTAAGGTCCTGAGAGACTTTTTGTGCAAATTATCTTGTAGTTACCATGAAATTGTCTCTTTAAATCTATGTCTATATAAAAGAAGATACCATTGCCATGACATTGAGCAATCTTTGATCAGGTCCTTATTAGTTACTTCAATGATCAAACTAGTATAAGCAAAGGCTACAGACAACCAAATAACAATGAGTTTTATGGGTGTAGTTTTTCTCAAGTCCAAACCACAGGAGTCCATCATGATAAGATTTGTTACCAAGAATGTCTCTATTTTTATAGGATTTTAATGTTAGGAATTTGGACTTATTATTGACCAACAGAGAAATGTGAGGATGAGAATTGCAAGAGCTATATAAAAAATATTGAGAAGGTAAAGGGAAGCAATATTACAGGATATCTACTATATTCCACATGTGGTACTGGGCACATAACTTATGTTGTTTGGTCTCCACAATAACTCTATATATTTGGGGGTTATTATTATTTAATTTTATGAATGGGAAGAAAGAAGCTCCCAGATTTTTAAGAAGTTAGCCGAGGCTCTGAAACAATAAGTGGTAAAGCTATGATCTGAACTGAAGACCGTTTCTCCTGAAGCTGTTGCTATCTTGAATGGCTGTTTCAGCCAAAGGACTTTGGTAACATTTGGACAATACTGTAGATATCATTTATGGTGAACACTGCCTTCTTTCCTTCTTTATACCGCCTCACTTCTTTTCAAATTCACTCCCCATAATGAGGTTTTCATTTCACCTCTCTTTCTTCTCCCATTTTTCCTCTGGTCCTAGAGAACACTGAAGATCAATTATCTTCTCAGACTTTTTCTTCCATGTCAGCTTAATACAAGCAACTTCACTAACAAGTGAAGATGATCAGCCCCTTCACAAGAGTTTCTACTGGATTTTTTTTTTCTCAAGTGAAGGATATGAATAGAAATCTGCCAGTCCAAAACTCTGGGTCACTATAAATATTACATGAAATCATTATGACATATTATAATCCTTCAAGCTTTCCTCAGAAACAATCTTTTATTTCTTTCTATAAATTTAGTTTTTTTGAGGAAATTTTTTTCTCAGATAAGGAAACAAACCTTTATAGTGAGTTGCTCTATATTTCTAGATTCCAGATGAGGAGATATCTGTTGAGTTTTATAGTCTCTAGTATACTTCTGCACATTATGTACCTGGGAGTTTCTGTAGCCTTCCAGGTGTACCCTACCTATATAACAGCTAACCATCTCTGTTTCCACTACTTTTGCATGGAGGAATTTTTAATATGTTTATGACATATTTCTTCAAGGAAAATAAGACTGTTTAAATGCAAATTTGTCACTAGATTATCTTGGTCATTTTTTTTTGCATTTACTCTTTTGAATAGTGAAGAAATTATCCCATTTGAAAATTAGAAAAGGTATAGTGCTTTTATCACAGACATTTACTTTCTCTCATGTAGACATTTACTTTCTCTCTGTCCAGCTCTATATCCAAAAACTGTTCTAAATGGGGCCTTAATAAAAGTGACACCAAATATATTCAAATAATATCAGAAGGAGAGCTATGACCAGAGCAACTGACTTTCCTTGTTAAACATTGCCAAAACTAGATATACATTTTTACCTCTAATGATGTAACTTGGTCAAAACATTTTGAAATTACATTAAATTGTACCTTAGAAAACCAAATTATATTTTGGAAATCATTCCCATGTGGAATTTTTTATTTTTAATATTCTCTACTAATACAGTTAAATCAACTGTCTTGTGGCATGGTTACTGTTAGTATTTTACCCTTTTTGGTAAAAGAAAAATCTAAGTTACAAATAGATTACAGAAAAATAATGAACCTTTTAAGAAAGTGAAATATGCTTTTAAGATACGCTTTCCATTAATTTCTTATCTAGAAGGAGGCTTATTTGATGGTTGTACTCTACAATTAGAGAGATCGGTAATCAAGACAACTGTGATTTATTTTACTAAGAGAGCTTGGAGACTGAAGACATCTGGCCTAGACCAGCCTGATGGTAAAATTAAAAAGACACCTAAAAAACTTTGCTTTGTTACATGAGTCTCTTCAGAGGGACAAGAGAAGAGGTTATAGTCTCTGCATGAGGACAATTCTGCAGTGTCAAAATTGAGTAGTATTTGTTTTCTGGCAGCAGACTTGTACCATATTTCTAAGGATAGTAAGCACTTGGGTGGATGTCAATGAACACTGAACATTAATTGATCTGAAACATCCATATGCACATGCACACATACACATGGTGGCCTGTGATGGTTGAAAATTTACATTTCGCTTCTATTAAAATATCTGTCACGTTTAGGTCAGAGAGAGATTTGGGAGGGGTCAGCTCCCACAATAGAAAACGATCCCGACCGTGGTGGTGTTTTGGAGCTGTTTGTTGTTTGGCTTGTTGATGATGCTTAGCCAAGGAGACACTTCCTTTCAGATCCTGTCTTCCAAACCCCAGGGCTCTGTTCTGGGCAGTTCACCCTAATGGAATTAAGCCTGACACATTTCAACTCTATTTCTTTATAAAATAAACATAAAACAATGGTTTAGATTTCTAATAAAACTCCTGAAGCATGTGGGACTCCAACTTTCCCTGTTCTTTACACATCTGTAAATAAAGCGCATAAAAGAGGAGCACAACAGGATAAATCAACATAAATTTGAAATCCACTGCAGCATATTAAACGGCGCAGTCTCAGTCAAAGAGAGGCTGACCCCACGGCTTCGTGCAGTTTGAAGCTAATTGTTTTCGTCAGGATGTGAACGTCTGGAAGTCCATGGCTGTATCCCACCAGTAAGGCTCCAGTAACTGAGCCGGCCCACAGAGAATGGACCCACTTTGTAGCGACACAGCGGGCTCAGACACCACCTATTCTGCTCTCCAAACTGTCATGCATAACAACTTTATTGTGCTAAATTGAACTTGAAAGCAACCAAAGGCTATGAGAAGGAGAGGCTATGAGAAAAGCGTGCTGTCAGCGCGGGCAAAGGCTGACCTGGAAAGTAGGCTCAGAGACAGGGGAATAAAAGACCAGGCCCCATGAACACAGCATATTGTTTCATTTTAAAGTATGATTCCCATACCAGAGAAAGTAGCAAATGTGATGTAAATTTATTTAAATAGATTCGACCGCTTAAAAGTTTGCCAGCCGCTCTTATCCAACTTTCCCAGCTCTCTGATTCGTTACTTACAGTGTGAATATAATGACATATAGTCATCATTGTAACAGCTTCTTTGCAGGGGCACAATGATGATTAATAGCCAGCAGCAAATTTTCACATGGGCTCTGAAGCACTATGGCATTAAGCAGCCAAACAGTCCCAAATCCCCCTTTTCTGTTCCGCTGAAAAGTCTCCTCCTTGTACCTTGCAGATAGGAACAAAGCCTATCTTAATTCCAATCAGCTTTTCCTCATTCAAAGGGACCTTCTCTTTTTCATAATTGATTCATGTGCATATTTTAGTGTTTCACTGAGCTGAAGCCACTTTTCCCCTTTTCTCTGTTCTGCCCCACACGGCACCCCTCTTTTTTTGAGGGGGTGAGATTGGGAAACATTTCAACAACAACAATAAATAACGATGTGATTTTCTTCCTCAAATGTTTGCTAAACAGATTTCTCAATTAGTATTCATGTGTTCTTTACATGTAAAGTGTTTAAGACAGAAATTAACTCCTGGATTTCTCCATCTTTGGAAATGGTTTAGTTATAAAAAGTCTGAGCTTACTGAAATAACTCTGCCGGGAGCCCCCCAAGGATGTCCTGTTTCAGCAGGAGGCTCAGTAGCTCTTATTCCCGCGAGAGATTCACAGCTGGGACAAGGACAGAGGCTCCTGCTCTGGACGGATTCTTTTTCTCTTCTGTGCTGGTTGCCATCAAAACAGAAACAAGTGACTGAAAGGGAAGGCATTGAATGGAAAACCTCCTAACCCACTCTGTCCTTAAGTATCATTTTACCCTCTAGTAATCTCACATTATATTATTAGCAGAAGCTCTGGTGCTAATCTGTAGACGTGCTCTCTCCCATCTACACTTTCTACCTCCTGTGATAAGGACAAAAATGATACCAACCAGTGTTGTCCTGGAAGGGGATTTCCACATGCAAACTCATTTGTGTTTCTAGATATAAGGCCACAAAGTGCAGAGTTTTAGTAGCTATACTCAGTATATTTATTTACATTTCTAACAGTCTTCCCTCATTTTTATATATGAGTAGGGTGACCATATGTCTCTATGCGCCCAGGACACACCTCATCTATGGCTATTGTCTTCACATACTCATTAATAGTGTTCTCTTTCACTATCAATTTGAGAACTTGGCCAAGCCAATACCTTTTTGCTATTAAAACTGCCCTGGATGACTTCTACAAACCAAAAGTGTGGGTTGTCCCTTCCCCAGGTGGCTGTGGACGAACTAACTCTGTTGTGGTTTAGGGCAACAAATAGGACTCGAACATCCTGCTGGCAGTGCAGCAGCACCGACTTGTGTCTGGCCCCCTTCTAAGATGTCAGCTGGCCCCATACAGCTTCTCTGATATGTGGTGGAAAGGAGGTCATTTACCTAAATGAAAAACACATTGCAAACCAGGATTTACGTGTGACCTTCTCCTTTGGCTAGAGCATGGTTCTCAGTGTGAACCAAAGCAGCACACTTGACTGGTCAGATGAAAATACTACACCATGTTTCTGATAATGACTTTTCTCTTGCTTGGGTGTCTTCAACTGGCTAAATGAACAATATCTCAAATTACTAGAAGGAATTCTGTCTATCATTTTCACTCTAGTGTTCACTTTTCATAACAGAAAGGCAACATGTGAAAGTGGCATTATATACATTGTATTTTTCATCTAAAAATCTAATACAGGTGAGTGTATTCTAGTCTTTGGGTCATAGAACCAAAGTGTCTCAGGGACACTTGGCAATGTCCCTAAAGGCTGGATTTTGCATTTGGATTTCAGGGTTGAGAAATGTACAGTGTCATCTTGTAGGCAGAGAAGCCCTACTGACTGAGCCACTGAGGAGGTTCATATGTGCTCTTTATTCCTGAAAGTATATGGAATAAATGGGCTATTGATATGTTAGTTTCAGAATTACTTTAGCAAGACCCTAAAATTTTCTGCTTTCCATCAAACTGTAGTTCATATTCAGATACCAGCAGAACATAGATATAAGAATTATGACTCTGTTCTAAGTTCCTTTACAGGAGTACAATCCCTTGGTGAAACTATCATTTTTAAGCAATATTGGGCCTCTCTAATCTTTATTGGCACATTTTATCCCCCTTTTAGGTAATTCTTGTAGGAATGAAATGAGTGGAGTACATGAATGATGTTTTGTGGTGTACTCTTATGCCTTCATTTTCTCATAATAGTACTATGCTGAAGAAGTATACTTAAGACTTTGATGTGAACCATTGGCTTTGTTAGATTATGGTGATGATAGGTCTTGCTATAATACTGCTACATTTATTGAAGGACTCTGCTAAATTCTGGCTAAGACAGGATGTTTAAATGCAGTGATCCTTGTGACTGTCAGATAGGTTGCTTCTCCAACCCTGAGGCTCTTTGATGAATTGCTAGGGACACACCAAAGGGATGGACAATGAATACTATGCTCTTCTTGTCTGGAGCCATATGAGGAACTGAAGACGGTCAGGGTGTCTCTTTAAGACTTTAGTTTGAGATTATAATGCTGTGCCTTGCTCTGCTCTAGTATATTCCCACTCCATAACTCTCTATTATCTTTAGATAATATGCACTATAAAATACTCTTCTTACAGTAGAAAAATCTCTTTATACAAATTATGTAAACTGAGACCCACTGTCATTACACTGGCAGAGATAATTCCTTTCTACCCAGGCCTAATTCTGCCTGGATGTCCAAGATATTTACTTTATGTACATACATTACCCTGACTGTATTCCCAAGCTAGCTAAACAAATGTGTCATACTAAGGGTGATTATTTTTTATTACATGGTATGTACATTTAGAGGTTTAAGATCTTTTAATTGGTTTCTGTCTTGTTCCTTGATATACTTACTTTTTCAGGTCTTTGTTTTTGAAAAATTTTTCTTTCCTCTTTTTACTTGCTAACAATATTCTGGTTTCTCTTCTAAGTATCATGCAAAAATAGGCTCAGAGAAGGTAAGCATATCCCCATGAGATGGGTCATAGTTAGTCTAAATTGTTCATTATGATTCCATTCTTGTTTTCCAGGGATTAGGTTAGAGAGGGGCATGTGACTCACCACAGTAAGGCATATCATAATTAAATTGCTCAAAATCAGTGATAAAGAAAAGAATCTTAAAAGAAAACAGAGAAAAAAGGTATATTGTAGGAAGGAAGATGGATAAGGATGATAGTAGTTTCTTCTTCTTTGGAAATAATGCAAAGGAGAAGAGAGTGAAGCAATATCCTTACAGTTTGAAAGACAAAAAGAAAAAAAAAGACCTGTCAACCTAAAATTCTATACCCAGCAAAAATAACTTTCAAAGTTAAAGTTGTTTCAGAAGTACAAAATGACTCACAGACCTGCATTACAATATTTGTTAAACAAATTCCTTAAGGAAGAAAGAATGTGAGACCACAAAGAAATGAAAAGCACTGAAAATAGCTATTTCATGAATAATTTTTTTATTATTTAGATCTTTAAAGATAATTGAACTGACAATTAACTTGTATATGCTATATAAAGAACTCTTAAAATTCAACAGTGAAAAAAAATCCAATTAGGAAGTGTGCAAATGATATAGATATTTCACTGAAGAAGCTATATAGATGACAAACAGCCATATGAAATGATATTTAACATCACTAGGGAAATGCAAATTAAAATTTCATTAAGCACATCTATCAAAATGGCTAAATTAAAAAAATAACGATAGCATCAAATGCTGGTGAAGATATGAAGAAACTGGATTTTCATACACTTCTGGTGGGAAAATAAAATGTTATAGCTACTCCAGAATATTTAATTTTATTTACATTAATTCTGAGGTATAATCCAGAGCACTATACTATTTTATGGCAATTTTACAAAAACTAAACATTCATTTATCATACAAGTCAGCAATCACACTGCTGGGCATTTATTCCAAAGAAACAAAAATGTACATTCATGCCAAAACTGGTATGCAAATGTTCATAGCAGCTTTGTTTGTAATAGCCCCAAATTGGAAGCAACTCAAATATCTATAACAACTCAATGGATAAGCAAATAATGGAATATCCATGTAAGGAAATAACTATTGATATTCGTGACAACACTATTGTGAGCTATTGATATGCACAACAGCATGGAATTTCAGAATAATTATGTTGAGGGAAAGAAGGGAGACACAGAGCACATCTTGTAGGATTCAATTTATATAAAAATCCACAAAATACAAACTAATCAATAGTGACAAAAAGCAGGCTAGTAGTTGCCTGGGACTGGGGGAAAGACAAGGAAGGGGGGTTACCAAAGGACATGAAACAACTCTCAGGAGTGATGGGTAAGTTCATTGTCTTGGTTGTGGTGATTGTTTCATGGGTTTGTCTAAACATTAAATAGTCCAGTTTATTGCATGTCAGCTGCTCTTTAAATTAAATAGAAAAAGTAAACAACAGAGGTAGAGTTAATTCCTCTCCTCTTTGAGATTGCCTTAAGTAAATGAAAGGTGGATTTGAAGTTGTGTGGTTTTTGAGATTAGGTAAGAAAAGTCTGTGCAACTTCTCCCTGGTTTATTTTAGGACACTAACTTAAGATACTTACTGAGCCACCAGGTAAGAAGTATGTCCACTCTGAGTCCTGTTTTCTGGAGACACCAGGTGGAGAGGTCATGAGACTATGAACAGCCAGCATCCTTCTGACAAGCCATCTGAACTCTATCCATCATCTGATGCAACTTCATGAGCAAGATCCCAAACCAGAACCAGCCAGCTGAATGCTGAGAAATCATCAAAGAGTATTGTTGTTTTAAACAATTAAGTTTGGGGATGATTTGTTAGTGACTGAATGTTATCTATTCTATATTTTCCATGTTAAGAATACAACTTTAATCCTTTTCAGGACATACTGTTTTGTGTTAACAAAGGAAACATGATTTGTGTTTTACATATTTTTATGAATTTCCATATAAGAAAATGTTCAAATCAAAAAAATTATTTGTCATCATATATACCCTGACTTTTAGTTTAGAAAAAATAGAGAAACCCTATCTATGGATTAAGAGAATTGCTGGTTTCAGTAAAAAAAAAACCCTTCTAATTTAGCTGAAATCAATCAAATAATCAACGAACAAATTACTAAAGGTTGGATTTTGTGGAGGGTAAAAGGACTATCTGGCCTAATAAGTCCTCCAAAAGTTCTCCTGGGTGATGAAACAAGACTTTTTTGCAGATGAATGTGGCGGAATGTCTTCATGCAAGAGGAAGATTTGATCTGTAAATGATAAATTATGAATATCAAAGTTGTTTGAATATTTTGAATTACTTCATCTTATCTCAAAGGAAAATTTATGGTGCATGATTATCCTATTAATATAGAACATCAGGAAATAGACTTGAGAACTCTTATTTGCTAATTAGGCAATTTCCCTCCAATAATTTATCCACTTCCCTTAATTTAGTATTATTCCTGAATGCATATTTTTTTAAACACTTTGTCTGCTTTAATTTGAAGTAATCTTAGATATGGGACAGAGTTATAATCCAGTTTATGGTCAAAGAGGGGTGCTGCTTAATGCAGTCATGTTGAGAGGTGATAGAGTTGATATAAATAGTAGTTAATAGCATTAACCTTGTTAGGCCTCAAAAATTATTTCCAATGTTTTCACATTCAAAATTTATATAGTGTAAATGTATCTGACTTTGGTTTGGGTCTAGTAAGCTGAGGGTTCCAGTGGATGCTGGAGCCCACCTGTATTTGGTCACATGGGTCAGTTGTTATCATCTCTTTCCATTTCCACAAACAATGTGATGGAAGCTTGAAACCAGCCAGAGTGGGAGTATTTAAATAACAGAATTGGCAACTGCTACAAATCACGCCTCCTCAACCCCTGTTGGTCCCAGCCCAGAAGAGATTGTTAAACATTTATTAGCACAAGCAAATCAGTTTTAGTAGGTTTCTCTGAGTTGGGCCTGGTCTGAAAAGACATGAATTGAATTTGTAGGTGAGGGTAATGCCAAATGAGAGGGCTAAGAATGAGTTCCTTGGAAGGAGAAGAAGCAGGTGTCAGTTTTCAAGATAGTGTTTAGCGTAGTTATACATGTGTGTGTGTGTGTGTGTATGGTGAACTAATATATAATATATATACATTATATATAGTGAACTAATATATACATATACACACACACACAGACACACACATAATATGGTGAACTAATATTGCCTATTAGAAAATAAGTGGCCTCAGGAGTAAACCCAGACCCACCCAGGGTGACATACAATGGAGAGAATGAATCTAAATTGGCATGCTTACAAAGTTCAGTGTCACAGTTTGAGAAAACAATGCTTTGTGGGGGAATTAGACTGAAATAAAATGAATGGTATAGGAAAACTGTTGATGTGTGTCTTCCTCTAGGAGGGCAATGGGTATCTGGGATTTTAGAAACAGGCTTGAACCTTGATCAGAGATAAGCGCTTATAATAATCACCAATTTTGCATTTTTAAAATGTAAAATAGAATGATACCCATTATATTGATTTCTAACTCCTTTTTAATTCCCTGTTAACTAGTATCTCTGTTTCAGGGTCCTACTTGAATAAATATATCTGTTGCACTATTGAAATGCACTCATCTCTCATCTCTAGACTCTTTAAATAGGAACCATATAGAAGATTACAATTCTTGACTATGAAAGTATATATGGTCCAGTAACATGTGTACAAGAGTGAATGTGCAGTTATCAGACCTTTAGAAATCGTTTCCCAGTTGACAAGCCCAGCAGACAGCATTAGACCCCCACATCTCCTACATATTTCCAAGTGGAGCTTCTCTGGGCTATTGCCTCCAGATACGTGCAACTTCCCTCTGCCTCTGCACTATTTCCTCTTCTCATTGGCATTTATAAGTCCCAGGTTTGTATCATTTATGGATTTCATTCATGTGCCATTTACCTTTTTTCCAAATAATTAAGCCCAAAATTACATTAGAGCTTGCTCAAGCTGCTTGCTACTTGGATAAATTACACATCATGACTTCTCCAGTCAACCACCGTCTAGCATTTGCAACATTCTGCAAGTTGCTTAGCTTTATTAGTTGTCTTCTCTGGCAGCCCTCGGGAGAATGAGGCTTACTCAGGGAATTACAATAAGAAAAATGTGCAGCAGTTGATTTTTATTTTCTTTTAACATTTCAACTTAAACATGCTTTCAGGGGCCTTTCATGGAAGAGAATATTACTGTCCTCGTGTACCATACTGGCCAGCACGACTATTTTGGAAATCAGCAAGATGGAAAATACTTTCACTGATATTTGGCTAGGGTTTAATACATATAAAGAAATATAAAAGTCATTTTCTTACATATTGCACCTTTATGAAGAGTTCAAGTTTTAAAATTCCGGTGGAACAGTTCTATTAGTTATTCAAGGTTTTTTCCCCTTTATTTGTAACTTGTCTAAATTGTGGTAAATGTGGAGTGTTTATTCACTGCCATATCCCTATTACCTAAAACATTGTCTGACATGGTAGACACTCCATAAGTATTTGTTGAATGAGTATTAATAAAATTATTGAATAACAAGTTTAATAAATTTATTATCCTCTGATGACAAAAATTCGAATACAAGTTTTGTGAATATAGAAGCCTTGTCTATTCTGTATTGATGTCTACTACTTAGCAAAGTGCCTTGGCAACATAATGTGTGCTCAACAAATGAGTTTTGTCCAATATTCCAGTAGATATCATCCAAATAAAATATATCTGTCAATCTTAGTGTGAACTCTCTAGCAGTTTACATGGTCAGTTATCTAATTCACTGTCATTGTTTTTCAAAAAATGCAGTGTAGTCAATATTTAAGGGAAGACATGCAACATGTGTTCTACGGCTTCAATACTTGGCATACTGTCAACTCCAGAATACTAAGTTTAAAACCATAATTTCATAATGCAAAGACTCTTAATTAATCTTTTTAAATTAGTTGTTTGCCTATTACAAAGTATCATATTATAGTAAATATGTAATCTTATTATAGAAAACTCACAAATCAATGATAAATGAAATGAAAATAAAAATCACTCACATTTTCATTCAAAATGGCCACTGTTAAAATTTTGTTATCTATCCTTCCAATTATATGTGTGATATACTTATTTATAGATGCTATTACTATATTACATGATTTTGATACTTGCTTATTCTCTAATTAACATGAATATTTTCCTATGTTTTAAATATTTTTCACAAAATTATTTTAATGACATGGAATCCTCTTTCCCCAGGCCCTTGTGTGACTGATTTTTTTTTTATTCTTCAGGTCTCACCTTCTTCATCTCTGAGTGAGTGAGGCTTCCTTGATTACAGAAGTGAGTGACCACCACTCCCCAGCCCCAGGTTTTCCCCATCATCTGATCCTCCTTGAAGCATAGAATGTGTCTTTATTCATTATGTATGTCCAATGCCTAACCAGTGTTTGACACTTGGTTAAATATTTTTGAAAAAAAATTAATAAATGAATGAATGAAAAGATGAAGAAAATTCCATTAATAAATCCAAAATAGTGACTTAATGCCCCTATTTTTATACATTTGGGTTTTTTACATCTCTATTATTATTATAAACATCTCTTTGATGTATTTCTCTGGATAAATGTTTGTGTACATCCATGATTATTTTCTTAGTTTATATTCTTTTGTTTTTGACGCAAAACAGTTTATTTTTTATAAGTTGTTTTTTCTAGTTCCCCCAGTAGCTGGCAAATGGAACCTCAGAGATAGAAGGGTTTTTTGAGATCTTCTCTTATAGCCTTTTTTTTTTTGGTATCATTAATATATAATTACATGAGCAACATTGTGGTTACTAGATTCCCCCTATTATCAAGTCTCCAGCACATACTCCATTACAGTTACTGTCCATCAGCATAGTAAGATGCTACAGAATCACTACTTGTCTTCTCTGTGTTATGCTACCTTCTCTGTGCCCACCCTACATTATACGTGCTAATCGTAATGCCCTTTATTCCCCTTATCCCTCCCTTCCCACCCATCTTCCCCAGTCCCTTTCCCTTTGGTAACTGTTAGTCCGTTCTTGAGTTCTGTGAGTCTCCTGTTGTTTTGTGCCTTCAGTTTTTTTTTGTTGTTATACTCCACAGATGAGTGAAATCATTCGATACTTGTCTTTCTCCATCTGCCTTATTTCACTGAGCATAATACCCTCTAGCTCCATCCAAGTTGTTGCAAATGGTAGGATTTGTTTTCTTCTTGGCTGAATAATATTCCATTGTGTGTATGTACCACATCTTCTTTATCCATTCATCTACTGATGGACACTTAGGTTGCTTCCATATCCTGGCTATTGTAAATAGTGTTGCAATAAACATAGGGGTGCATAGGTCTTTTACAAAGTGGGCTCTGGCATTCTTAGGGTAAATTCCTAGGAGTGGGATTCCTGGGTCAAATGGTATTTCTATATTGAGTTTTTTGAGGAACCTCCATACTGCTTTCCATAATGGTTGAACTAATTTACATTCCCACCAACAAGGAAGGAGGGTTCCCCTTTCTTCACATCCTCGCCAACATTTGTAGTTGTTTGTCTTTTGGATGGTGGCCATTCTGACTGGTGTGAGGTGATATCTCATTGTGGTTTTAATTTGCATTTCTCTGATGATTAGTGATGTGGAGCATCTTTTCATGTTCCTGTTGGCCATCTGAATTTCTTCTTTGGAGAAATGTCTGTTCAGCTCCTCTGTCTATTTTTTAATTGGATTATTTGCTTTTTGTTTGTTGAGGTGCATGAGCTCTTTGTATATTTTGGATGCCAACCTCTTATTGGATATGTCATTTGTGAATATATTCTCCCATACTGTAGGATGCCTTTTTGCTCTACTGATGGTGTCTTTTGCTGTACAGAAGCTTTTTAGTTTGATATAGTCCCACTTGTTCATTTTTGCTTTTGTTTCCCTTGCCCAGGAAGATATGTTCATGAAGAAGTTGCTCATTTATATTTAAGAGAGTTTTGCCTATGTTTTCTTCTAAGAGTTTTATGGCTTCATGACTTACATTCAGGTCTTTGATCCATTTCAAGCTTACTTTTGTGTATAGAGTTAGACAGTAATCCAGTTTCATTCTCTTACATGTAGGTGTCCAGTTTTGCCAACACCAGCTGTTGAAGAGGCTATCATTTCCCCATTGTATATCCATGGCTCCTTTATCATATATTAATTGACCATATATGCTTGGGTTAATATCTGGACTCTCTATTCTGTTCCACTGGTCTATGGGTCTGTTCTTGTGCCAGTACCAAATTGTCTTGATTACTGTGGCTTTGTAATGGAGCTTGAAGTTGGGAAGTGAGATCTGCCCTGCTTTATTCTTCCTTCTCAGGATTGCTTTGGCTATTCAGGGTTTTTTGCGGTTCCATATGAATTTTGGAACTATTTATTCCAGTTTGTTGAAGAATGCTGTTGGTATTTTGATAGGGATTGCATTGAATCTTTAGATTGCTTTAGGCAGGATGGCCATTTTGACAATATTAATTCTTCCTACCCAAGAGCATGGGATGAATTTCCATTTATTAGTATCCTCTTTAATTTCTCTTAAGAGTGTCTTGTAGTTTTCGGGTATAGGTCTTTCATTCACTTCCTTGGTTGTGTTTATTCCTAGGTATTTTATTCTTTGTGATGCAATTGTGAATGGAATTATTTTCCTGATTTCCCTTTCTGCTAGTTCATTGTTAGTGCACAGGAATGCAACAAATTTCTGTGTATTAATTTTGTATCCAGCAACTTTGCTGATTTCAGATATTAGTTCTAGTGGTTTTGGAGTGGATTCTTTAGGGTTTTTAGTTTAGTTCATATTCTTAGAAGTAAAATTGCTGGGTGTAAGGCTAAGTGAAATGTTAAGATTTTTAATATGCATTACCATAAAGTTTGTGACAATTTACACACTCATTAACAGCATTTCAAATTGACGATTTAATCAGAAATAGGTTTTTGTCATTCTAAAACAGAATTATTAGTAGAGAAATTTTGTCCCATTTTAGATAAAAGTTCTTTGGTTATATCTAATACATTATTATATAAGCATGCAATTATTTACATATGCTAATTGGTCATTATCATTTCTTCTTTTCCTTGGTGAGCTGTCTGCTCATGTATTAGCCAATATTTTGAGTTTATTTATAAGTTCATTATATACTGAGAATTTATTTAATTTTGTTATTCACTTTGCAAATATCTTCCACAGTTCATGATTGCTTTAACACTTTAGTTTGTTGTATTAAAATTATTATATGATATAAACTAAAATATACACAGTATCAGAGATAACACATATAGATAAAATCCTTTTGCTCATCACCCAGGCTCAACAATTACCAACTCATGTCTAATCTTGTTTCACCTCCCTCCACTTAATTCCTTGTCTTGCCTCTTCCCAAGTCCTGACTATGGTGAAGAAAATCCCATACCTCGCATCATGTAATCTGTAAGTACTTCAATGTATATCTCTCAAAGACAAAGACTGTCCTCTTCAACACACCCTCGAAACTAAAATAATAGTTTATGGTACAAAACAGAAAAAATTCCATTTTTATGTAACTTTAATCTTTTATGGTTTTTGCTTTTGTTGTTATTCTTAGGAAAACTTTCCTTACTTCCTAATTCCATAGAAATTCACTTATCTTGCTCTAGGGTTTTAATACATATGCTTTGTAGAAATATTTGAAAATACAGTTGGATAAAAAAACAGTTGACTCTCATAACTCATACATATCACTCTCAATACTATAGTGTAGAATGTATTCTGGAAATATTTTAAAATTTATTTTTACAAAGTTAAACCATATCTTTTTATGACTTGATACTTAATTTATTATAAATATTATTTCATGTTGATAAATACTGACTGAAAAAATTATTTTCTAAAGGTGCAGAATATTCTATTATGCTACCATAACTTATTTTGCTCAATGCATTAATGCTAGATATTTAGATAGAGTGAAAACTTTGACAGTGGAAATCGTTAATTAAACAAACATTGAGTCCTTATGGTATCCCAAATGTTATGTTTGGCACTGATAAAAGGAAGAAAACGCACACACAAACACACGCGCACAAATACAGCTTCCTTTCTGGTATATGGCTTAATGTAGTCATGAACATTTTTGTTCAAATATCTTTGCAACATTTTATATTGTTCCTTGGATAAATTCCTAAAATTGAAAAATATGTTCAAGAAAGTGATCTTTATAAATACTGTTAAATTCTACAGAATTATTGGGACATTTTACATTTCCACTGGCACTGTATTAGTGTTAATAGTAGGTATCATTGCTCTTTCAATCTTTGCTAATCTAATAGGTGAAAAATGATTTGTCACTGTTATTTCATTTAGCATGTCACTTATTACAAGAGCCATCAACTACTTGTTCATATGCTTATTGAACATTTGTGTTTCTTCTTTTTTGAATTACCTGTTCATGTTCTTTGCACATTTTTTTCTCATTGATGTGTCTACTTTCTCATCTTACACAATTCCATTATTTTAATTTAAACACTTAATGCAACACAATAATGGTTACATGTAGAGGTCATATGTGTGAACATACTAAAAACTTTTGGCTAAGTAAAATATTATAAGCCCTTAAATTTGAACTTTATCTACAATAATAATATCAACCCAATTTGGAGACTTCTAAATTGCTCACTAGTGCCTACATAAATATTCTTACACTGGAAGACATATTCAAGGCAAGTCATGAATAGGTCAAAGGCTTCTTTAGAGGTAAATGTAAAACAATTATAGTCTTGTGTTGAAAGACAGAAGAAATGGGCCCTCAGTGGTTGTGGAATTGCTAATGGGTTTTTAAGTCCTCTGGTTCAAAATGGTAATATTGGCCATATTGATAAAAAGTCATTGCTATCTGCCAGATGTTAGATTATACAAAGTGATGATGGGAACTCAGAATAATTCTTAATGTGAATGTAACAAAAGTCACCAATGCAATTAGCACCCTTGTGGGCAATCTCAAGAGAAAAGCTAAGGATTGAATTATTGTGGATATAAAATGCATTTTCACCTATGAGACAAATTGGTATGGAAACATGGACTTCCTTAGATTAGACTCTTCTAGTTAGTGAATAGGGAAGTGATTTCAATTTCTAGGACCATTAATCTCCTATCTTTTATGGGGAGTAAATTATCTTTAAATTAAAACAAACAAACAGTATACCTGTCAGACTGTGTCTCAGAATAAACACAGGCTGCCAACAACTTGTAATTAGGACCTCTAACCTGATCTACTTAAATGGTTTCGACAAGTAGAGGAACATGAAACCAATTTTCAGTTTCAAAGAGGAAAATAACTTTTAATCAAAAATTTGAAAAAGGTGACATACTTTCAAATGTTTTCTACAAGTAGTATATCACATTGGTTTCTTTAATACAACATTTTTATATATAAGCTAAGTGATACCTCTTATGCAACATTTTTTCTTGCTTTTGTTTTTGTTTTTGTTTTAATGTCTCATACACAAAAGTATTAGTTTGAAGGTGAAAGTGCTATCACTCTTGATTTTCAGCACATGAGGGGTCAGTAACATTCCATTTCAAACCATATTAATTATCAACTTGAATGAAAAGTGCCTTGAGAATGTTCTGCTTGTCCCTTACCCAGCATGCTCTGGTGGAAGGGACCTTTCACCTGTGGGAAGCCACCAACCACAAAATTGCTGGCATGAAGCAGTGGGCAGACATCATTTGAACTATTGTATTTCAGCACTTCCACCAAACCTTACTTGCTGCTACTGATGAAGATTTCTCAGTTTCATGTAATTTTCAGGATAAGAGTTGCAAGATTTTATTTGCCCAAAGTACAGAATGTTTATTATGAGCAAGAGAGGTCAACTAAACATACAATAGCACAGTAGAAAATTTAGGGGCTTTCTGCTATGATTATTCCTATTCCTATGAGAACTGAGGGAAAAGAAGACATACAGTTAAAGGGGGGGTTATCCTTTGAAAACTAAAAGTTGGATGTAAGGATTGTTTCCTAAGCTACAAAGAGCTTTGTATAGGTGAAGTAGGTGTGCATTCATTCTTGGAAAATAGAGAGGAAATGGAAAGACTTTCAATACCTTCCATTTGTATTGAAATAGAAATTGATTATTGCAGATAGCTAAAAATGATTGTTTTGACTATTCTTTGCACCAAAGCTATAACAAAGGTTAAAATCATATTTCAAACTGATGTTTTTCCTACCCAGCAGAAACATGTTATATTCCTTCAACAGAAACTTACTGGTTCCTTGTGGAACAGGTTTTGTTATGCTTCAATATGACATGAAAATACATATTACCTTAACAGTTATTTTTATTTATTTTTAGCAAAATCATGGCAGATGTAGTGAGCAATTAGTGCTGTAATCTTTTATTCTTTTCTAGGATAGTGGATTATCAATAGCTTTCTAATAAACTCATACCAATGAACTACTAAATCTGAGGACTTCATCATGTAAGAGGTGATTGTGGTTTTCCTCAAATCATTGTACTAATGGAAAAATCAAGCACATTCGTAAAAATATGTTTTAAAATGATCTATTAATTTGCTTTATTTTCCTCTTTTTTTTTTCTTTTTTGCTCATGACTCAGGTAATACATTTAGGACATCCTTTCACTTTAACAACATGACATAATTTGGGGCCTTAGGTAAGGAAGGGGAAAAGACCGTGACGAAAAGGAACTATTATGGTGTTGCAGGAAGAATACAGGCTGGGAGCCTGCCAGCCAGACGTGGTTTGGATTTCAGCTCTGCCACTTGGTAGCTTTGCGTAACTCAATCCCACTGATCCTTGGTTTGCTCATCCTGGAAGGCACGTTGGTTATGTCCAACTGAAAGAGTAGTTAGGAATTAAACTCACTAGCCTATGTGAAGTGCCTAGTAGAACGACTGGTAGGCCACTGCCCGCGATTGCCAACAGATACGCAGCAAATGCTAATTATATTCCTTTATCAAAAGGCTTATTTTTATTAAATACTTGCTCAGGAACTGAACAAACCTTTGTTTAGGTTGATCATGTCACAAGATGCTTGCTCTATAATGCATATAAAATATATAATGCTTTCTAAATGTATAATGGTTCACACACAATAGAAGTTTATTCCTTACTTGCAGAAGTTGAAAATGAGTTTTTTTTATCGATGGGCTGGGCAGTTCAGAGTCCTGCGCTCCTTTCATTTTGCGGGTTTCACCATCTTCAAGGCATGACTTCGAGGATGTTATACTCCCGTATATTAGCACAACAAAGTGAAAAAAAACATAGATGATATTTGAAGGTTTCTATGGCCGTATCGGGAAGGGCACATCCACTAATTACATTCCACTGGCTAGAACTCCATCACATGGTCACACCTGATTACAAGATAAGATTCCCAAAAAGAAGGTGAGATATGTTTGAAGAACAGTCAACCAATCTTTGCCACACAAATTTTTTCAAGGTTGACATGAAAAAAATTACAAATAGATGACTACATTTAAATGTGTTTATATTTTTATAATGAGTTATATTGTACAATTGGGCTGGCAAAAGAAGAGATTACTGTATCTTTAACTAAATCTTAATGGAAAATGGCATATTTGAGGAGATTTTTAGAAGGGAAGCACAGAAAAGGTAGATAGATGGGAAGATGAAGCTACATTCTGGAGAACAGTCTGGGAATGTCTTCGAAATTGTTAGGGTCCAGAAACATTGATGTGAATGGAGTGGACAATGAGTAGGGGAGATATAAAAAAGATTAAATAAGCAGCAATTAATTAGCTTTCAGTCCAATTGGTTACTTGAAGTCAAAGCAATCATTTTGAAGCACATGAGATTGAACTACAGTGGCTCAATCGTTGATGAAATTGTAAGTGTTATATATATATATGTGTGTGTGTGTGTGTGTGTGTGTGTGTGTGTGTGTATGAGAAAAATGTACATACAAAAAATATATCTATACCAAAATTATGCACACAACCTGAGTCCCTTACTAGGGAATCTATAGCCTTAATTCTTTAATGAGTTGTAGTTCTGTAAACTATGTATATAAGACAATTACAGAATTGTGGTGAACTGCTTCTCTTAACCCCTTGTATATACTAAAATAGTGATTTAATGGGGTAAGAAAAGAAAGCAGTTGAAATTTCACCTACACATTTGGACAACTCACTATATTGTTACTCTGTGAGGTAATCTACATCCATCAATGCACATATCAAGGACATCAGGCTTTACAATAAACTGAATATTGCAAAGTGAAATTTTCATTGTAAAGTTTGCTCTTATTTTCTTTCCTTATTTTTGTAAATTATAATTCCTAAAATAAAATTGTGTGCTTTTGTAATATGACCATTTGGGTATGGCCACATATTTTTTTGTGCTGTGTTTATTTTTGCATTCACATGACTTCTGTTTGGAGAAACATTTAAGGTTCATCAATGTTTAGGAGTTAATCTGTGTCATACAGGCTTGAGTCTGAAACTTATAAAAGTCACTTACCAGGGTTGTAACCTTGAGCAAATTGCTTACCTCTCTAAATCTTAGTTTGCTTATTCATAAAGTGGGGATATAGCTACTCACTCCAAGGTCTGTTGTGAAGATTAAATGAAAGATGGTATCTAAGTAAAGCCCTTAGCAAAGGATCTGCCATACAGCAAAACCCCAAGAGAGGATAGGAAGTATTAGAATGATGAATCTTATGAGAATTATATGGTGAATGAATATTATTCTCTATAATATACACAGTTAACATATAATAAAATTTTCAACAACTACTGTTTTATTGAGTCTACTATGATAGAGGTTTACACATCCTAAGGCCATCAGATATTATTTGGTCCAATGGGCTTTTTCTTCCTCCTTCCCTCTCTCCTTCCCTCCCTCCCTTCCTTCCTTCCTCCTTCCTTCCTTTCTTCCTTCACTCCTTCTTTCCTTCCAATCCTTCCTTTCCCTTCCCTTCCTTTTGTTAACCTTTCAGGAATTATTATTTTATTTTATTTTATTTTTTTAGAGAAAGGCAGCTCCATGCACTGCCTCATTTGATGTGTCTGGTGTCTTGGGAGCTTGACTACCTAAATTCTCCTACATATGGACCTTGAGGTCTTGTTTGGAGATTCTAAAAAGGGAGTGCAGCTGCTTGGATACACACTAGCAGTGAGGGAAGGAAGGGAACACCAGATCAGCAAAATCGGCCATGGTGATCAATGAAGTGACAGATGTCAGTCAGATTGTCTTTCACAGCCAAGAATTTTTATCTTAAACAGACTTAGGAAGCCAAATACATAAAACAAGTGAAAGCAGAGGTGCTGTGGCTGGTGGGGAGGCATGGTGCCTAGCACCCCACCAGCTAAAGTACCCCTCCTCATCTTTATCCTCTAACAGCCTGTGAAAGGATACCAAAGACCCAGTGAATCTCTGGAAGAATTTGGAAGCCATTTCCCAGTTCTCTGGTTCAGTAGAAGAAACTGAATCCCAAAACCTGTGTTTTCCAGACAGTAAGTGGCTGGTGGGAGAACCAAGTGAACTCCAAGTGTAATGGTCTTTGCACTAAGCCAAACTGCATGATTAATCCCCTACTTAAAATTTCTGAAGGAAAGAGAAGCCTCTGAAGTGGTGAAATATCCATCCAAATAGGACCCCAAAGCTGTGTACCTGGACAGGAGGAAATTCATGGCCTGCACTTCAACATCACCAAGCAGTTCTGGAAACGTCAGGACTGCTTTTGGCATTTGCATCAAGCCCCGGATGGTAAGCATGGAGGTGAGACGGGGTCTAAAAAAAGAAGGTTCTGGAGGGGAGCTAAAGAACTCAGAGCTGGGTTCTTCTCGGGAAATCACTGCAATAGCTCTCACTGATTTGTAGGTTGAGAGAAAGAACTCAGTTTTATCTAGACTTCTTTGTACTCCCAGCATTAGTCAGAGCATACTAAGAAAAAGATCAGATTTCCAGTTCAGGTTAATTTTTATAATAAAAAAGACAAAGAGATGAGAAGACACTAAAATAATATGTCTTTTCTGACTAGAGACAAAGGCTAAGTGATTATATGCCTGAAACTCATGAAATCACAGAGGCTATAGACAGAGTGAACATCATACACTAAATCCAAACATATGAGAAACAGGTAGAAACTCTTAAAGATCTTTGAACCAGATACATTTAAGATTGTAAAGGTAAGCCAGTATACTTTCCTCTCCAGGTTGTAGTTTAACTAAAATATTTTGAGAAGGTGCCCGAGATTTTTGGCAAAATGATATGTTCTCATTTTCTACTTTCATATGAATGTCTTTGCTTTATCCCACAGAACTAACAGAATTGTGATTTGCATTTCCCAGGTAGCATAGATGCTTTAATGTATACTTGAACAATTACGGTGATTTCCTTGGGAATTTGGGAAGCACACAAGTTGCTCTGTTGTACTCTTCTACTCTTGGTGCAGTCATTTGGAGAGGCATTGCACCCTACAAAAATGCTTCCAATTGCTGCGGACTTCCAAAGCTTAAAATTCCTACTTAGTATTGAAAGTACAGCATAGAAAATAAAGTCAATAGTTCAGTAACATCTTTCTACATTGACCGGTAGCAACTACACTAGTTATGGCGAGCATTTAATAATGTAGGTGACTGTCAAATCACTATATTGTATACTTGAAACCAATATAATATTGCATATCAACTATACCTCAATTTTAAAAATAAATAAATAAGTCATAAAAAATAAAATTCCTACTTAATCCTTCTGATTTTGTAAAGGAAAAAAATCTCAGTTTGGTGTTAATATGTCTTTAACACCTCACATTTGCTAATATCCTTTTTAACAGAGGATAGGAGTTCAGTAAACAATTGAATCTATGATGGACTTGGAGTGGGTTTGACAAGTTTCAATGGGAGATTAAGAATCAGTTCATGTTAGAGAATTTATGCTGGAGAACATTGTAGATATATGAAACAGTAGATCTGGAATCCACAAAGCCAAGGAGTTTCCTATGTTAATTTACTCAGAAGGTAGTGTATGTGGGAATTTTATATCATGAAAACTTAAAATATAGGCTTCAAGAAAGGTTAATCTAAATTCACAAGATGTCAGAAAAATAGCAAGAAGTCTCGGGGTGTATCCCTAACCTTTTGAGTTCCACATGACAGACTGCTGTCACATGACATGCCCCTCTATGTTCCTAGAAGAGACAGAATATTGGATGGACCGTGCCTCAGACCCACTAGACTAATTCTTGTGCTTTAAAGTAAAATCCTCTATTTCTTTGAAAAGACCTCTTTTAAATTGCAGATGAAACTGGTCTGGGGAAACGTGTCCCTAAAGAGGAGGCAGCACAAGTGCCCATGTTAGTACTATCTTCCTGTGTGCACAAGATAAATCTAATGCAGACTGAACTAATCTAAAGTTCAACATCTGTTTCATTCAAAGTGGAACATTTGAAATTCAATGCAAAGAAGGACTGTTAAGCCTGGTTTTAACTCTGAACAACTAATTGCAGTAGTCAGTTTCCAGTTTTTGAGTCCATAAAGCCTCTTGGCTAGCCTCAATAAAAGTCCCATAATGTAGCATTACAATTTGATGAATGTTTTAAAGGTTTCACTCTTTTTTTTTAAAGAACCATTGTATATATAATATTACAAATTTTTGAATTTAGTAATATTGAATATTAGTAATACTGAATACCATGGTTAAGACCCTATACTTTGAAGCTGGGCAAACCTGGGATAGAATTTCACACATCTACTACTTGGGGACTTTGGGCAACTTCTTTAGCTTTTCTAAATTCCAGATTCTTTTTTCTATAAAATAGGGGCATAAATAATATCTATCACACAGGTAGCAATATGAACTAATGTTCCATGGGTACATTAAACAAAATATTTTAAGTAAGCTCTTAACATAATACCTGGCAAAGAATAAGGGGTCAAACATATTTAGTATAATTAATAACCATCAGAGTAGCAGCTTTATTTAGCACTGATATTTAGATTTAACAGCTTTGTTTATTCAACACAAACACTCAGGTTAAATGCATATTTAAAAAGTTATCTCTTGATGTTTTTCAAACACGCAGCTGTTTGGCACACTGAAAATTAGAATAGTAAAAGGGGTAAAAGTAAGAAAAATTTTAACTTTTTTTCTGGAAAGTTTGTTTTCTCAACACCCACAACAATGGCAGTATGAAGTATGTCCATCTTAGTCTTTCTTTACTCACAGTTTCTCTGACATCTCTTTAACTACATCTGCCCCGGGTTGTGCTCTGTTCCCCACCCCCCTGAATGATAAGGATGTTTAGAACTGGAGGGCAAGAGTTCAGGGTTGATCTCTGCAGACTCTCCACCAAGTCTACCCTGACTGCACAACCTTTTATAGGAAGGACCCTGAAGCCCAGAGGGTTAACACAGTTCATCTGAGTGAACTCTGCTTCTCACACTCATTCCAGTGCATCATAGTGGTCCTCAGTATTGAGAGGGCTCAGCATTTTTGGAAACTACTGGGGCCCATTTAAGAAAGGAAAAGGATTTTGAAGAAAAATGTTATAATAATGAAGGAACAAAAACAAATTTTGGTTTTTTAGAATCAGTTAATTTTTTGTAAGCAGGGTTCCTAAGGTCATAGCCAAAAGACAGATTTACAATTATGGATTCGCAATATACACAGCTATTACATATTAATATTTATATGTTTATTAACATAATAACATAATGTATTGATGTTAATGTTATTAATTTAATATTTATATCATATATTTTAATATTAATCATAAAAAACAAATGCACAATAATTATTTCTAACTAGAATTATTGTGATCTTACCAAAAGGCACATTTTTATGACATTTCCAGATGGTATTTAGGGGAAAAAATTCCTTTTAATATGGCATACTAAACCTTAAAAAAATAACCAGCACAAACCCCAAATTATATGGATAAAAAGTCCTGTTCTGTGATGCTGTGTGGGATGCTCAGATCAGGCAAGCAGCTGATGGCTTGATCAGTCAGGGGCCAAGCTGAAAACTGCCAAGTTCCTGGATTTGAGCCAAAGGTTGCCCTTGGGGTTGAGATAAGCCAGTTAATCTCCTGACGAAACAACTGGTCTAGACACTGAATTGCTCTGGCACAGCACTTGTCAGGGATGTTGTAGATTGACTACATTCTAATTTTGCCCACTGTGCAGTCCTGGAACTGCAAGGGTGCGTCAGGTAAGACTATGGTGTGGTTGCTATGACTTGACTAATGCAGCTGCCAAGAGATGGTTGTATAAGGTGGGTGTTGGGTGTGCATGAATTTTTTTTTCAGATCAGTTCCTTGTCTCCAATGGAGAGAAAAGAGCTGCGTAATAGGTCTAGCTTGTTTCATTCATGTGTAAGGATGTAATAAGGAATCCATAAGCTGGTATTAGCTGTGGTTCTGATCCTCTGAGAGGTTCTTCTGGCTCTGAGGATCCTTAAAAGTTGTTGAGAGAGTCATTTGGGACTGCTGTATGCTGACGACTCTGAACTGGAAGCCATAAACAAAATGAATAAGAAGGCTTCCTAAAGAGCCTTTAAAAAATAAAAGCAGTCATTGGACACCAAGTAGAAATTTGACACAAAATTCTACCATTACCTAATATTTTAATACAGGAAGTACTAAGACAGATCAAGCACAAGCCTGGATGTCCTCAGAGCGCCAGCTTCAGCCCAGAGAGAACTGACAACATAAACCTGTAATTGTGACTTTCCCCATTTTGATATCTGTACCCTTATTGCATTCATTATTGGGTCCCTACTTCACTTAAGATATTTTAGGCTAAAAAGATGAGTAAAATCAGTCATTTCCTTTAATGACTTTACATTCCAGTAAAGACAGTCACATAAAGAAGAAAAGAATATCACGAAGAAAAGATGAACAACCATCATTACATAGTGACTTGGAGACTAAGATTGCAGCTGAAAGATTCTGGACCTGTTTAGAAATCTGTCTTCCTTCATTTTCTAACCTAATTCTACATATTCTTCTTCTCATGCTCACTTGCACCTATAGCTACTACTTACGTTTCTCTCTAGCCCTATTTTCACCCATGTTTTGCTAGCCAATGCATAATGAATAATTTTATAAAATGTCCCATAGAAACTTTGATCAGAACCCATTGACTTATCACCTTTGGATGTGACCCACCTGAGTTTGCTTTATCATTTCCACCTGGCACCAACCCGCACTCTTGGAGTCCCTTGAGAATCCTTCACTTCCCACAATTCCACACTTAACTAGCCCCTAAGTGTAGTTGTTTCTACCAACTCTTGACTCCTCTGTTACAGAT
The DNA here is from genome assembly GCA_029783875.1 of Phataginus tricuspis. Taxonomy (NCBI): domain Eukaryota; kingdom Metazoa; phylum Chordata; class Mammalia; order Pholidota; family Manidae; genus Phataginus; species Phataginus tricuspis. Next base: position 22,440,323 of record JAQQAC010009165.1, read on the forward strand.
TAGGTTCTCTGGGACACAGATTCTGCTTCATTTCAACATCTGTGGAAGGGAAAGGAGGGAGTAGGACTGAGCACAAGGGAAAGTTGATCTGTGTTGCAGGTATACCCTCAGCCACGAGGATCTTGGGAACTAAAATAGCTTCCCATTTGTCCCACATTGCACAGTGAAGTCAGAACCTTCACATCCTTGAAGACGGCCTGGGCTATACATCTCTTATATTTTATACCTGCCTGTTTCCTTTGCAACCCCCTTAGGTTAGACTTTCAAAACATTTTGTTTAAACTTTTCCAGAAATTTTCTATTCCCTCTCCCCACCTTCTATATTACTTCCTCTTCAGTATAAAACAAATTCATGTCATTCTACTGCTTAAAATCCTCCAATAACTCCTCATCACCTGCAGGATAAAGTTCTGACTTCATAGCATGACTTACAAGGAACTTTATTATGAGTTCGGACCTGTATACCTTTATAGATTCACTGCTTACACCTGCTCCTAGACCAATTCTAGATGCCAGCAGTGAGGAACTCCTTGCAGTTCCCTAAACGTACCACATTCTTTATGTCTCTTCCCTTCTATTCCATTTGCCTGAAAAATCCTTTTCTCACCTTATCTGTCTGCTGAATTCTCCTAAACATTCTTCAAAAGTCAACTCAAGCTCATTTCCTTAAAATGCCTCCCCTGGCATTTCAAGACAAAAACAAGCACTTTCATGTCTGTAGGCTCTCTTCATGAGCTATAATTATTTGTTTTTCATTTATCTCAGTCAAAACTCAAAGGCCCAGTAACAAGTTTTTATGCATGTACATTATAGATATATAAATTCATCCCTATGCTCAGCACAATTCCTGGCTCAAAACTGTATGTTTTAGAATGTGAAAGAAAAGGGAAGAGAAGGGAGGGGAAGGGAAAGGAAAGGGACGGAAGGGGAGGGAAGAGGAGGGGAGGGGAGGGGAGGGGAGGGGTGGGATGGAGATATCAATAAAGTACATGCGTATGCAGGGACATTAGAGATATATAAATTGATCCCCTCCCCAATATAAATCACTGACCCC
>JAQQAC010009165.1:22441476-22700484 GCA_029783875.1 Phataginus tricuspis
GGGAGGGAAAGAAGGAAGAGAAAGAAAGAAAATCCTTTCTATACTAATTATATTATGTATTCCAATGCACACCTATAATTGTTTCATTGAGGTTTTCATGAACTCTGTATCTAATTATTTTGTCAACATGGAAACATTAAGATTTTGTGAAATTTGTTCTTGATATACTTTGACTTTTGCATGAGTTTTGCATTTCTATGAAAAAATTACGTATTCATAATTATCAGCCACAACTGTTTGATCAGTGGTAAAGGGGACCTGCCAGGTACGTTCTAGAACTGAGAACCTAAATAGTCCCTGAGGTTAAGCCCCCAGGAGAAGGGCTGCCGTAGATAGCCAAAGCTGCTAACATGTCAGCATGAGACTGAATCCCGAGTAGGCAAGAAGTGTACATGTCAGGAGGCTGGAATAGCGGGTGGGAGGAGCGAGAGGACAAGGGCTGTTTCGTGACGGCCGGGGACAAAGAAGGAGTGACTCGGGCAGATGGAATGAATGAAGGCTTCTTCCAGGATATCCAGCCATAAGAAGTGGACACCCAGTCACAGCAGTCAGCATTCAGAGGCATCTGACAGCCCTCGGAAGGCCTGGCCTGAGGGTCACATTGAAGTACTAGCTTTGCATGTGTCAGAAGTAAAGAATCAAGCAGAAAACTGGAACAGCAGGATGAAGACCCAGGATACTAGGGCTGTGCGGCAGGGCCCGGCCACTGAGGACAAAACAGGAACTGCTTATAGAAAGTAGAAGCAACATCGTGGCGGGGCTGTACAGAAGGCCAACCTTGGGCAGCTTCTATGAGTGTGGCCTCCGCTCTCCCCACGGACACAGGTTTGGAAGCTGTTTGGTGAAGGCCTGAAGCTATAGCTGGTGAGAATGACAGTCACTTCTGGAGAGATAATGGGCAATAAATCAAATTTTATTTTAGTCAGGATCCTGGGACCTCACAGTGTCAAAGTTTCTTCCACTAGTAACCGTGAATTATGAATACCCAAAGGTCTAGTTAAGGGATTTACTTTGTGACGGCTTTGAAAACAAATTCCTCAAATAGCCCCATCCTTCCTGTGCTTTGACCCGTATACTCCGTGCAACTCTGAAGAGCGAAGGCAGAAACAGTGGAGGAGAGAATGTGTTTAAAAATACACATTTAATTTGTTCCTCAAAGCCAAGCCTCAGGGGGAAAAGCACTGCAGGAGCCCAGGAGGAGGGTCCGCGCTGACTTGTAAAGGGGGCACAAAAGCATCCTTTGTCCAAGAGGAAAGCACGGCGTTGTGATGTGGTGACATTGTTTTATGTTCACAACTAGGTCATAACTGGACGACGGCATTTCTAATGCTGCAGAGCTCGGGATGGCCTGGGAGTGGGCAGAGGAGCCAGGCCCCGTCGCGTGAGCTCTCACCAGGCAGGACCAACGATCACCTACTGCGCTGCTTGTCAGGAGGAAGGGGCGCGAGCGGCGGCCTGGGGCGGCCCGAGGAAGAGGGTAGCACAAACCAGAGGCGGCTCCCTGGGCCATCTTTGGCATTTGCTGTGCAGGCTGCCTTCATCGGTCTTCTAGGAGAGAAACCGTTCTGGCCTCGGGACGCCCTGGGGTGTGTTGCACTGTCTGAGCTACCTTCCCCAGAGTTCTTCGTTCAGTCTGCCCCTGGTCTGGGTGGGCTTCAGCTGGGACCCTCTCGCAAGGGTTGGAGAGGGAAGGGAGACAGCAGCCAGGGGGTGGCCCACACACCTTCCAGGCATGCTGGCAAGTAGGAGCTCAGGCGCTGTGTGGAAGTTTTCCAGGTGCAAAGTCCCAAATCAGTTTATTTTGAGTTCATCGGAAGGGAGAACACCTCAGTGGCGCTGACTTAACCAGCTGAAGATCCTATGAAGAGCCACTCAGCCCTCCCTGGGGTCAGGAGACTCCGGATAGCCGAGAGGAAGGGAAACTAAAACAGATGTGCACTCGCTGCATGGGAGTGAAGCAGCCGCCGGGCCTGCGCTTTTCCTCCCTTCCCTCTGAGTGTCCTTCAGGTTCTCTGACCTCCAAGCCCGCTGCGTGTGTTCAGCTTCACGGCGAGGGACCCCGGTTCTGCAGAGCACTCCTGTATCGGAGGTCAGAGGCAGCAAGAACAGACGTGTCTTAGTCTATACTTGCTGGCTTTCAGCCTGTTTGTAATCTTCACTCCTGCCTGTGCACTTCCGGCTCCAGCATTTGATGTGCGACAGTCTTGCCGAGAGACTGCTTGCCAGGAATTCCCTGTAATAAATCCACCGCCCCCCACCCGCCCCCCACAGATATATTTGTGTACATATATATGGATACATATATAAATACTCATGTGTATTTACATATGTGTAATTATATATAAATATGTATACAAAATATAAAATACATTAAAAAAAATACACATACTGGTTCTGTTTCCCTGGTTGAATCTTCACCTTTTTACCTTTTTTTTTACATATCCCTTTAATTTACCAAACATCTCCACATTTTTTATTATATGATGACATAGATACTACAAAACCTGGGGCCCAGAAACCAGGTGACCTAGCCATGGCCTGACAGCTGGCAGCCGACCTAACTCGCACTAGAATTAAAGCTCAGTGTCCCTTACCTGAAAATGCTGCTTGTAATGGCAGTGTGTCTGCAGTGCTGTGCAGACAAAAAAACTTGTAAAAGTACAACGAAACTTTCTAGGGGGATAGGGGAAAAATTTACTGTGATCCTGGTTAAAATTGTAAAAAGCATCTCTCTTAATATTCTAAAAAGTTATGCAGAATTCCATGTTTTGGAGTTAAAGTTTGTGATTCATTCCAATATTTATAAAGAAATGGGAGGGAAAAGAATACCAGAGAGTTTAGCAAAGAGTTGGCTATTTTAAATTTTTATACTTTTTGAGGTAGTACTAGAGTGGGTATGGAAGTCTGAGGAGAGATCTGAAAGAAGTGACTGGTATACAAAGTTAAAAAATAAAACAATACACTTATGTAACAGGCATTCTAATTCTCTCATGTACCACTTAGAAACAACAATTCGAATTTAAATTAATCAACACTAGGCATCTGTCCCAGCTTGGCCACTCTCTAGAAATATTTAATATCTTGATCAGTGAAAGTCAGCATTGAAAAGGTTATATATATACAAATACACACACACATATATATATATATATACACACACACACAAATATTCTTCCCTGGGAACAAAATGTATAGAATGCTGCAATAAAGGGACAATTTTGGAAATAACACTGACTTTTGAATTGAATGAGAAAAGGTTGGAAAAAGATGTGCTTGGCATCAAGCATCAATATCTAACTCTTATTGTTTTTCTTCTCTTCCAGCCTTCATGCAAACTCAGACAGCCATAGTCCATGTAGAGTGGAAATATTTTGCAGTCACACTCAGATCAGTCTTAGAGAGAAGCGCTAATTACAGATCAATTTCTCTGGCCATGGTGGGTTGTATGGGAGGAAGACCCATCGGGGGAGAGTATCTGAGGCCAGCAGGGCCAAGGAGGACCCTTCCCCAGGACATCAGGCGCAGCCACCTTAGACAGACCACCATGCTTCCCCAACGTGGTGAAGTGGTGGGAGAAGGGAGAAGGGTGGATGACAGTGGGTTACACCACGGATTCCAGAGTGTGTAAAAGTCTGTAGAAGGAGTGAATAAACCTACACCACAGAAAGACGAAGGAACAGGGCCAGTGAAGAGGAAAGCCTAGTAGTTACACTGGGTGGTTCCAGCTGTTGCTGAAGCCCTGCTCATCTTAGGGGTAGCTAAATTTTGAATTTTATAAATTGCATTTCAAATAGCAACCAAAGAGTACTGGGGAATAGGAGGGGTGCCATATTCTCTCTCTCACGACTGTTGCACTCCAAGATGTGAAGTTGGGTCAGAGTTGCCAGGCCAGAACTTGCATTTCTGTGGACTACCAAGACTTAACTGGAAGGAATGGTCCTGGTGGTTTATCCTGATGCACAATAGGTGGGATCACAGGAACCAGAAATGAGAACTAATGTATACTTGCTGGAAAGTTCAACGTGTCTTTTCTTGAAGAAGATAAAAAATTGAGAAGTTATGAAAAGAGAAAGCATTTTGATTTTTAAAATGCCCCCTATTATTTTGTAGTTGTGGGATGTGCATTTAATTTGAATTGGTGAACTGCCAGAGAGCGTCTATAAGAATTTAGAAAAGGATGGTTAATTTGCAGCAGACTCAAGCTTTTGTGCAAAGGCAGAAAGATGTACTGGAACACAGGGTGCAGATCACTTTAGATAATTGACCATGGCTTTTGCATGCTTTCGATCCTAAGCTTATCTCTATCTGAAGCCTGTAGAAAGTCTTTTCCCATTTACATAACAGGGCAAGAGATTATTACAATTAAAATTAGATCCATGAATTGCTATGCATAGTGCTTTGTAGCATAATCAAATTATGATAAAATAGCTTTTATTTCTCTAGAGCTATATACTGTAGTTAGGTTCTTTAGTAATTTGTTTAGAAGTAAAGGAGGGGCAGTACTATCTTATTACATTAAAGCATCACTGATTTTTGGCCAAATTGACAACCTTGCTTGATTGTTCTGTAGAGATGCTTATTTGAAGAATGGGAAGGATCCTGATAAGGTCTGATTCATTTTCCTTCCTTTGTCCCTGCCCTGCCTTTTTAGGAAATATGGGTCAATGCTTGTGAGTTCTTCCTCCTCACCTTTATCACTTAACCTGATTAATACCATCCTGAGAAAGTGGTTCCTGTTGATTTGATATGACCAGAGAAAGTCAAAGCCTCATGCTCCCCTAGCACTGGAAATTCTTTGGCTGTTTTTTCTCAGATTCTAAACAGGACAAATCACAAAAACCTTGGCATTAGTTAAATTATTCTTGTAAAGATGTAAATATGGGAGGGGAGAAAAAAACAACCAAATCATTGAGGAAAGAAATAAGCAAGTGGGAGAGAGGGGAAAATGCAAATTAAGACTAACAGGAAAAAACTCCCAGAAAGAGGAGAAGAGGAAATACGCCACAAGGAGATGGCAGTGAGGGAAAAGGGGAGAGAGAGGGCAAAGCGTAGCCCAGTGGAAGCTTACAGTGTGGGGTCAGAGCTGATTTCCATAGTGTTTGGAGGCTCTGAAAGTTTCTCGATGTCTATATTGAGCAGAAGCCCCCTGCCGCCACCCACCCAGCCCGAACCACCCGTTCTGTATTCCCATTAATGCTGAAGGTAGCAGCAGCTGCCGAGGTGGCATTTTCTTCTAATTTAATTTTCAGTTACTGAACTCAGTTACTGACTCTCTACTGCCTGAGGGAGGACGAGCCTTTGTTAAAGCCATGGCCATTAATGTTCACTTTTCTTTTCAACCTCATTAGATTTCCAAGGTTTATATCTAGACCTCAAGCACTGCACTACAGCTAAACTATGTAAAATAACGTTTTTGATGAAAAGCAACACCTGCAAAAATGTCATTCAAATTTCAACTTCTGGTGTATCTGGTGATGTCACCAAATGAAATCCTAGTGCAGAAAAGGCAAGTAATAGGGTATTCAGTTTGTCACAGGCTTGATGGAAGGAACAGCTCATGACTTCTTCATAGCATCCTGCCGTGCAACGATGAACCGGAAAGCCTTCTTGTCTGGTGGTACCTGTTCAGTGGACAGCACAGCCATGCAGACATTAGCCTCACTGAGGCAGGATTTGAAACGGGGCTGCTAACTTGGGTTAGTTCATGTTGGGTGTCAAAATTATCATTTAATTGGTAAGGATGACCCATTTCCTGTTGTCTGGAGAGATTCATAATAAAAATGTCATTTTTTAATTTCTTGAGAATGACTAAACTTTGGAATGAAAACTAGGTATGATTGACTCCCAACAATAATGTAAGTTATCTATAACAGCTGAAGAATGATCCTGGATCTGTGTCTGCTTCCATGTTTTCACAGCAGTGTTTCTCTGCTGGCCCAATGTGGGGACCCTGGTTGGTGACTCGTCCCAAATAAGCAGGCACAACCAGGAAGATTTTATTGCTTCGGGACACACTTTGCCACTCAGAGTCTCTGTGCCTCTGATCTTGGTGGTCAACTGTTTTTGCCCCCTGGTGCTAAATTCTGCCCTTGATGTGACATAGAGGACATTTGAAAGCCACCTTAGTGGGACAAATCCCACCTTTGAGGATCATAAATCTAATTGGATCCCTCACTTGCTCAGCACTGCCTGTAAGCCCCATTGTAGCATCTAAGCAGCAGTAACTCAGGGGGTACTGAGATCGCTTTTTCTGTTACATCATGTACACTTGCCTTACTTGAGATACCAACTGTGTAAGAATCATTCTAAAGGATCTATAATGATACAGGAGTTACTAACGAAAAAGTTGGCTTGATAGATGGCTGAAACATTTTATATGTTATTTTTCTTAATTAAATAGGTGATGAGATAAAATCAGATTTATTTGATAGTAGAAAAATGTACCAGATTGCACTTGGACTTGTTCCAGAGGAGTATTTTACAAACGTTTAAAAAATAGATAGTAAGAAATACATTTTATGTCATGACCTACTTATTGCAATGTACACAATTTTTGCTAAGAAACTATGTGATATGTTCTGATTCTTTGTAATCTATTCTATTCTGCTTATTTCACTTAAAAATGCTAGTTATAATCCACTACATTTATTTCATTACCACCAGTAGGTAGTGATGTATAGTTTGTAAATGCCTTTTCTAGAATTTTGAGGAAAATAAACACAATGGATAAGAAAAAAACTTTAACTTAATGGAAATTAAGTAGCAGATGCATGGGTCTAAACCCTAAACATACAGTAGGTGTTTTGCTCTTGTTATTTTAAGTATGGAATTTAATTGCTGATTATTATTTTTAAAGATCTTGATGGTAAAGTTACAGAGACTACAATGTGAAATTTCAAACCAGTTTGTGAGTAAACACAGCATTAAGACTCCTTATGGTTATTATCTTATTTAAACTACAAAATAACTCTAGGAGAGGAGACTTCTGGGAAGATGGTGGCATGAGCAGGGCGGTGGAAATCTCTTCCCAAAACTATATATATTTACGAAAATACAACAAATACAACTATTCCTAAAGAGAGACCAGAAGATACAGGACAACAGCCAGGCTAGAGTTACATCTACGGGAACTCAGCACCTCACGAAGCAGGTAGGATACAAAGCCGCAACCAGGTGGGACCCGAGCACTCCCCCCACCCCGGCGCACGAGCGGGAGGAAAAGATTCCGAGCAGGGAGGGAGTGGAAGCACAGGACTGCTAAATAACCAGCCCTGGTGATCTGCACCGGGAGCACTGACACACATCACGTGGTGTATCGGAGATAAGAGAAATAGAAGTGCAGGATCTGAGACAGAGAACGCAAGCAAGTCCTTTCAGCCGGCTCCCCGGACAAAAGAAAAGCAGGCGCTTTTTCAAAAGTCTTAAAGCGACAAGGGCCCTACAGCGGAACAAAATTGTCCCAGCGCACTCAGCCCAGCAGGCTAGGAGTCTTGGGGAATTTCAGACTCCTTGGCCGGCGGCTAGGCAAAGCAGCTGTGCTGACGCTTCCCACAGAGATCAGCAGCTCACCATTCGTTCTCCCCGCCTGGGCAGAGCCACAATGGGTACGACGGGGCTGCCACTGCTGCGGAACAGTGGAGGAGCGGCACCACCTCCAGCATCCCCCCAGAACCACATCCCAGGGAGCGCTTTTTTTTTTTTTTCAAAAGTCTTAAAGAGACAAGGGCCCAACAGCAGAACAAAATCATCCCAGTGCACTCAGCCCGACAGGCTGGGACTCTTGGGGAATTTCAGACCCCTTGGCTGGTGGCTGGGCAAAGCAGCTGCACCGAGCCTTCCCACAGAGATCAGCAACCTGCCATTCGTTCCCTCCCTGGCCGGCACTGCAGACTCCCAGCACGTGTGCAGCTAAGCGGGAAGAGCCCCAGAACCAGGTCTAGGCTGAGGGCGACCCCACACACAGGCAGTTCAGAGGATTATCCCAGAGACTGCCTCCCGGTGTGCAGGAAAACAGCTCAGGCCCAGGAGAAGGGCAAGGAGAACAGCAAGCAAGAAGGGACTTTGTTCTCCCAGTTGACACATGTGGCACCTACCAGCGACCACTTCTATCGCCATGAAAAGACAGAGGAATATGGTCCAGACAAGGATCACCCAGACAACCCCTGAGAGGGGTCCTGATGGGATGGACATGCACAATCTTCCTGAAACAGAATTCAGAATAAAAGTCATAACCATCCTGATGGATCTACAGAGAAATATGCAAGAGCTAAAGGAGGAAGTGAGGGAAGTGAGGAAAGACAATGCAGAAATGAGACAAGTGATTAACGGGCTTAGCAGCAGACTAGATGAGATACAAGAGACTGTTAATGGAATAGAAAACAGAAAACAGGAATACAGAGAAGCTGAGGCAGAGAGAGATAAAAGGATCTCTAGGAATGAAAGAATATTAAGAGAACTGTGTGACCAATCCAAATGGAACAATATTTGCATTATAGGAGTAGAAGAGAGAGAAAGTGATAGAAATTGTCTTTGAAGAAATAACTGCTGAAAACTTCCCCATGCTGGGGAAGGTAATAGTCTCTCAGACCATGGAAGCCCACAGATCTCCCAACACAAGGGACCCAAGGAAGACACCACCAAGACACATAATAATTAAAATGGCAAAGATCAAAGATAAGGACAGAGTATTAAAGGCAGCAAGAGAGAGAAAAAAGGTCACCTACAAAGGAAAACCCATCAGACTATCATCAGACTTCTCAACAGAAACCTTACAGGTCAGAAGAGAATGGCATGATATATTTAATGTAATGAAACAGAAGGGCCTCGAACAAAGAATATTGTATCCAGCACAATTATCATTTAAATTTTAGGAGGGATTAAACAATTCCCAGACAAGCGAAAGCTGAGGGAGTTTGCCTTTCATAAACCACCTCTACAGGATATCTTAAAGGGACTGCTCTAGATGGAAGCACTCTTAAGGCTAAAAAGATGTCACCAGAGAAAATTAAATCATAGCAAAAAACCAGACCACCCAAATACTAACTAAAGGCAAAGAATAAACACCTAGTATATAAATAATGGAGGAGGAAGAATAAGGAGGGAGAGAAATAAAGAATCATCAGACTGTGTTTACAATAACTTAACAAGAAAGTTCAGTTACACTGCTAGATAGTAAAGAAGCTACCCTTGAAACTTTGGTAACCACATATCTAAAGCCAGCAATGGCAATAAGTACATATCTATCGATGATTACCCTAAATGTAAATGGACTGAATGCACCAATCAAAAGATACAGGTAACAGAATGTATGAAAAAGCAAGACCCATCTATATGCTGCTTACAAGAGACTCACCTCAAACCCAAAGATATACACAGACTAAAGGTGAAGGGATGGAAAAAGATATTTCATGCAAACAACAGGGAGAAAAAAACAGGTGCTGTAGTACTTGTTTCAGACAAAATAGACTTCAAAACGAAGAAAGTAACAAGAGATAAAGAAGGACATTACATAATGATAAAGGGGTCAGTCCAACAAGATGATATAACCATTTTAAATATATATGCACCCAACAAAGGAACACCAACATATGTGAAACAAATACTATGAGAATTAAAGGAGGAAATAGACAGCAATGCATTCATGTTAGGAGACTTCAACACACCACTCACTCCAAAGGATAGATCAACCAGACAGAAAATAAGTAAGGACACAGAGGCATTGAACAACACACTAGTAAAGATGGACCTAACAGACATCTACAGAACTCTACACCCAAAAGCAACAGGATACACATTCTTCTCAAGTGCACATGGAACATTTTCCAGAATAGACCACATACTAGGCCACAAAAATAACCTCAGTAAATTAAAAAGTATTGAAATTCTACCAACCAACTTCTCAGATCACAAAGGTGTAAAACTAGAAATAAATAGTACAAAGAAAACAAAAAGGCTCACAAATACATGGACGCTTAATAACATGCTCCTAAATAATCAATGGATAAATGACCAAATAAAAACAGAGATCAAAATCAAACAATATATGGGACTAATGACAACAATAACACAAAGACGCAACTTCTGTGGGACGCAGCAAAGACAGTTCTAAGAGGAAAGTATATTGCAGTCCAGGCCTATTTAAAGAAAGAACAACAATCTCAAATGAATAGTCTAAAGACACAATTACTGAAATTGGAAAAAGAAGAACAAATGAGTCCCAAAGTCACCAGAAGGAGGGACATAATAAAGATCAGAGAAGAAATAAATAAAATTGAGAAGAATAAAACAATAGAAAAAAAATCAATGAAACCAAGAGCTGGTTCTTTGAAAAAATAAACAAAATAGATAAACCCCTAGCCAGACTTATTAAGAGAAAAAGAAAATCTACACACATATACAGAATCAGAACTGAGAAAGGAAAAATCATGATGGACCCCACAGAAATACAAAGAATTATAGAGAATTCTATGAGAATCTATATGCTAACAAGCTGGAAAACCTAGAAGAAAAGGACAACTTCTTAGAAAAATACAACCTTCCAAGACTGACCAAACAAGAAACAGAAAAACTAAACAGACCAATCACCAGCAACGAAATTGAATTGGTAATCAAAAAACTACCCAAGAACAAAACCTCCGGGCCACATGGATTCACCTCTGAATTCTACCAGACATATACAGAAGAAATGATACCCATTCTCCTTAAAGTTTTTCAAAAAATAGAAGAGATGGGAATACTTCCAAACTCATTCTATGAAGCCAGCATCACTCTAGTACCAAAGCCGGGCAAATACCTCACCAAAAAAGAAAATTACAGACCAATATCCCTGATGAACGTAGATGCAAAAATACTCAACAAAATATTAGCAAAAACTGAATTCAAAAATACATCAAGAGGATCATACACCATGATCAAGTGGGATTCATCCCAGGGATGCAAGGATGGTACAACATTTGAAAATCCATCAACATCATCCACCACATCAACAAAAAGAAGAACAAAAACCATATGATCATCTCCATAGACGCTGAAAAAGCATTTGACAAAATTCAACATCCATTCATGATAAAAACTCTCAACAAAATGGGTATAGAGGGCAAGTACCTCAACATCATAAAAGCCATATATCACAAACCCACAGCTAACATCATACTTAACAGCGAGAAGCTGAAAGCTTTTCATCTAAGATCGGGAACAAGACAGGGATGCCCACTCTCTCCACTGTTATTCAACATAGTACTGGAGGTCCTAGCCACTGAAATCAGACAAAACAAAGAAATAAAGGGCATCCAGATTGGTAAAGAAGAAGTCAAATTGTCACTATTTGCAGATGACATGATATTGTACATAAAAAACCCTAAAGACCCCACTCCAAAACTACTAGAACTAATCTCTGAATTCAGCAAAGTTGCAGGATACAAAATTAACACACAGAAATATGTTGCTTTCCTATACGCTAACGATGAGCTAACAGAATGAGAAATAAGGAAAACAATTCCATTCACAACTGCATCAAAAAGGATAAAATACCTAGGAATAAACCTAATGAAGGAAGTGAAAGACCTATACCCTGAAAAGTATAAGACACTCCTAAGAGAAATTAAAGAGGACACTAACAAATGGAAATTCATCCCATGCTCTTGGCTAGGAAGAATAAATATTGTCAAAATGGCTATACTACCTAAAGCAATCTACAGATTCAATGCAATCCCTATCAAAATGTCAACAGCATTCTTCAATGAACTGGAACAAATAGTTCTAAAATTCATATGGAACCACAAAAGACCCTGAGTAGCCAAAGCAATCCTGAGAACAAAGAATAAAATGGGGATTTACGCTCTCAGACTTCAAGCTGTACTACAAAGCTTCAGTGATCAAGACAATTTGGTATTGGCACAAAAACAGACCCACAGACCAGTGGAATAGAATAGAAAATCCAAACATTAACCCAAACATATATGGTCAACTAATATATGATAAAGGAGCCTTGGATATGCAATGGGGAGATGATAGCCTCTTCAGCAGCTGGTGTTGGCAAAACTGGACAGCTACATGTAAGAGAATGAAACTGGACTACTGTCTAACCCCATACACAAAAGTAAACTCAAAATGGTTCAAAGACCTGAATGTAAGTCATGAAACCATAAAACTCAGAAAAAAACATAGGCAAAAATCTCTTGGACATAAACATGAGCGACTCCTTCATGAACATATTTCCCCGGGCAAAGGAAACAAAAGCAAAAATGAACAAGTGGGACTATATCAAGCTGAAAAGCTTCTGTACAACAAAGTACACCATCAGTAGAACAAAAAGACATCCTGCAGTATGGGAGAATATATTCATAAATGACATATCCAATAAGGGGTTGAAATCCAAAATATATAAAGAACTCACACACCTCAACAAACAGAAAGCAAATTATCCAATTAAAAATTGGGCAGAGGACATGAATAGACACTTCTCCAAAGAAGAAATTCAGATGGCCAACAGGCACATGAAAAGATGCTCCACATCGCTAATCATCAGAGAAATGCGAATTAAAACCACAGTGAGATATCACCTCATACTAGTAACGATGGCCAACATCCAAAACACAAACAACAACAAATGTTGGCGAGGATGTGGAGAAAGGGGAACCCTCCTACACTGCTGGTGGGAATGCAAATTAGTTCAACCATTGTGGAAAGCAGTATGGAGGTTCCTCAAAAAACTCAAAATAGAAATGCCATTTGACCCAGGAATCCCACTCCTAGGAATTTACCCTAAGAATGCAGCAGTCCATTTTGAAAAAGACATATGCACCCCTATGTTTATCACAGCACTATTTACAATAGCCAAGAAATGGATAAAGAAGATGTGGTACATATACACAATGGAATATTATTCAGCCATAAGAAGAAAACAGATCCTAACATTTGCAACAACATGGACAGAGCTAGAAGGTATATAGTCAGTGAAATAAGCCAAGTGGAAAAAGACAAGTATCAAATGATTTCACTCATATGAGGAGCATAAAAGCAAATAAAAAAACTGAAAGGAAAAAAAAACAGCAGTAGACTCACAGAAGCCAGGAATGGACTAACAGTTACCAAAGGGAAAGTGAATGGGGAGGATGGGTGGGAAGGGAGGGACAAGGGGGAAAAAGGATCATTACGATTAGCATGTATAATGTAGGGGTGGCACGGGGAAGGCAGTATAACACAGAGAAGACAAGTAGTGATTCTATACCATCTTACAACGCTGATGGACAGTGACTGTGATGGGGTATGTGGTGGGGACTTGGTAATGGGGGGAGTCTAGTAACCATAATGTTGTTCATGTAATTGTACATTAATGATAGCAAAATAAAAAAATAATAAAGCAAAAAAAAGAAAATAACTCTAGGAGATAAATGGTTTATCAGATAAGGAAGTTGAGGCTAAGAGGCAATTTGCTTTAGGACACGGTAGAGTTAGTAAGTAGTGAAACAGAGGTCTCTGTGGTGCTGTGACTTCCTTCACGCACATAAGCCCTTAAATTCGGGCGAGGGGGAGAACGTTTTCCGACCACACTTCTCCCTGCTCATACCCACCCATACTGTACTTGGCTGCTGCTTAGACTAGAGGAAAAGGAAAAAGAAAAGGTGGATGATCTATATTTAGTATTCTAAATACACTTTACCTCTATATGTCCCCAACTGACATTTTATACTATCATGGTTAATATAACTTTTCACTGATGACTCAAAACATATCATAGGCAGATGGAGAACTATACCAATTGGTCATGGAAATTCAAAAAGTTAAATAAAAACATAATTTATTATTCTTTCTAAAGACAAAATAAAAATTTGGAGGTTTTAGTACTTCTAATAATGAAGATGTCCAAGCAAGCAAGCCATTATGCTGAGAATAAAATGGCCGACATAGAACACCACCCCCTTCTGATTCCCTGACTCCTAGTGACCAAGTTGTCAGACTGGAGCTGTTGTTTATAGTAAGCAGCCTCAAGTCAAGAAATTGGGCATGAGATAGGTATATGTGTTGATAGGTGAATGAATGCACACAAAAAATTTTATTCATTTGTAGAACATGTACAGACATAAGCTAAGATATAAGATGTACTTGCAATAAATGTTTCATTTGCCAAAGAACCCCTTTATAAGCAAATAAAAGAAATCTGGAAAAGAGTAGCATAAAAATTGCAACCCAACTTAAAAATGTAATTAAGTAATTAAATAGACACCTCTTTTGGAGTTCAAAAATTAAGTCAAAGAAGTTTAAGTTCATGGTGGACATGGAAAACCATGGAGTCAGCTTTAAGAAGAGGAAGAGAGAAATGTTAAGGAATATTATTGGATGATGTGTTGAATCATTTTTGAAATCCAAAATATTTTTAAATTGAACTTTCTGCATCATAGGTAATTTAAAAGACTCCACCATATTGGCAGTCAGCTGTTAATATGTGGGTTTTCTTAAGCCTACGTTGGCAGCACATTTTATAGAGACTTACTTTTACTGACTTTACAAAACACTCACCTTAGTTTTCATAAGAAACATCTCTTATTCTCTACACAGTCATATTTTATTGGTTGATGTGGTATTTAATTAAATAGTATAATACTAGTAACAAGTGTAAATGGCAGAAGTCAATATAACTGGTTCTTCACAAGCACATAATTCATCTGGTTAGAGTAGAAGACTAGAGTGTAATAGAGAATAGCTTGCTGGTCATGGGTTTTGATGCAGCGAGCGTCAGTCCAACCTTTTGCACAGGGGCCTAGAAATCAGTGTATCGGACACAAATTTTGTGCGTCTTCTCAGGTTCCCTAGATGACCATCCTCTGTCTCTCTCTTGGGTGGCACCCATTCACACCAAGTTACATTTCCACTTTAGATTTGAATGAAATGCCATATTGTAGGAATGGGATCCAGCTTCCTGAGTCATTACCAAGGGACCTGATGATACAACTTGGACATGCCGGGAAGACGTCCTCCTGGACAGTGAATCATGACCAATAGGAAGCCAGGGCTGGGAGGGATCAGCAGATGAAGAACCCTTCCTTTCTTCCCTTCGTGGAGGAGCCAAAGTGAGCTTCTTTTTGCAACCTCTGAGGAGAAAGCCCTCTGTGCTGAGTAAACACGTCTGCCCAATGAACAGTTATATCTCTTTTGAACGTAGTGTGAGGCGGTGACCATCAGGATAATGATTTGCATTAGCCCACGTCTCTAATTGCCTCACTTCTCCCTCTCTCTTCATCTTGATCACTCTGGGTTTATATGCCCCTAGTGTCAGCACTTTAATCTCTGCCTCAGGCTCTGCCTTCTAGAGGAACCATACAAAGACAGTTAATCTGGTAAGGCAGTTAAACAGAGATTTATTTTAAAAGCTTCCGTGGAACAGTGCTAGTGTCGGGCAGACAGGGGCCAGGGGCCCAGTGGAATGGTAGGCTATCTGTAGTGATTCACAATCTGTAGGGCTTGCCTAGGGAATATAACACGTATCGAGACATCTAAAATTAATATAAATCCTGAAGAACAAAGATGAAAAAATAGATCATTGGAGAAAACAAGGTTTCCATTCTGATAGGAAAGCATAGCATAAAGGAGGAACAATAATACTATCACTAAAAATAATAACTAGCATTTAGGGGTTCTTACTATGTTCTAGCAACTATTTTTTAAGCACTTTGCAAAACTTATTTAACTGCTATAACAACCCTCTGATTTAGGGACTGTGAATTTTACTGATTTTCAGATGAAACTCAGGCTTAGGAAACAAGAGATTTTCACATAGTCACCCAACTAGGAAACAGTGCAGTGAACACTCCACCCCAGACAGTTTGACTCCTAACTACAGGATAAGAGAGGACAGAAAAATATTTAAATAGAGTATGAGGCACACAATAAAACAGAGTGTAGTCCAGAGAGCCTGGAGCAGTATCTCAGGCCCCAAGCTGGACGATCTCTTCAGGACATCGAACAGCCTGGGTCTGACTCCTGCTGCCACGACTGAGGCTCTCTGAGCCATGGCTCGGGATGTGAGCCGCCTCCAGGTAAAGGGTATCAGAGCTCACTACTGAGTCCGCTCCTTTTGAAAGAGCCTGTTTCTACTTTTTATAGTGATTCTGCAGATGGCTAGATCTTTCAAATTTTACTATTTCATTTATCCAATCATTCAGTAAGTATTTAATAAACATCTGCCCTAGGCCATGCAGAATCGTAGGCACTGTGGATATACAGAGATAATTAAGGTACAGTCCAAGGAAGTCACAGGCTAGTAGAGAAGACTGCCAAATATTACAGATATTAGAATACAAGTAATAATAACAGTAAACATGGGGTGTGAGGAGCACAGAAGTGTGTATCAATCCCTTTCCTGTGGCTGAAGGGATGGGGAGGCATCCCGGAGACAATAAGGGAGAGCAGAGTCCTGAGAACTGGACATAATTTTCCCAGGAGACAAAGGAAAGAAAGGACATTGTCGGCAGAAGGAGCAGCACATGGAAAGAAATGGACCCGGAATGAGCATGGTGCGCTCCGGAAACAGCTGGTAGCACGGTGGGTTTAGAATGTAGGCAGTGGGGGCCTTATAGTTCGCCAGTAAAAGCGGAATGATACTTTCGAGAGTGAAAAGGGGTGCTTTTCCTAACTGTTCTGGAACGACCAACAAACAGGCACCATCCCGGGTAAACCAGGCTGGGTGGCCACCTGCGTGAGGAGGCCGCAGGGGCGAAAGGGCTTGGGCATCACTTGGATTTGGATCAAGGCCTGGATAGTCAGAGACAGAGCTGCTGTGCTCAGATATTTAGGTAACTATGCTTCAATTTCCTCATCTGTAAAGTGGAAGTAAATAATTTCTCCCTTGTGGGTTTGTGTGATGACTGAATGAGATACCATATGTAATACAACTAGTACAAAGCCAGCCTATATATAGTAACAGGTGCCCTATAAATATTGTTTCTTGGTGTCTGCACTCCTCCTACCATAGGACAAAAAAGGGAGATGGGGCTGAAAGATAAGGCAAGTGTGAAAATCCCAGAGATCTTTCATATTATGCTAAGGAATTTGAACCTCAGCCTTAAAAGAAACACTACACAGAAAAGTTATCCAATCATATTTGCATTTTAGAAATATGAGCCTGGCAGTAGTGTTAAGTAAGATGTGTATCAGGGCAGTGAGTCATCCAGGAGCTTCTGGTGAGTCTGGCTCCGCAAAGCCTTGTGATCTTCATGTTTTGGATGGGATTCATCGTCTGCTGATATTGGAAAATGAGGGTGGGAAAAGTTATCCCTGTCTGGAGGAGAGGGGTCAAGCCAGAGATGATGGTTTAGAATGGGAAATTCTGACACCTCCCTAAAATCGGGTTCTCAAAGTATGGTTCCAGACCAACATCATCTGGGAAATTGAACTTGCTAAAAAAGCAATTATTGGTCCTACATTGACCTACTGAATGAGAAGTTCTGGGGATAAGGGTCCAACAATCTGTAGGAACCAGCTTTCCAGATTATGATACACACTCAAGTTTGATAACCACTGCTCTGATTCAAAGTATACTGTAGAGCTAAAAATTAAGTGGGAGATCAAAGTGAGTGGATCAGAGAATAGTAATGACTGTGCCACCAAACTAAGGGAGAAACAGAAGTAGACGTCAAAGTTAAAACATAAAACTGGGGATTTGGAGTTCCAGGGAGGTAAGAAGAAGGAACCCCTAATTGAGACAATACAGATGCAGTTGAGATGGCTTTGGAAACACCGGGAACAGGTATTGTAGCCTATTTCATTTCGAGGGTGGCCAGCACAGAGCGGCACAGACTTGTGGCTTAAACAAGAGAAATTAATTCTCTTACAGTTTTGGAGGCTAGAAGTCAGAAATCAGGTTGTCAGCGGGGCCATCCCTCCCTCTGAGGCACTAGGTAGAATCCTTCCCTGTCTCCTTCTAGTTCCTGGTGCTGGACCTCGGTGCCTCTGGACTCGCAGCCACAACACACCACGCCGCCTTTGCTGGCACACGGCCTTCTCTCTACGTGTCTCCCCTCCATGTCTCTTCCTCCTCTTAAAAGGACAGCAGGTGTACAGATTAGAGCTCACTCTGTGACCTCATCTTCATTTAACTATTACACCTGCAACATTCCTAGTTGCAAATAAAATCACATTCTAAGATGCCAGGAATTGGAACTTCAACATATTTTGGGGGCAGAGCAGGGTATATAAATCAACTCATGCCATAGCCTCTCATCAGTTCTTATGTAACAGATGCTCATAGTCTGGGTTTCCCCAGAAATAGATTGTGAAACAGAGATTAATGTTTAAATAGTTTGTTTGACAGTTTGAAGAAAACACCCCAGGGAAGTGGGAAAGTGGAGCAAGAAAAGGCATTCAACACAGGGTATGGGCACCTGGGGCTTAATCCACTAGAAAACTGGGATATGCATAGAACTCACGCCTCAGAAGGGGCTCAG
This sequence comes from Phataginus tricuspis, assembly GCA_029783875.1. Lineage (NCBI taxonomy): Eukaryota > Metazoa > Chordata > Mammalia > Pholidota > Manidae > Phataginus > Phataginus tricuspis. The sequence goes on from JAQQAC010009165.1 coordinate 22,459,917, forward strand.
GTGTTTGTACAGCCTTGGGTGAAGGCTACTCAGGAGGGCCGTTAATTCTTAGGTATTTCCAATCTGCTACAAGCTGAGGAGGAACAGCCCCCACTGGCCAGGAAAGCCCTCAGGTGAGTGAAGAGAGGCTGGCAGTTCTAAGTCTGGCCAACATACACAGAAATGGGTCAAGACAGGGCAAGGGCACCAGAGGTACCTGCAGTTACTGGGAGGTGTGGCTTAAGAGAAGTAGGGAAGAGGGAAATGAATTAATGCAAACCCACATATAAGTCAGTAAGTTAATTGTGTCAGGTGATCTATAAAATGTAAAACGGCCAACTTGATTTTTAAAATTTCTCAGTCAGTTGATTTTTTTTACTCTAGAACAAAGCCTTATGGCCACTGAAATGTAAAGAAGGAGAAGGAGAAGGAGAGGAAAAGAAGAAAAGAAAAATTTATTATTATATTACCCTATTTTAATTGCTTAAAAATTTCTGATGAGACTATTTGGAGTTTTCCAGGCTTGTAGAATTCAAAATAAAAGAAATGCTGATAGCCACCCCGATAGCATGGAAGGACACCCTTGGACAGAGGGACTCTATATAACCTGCCATGGTCATTGAGTGCAGTGCTGACCAAACATTTTCCTGCCTTGGCCTGGTCTCTGCATCTTCATGTCTTACCTGTCTAGGAGACTGACATACCGAATTATTATATGGTGCCCTTCCTAAAGAGGAATGGTGGGCTTCTCTAACACTTATTTTTAAGGTAGACACCCTGCATTTTCACATAGGTAGAGGTTAACACTACCTACATCTTATAAAAAAAAAAAGGAAACTGAGGCTCAGAGGGTTTCCTCACCTAAGGTCACACAGCAAGTTTTTGATAGAATCCCAGTTACCATCCAAGATTTTTTTCTCTTTTATCTGTGTTATTTCTTTTCACATAAACACACTATTTTTTGGTTACTTAGGAGAAAATGTGTATAACGTGGTTTAGCCATAGAAAGGGGCACCATAAAATACATTCTACCCGAGACAGAAGCACGCCAACACAGTCCGGCCTTCTCACGTGTAAACGATGAGCCTTGCCAAGGACGTCGGCGAAGCTCAGGAAGAAGTGGTTTCCCCCTCACACATGGGGCTTTGTGCCTCAGAGACTTCGCATACAGAATGATGTTCTTCTCTCTATCTAGTAGGGTAATATACAGCCCAGTATGGTTAAATTATATCTTTGGATGATAACTTAATTGAAGTTATACAAAAATTAATACAAAAAGTTTCACCCCCAAAATTTTCAACACCAGAATAGCTAGGTTGTCCTGGGATCATCAGGAAGGAGAGAGAATCCAATTATTACTTTCCCAACACGTGTTTAATGGGGGAATCAAAGCTTTATAGACTTATAATTTATAATTACGCAAAAAAAATCATGAAAATTGTACTTGAGAGAAAATTTTAGCGAAGTTACGAACTAGACGCGAATTTTACATTTTCTTTTTGCAATGATTAAAATTAGAAGGGAGACTTTTTATTAATAATTTCTTTGGATTTTCATATCATGGTTTCAAATCCTCTCTCCCATTTCTTAGTAGTGTGACTTGACAATTTATTTACTTATCTTCTGTTTTGTTACCTATATTCTTCTACTTTTATACTGTGATGTCCGCCATATAGTACCATTAAAGTCTTATTCTAAATAAACTACTTAAAAATATTATTGATAAGATAAATGACAAGGTCTGATATATTAAGTAGGCAATAAAAAAATATTTTTATTCCCAGTAATAGTGTGTGCTCATTTTGCTGTATCACAATAAAGAGCCCAAAGAAGTATGGAAACACAGAGACTTTTGAGTTGGACAAACTAGGATTTATAAATCCCAAATGTGGTACTTACCAACCTAGTGACTCTGAACCTGTTATTTAACTTCTCACAGCTTTAATCGTTTCCTCTCTAAAATACAAAATAGGGACAACTACCCTTCAGTTTTGAAAATCAGATGAGTTTATGATTATATGTGGCTTTTCAATATTAGTTTTTCATCTCTAAAATGGGAATTTTATTCATTATTTATCTTAAAATACTGTGGTAAAGCCCAACTTAGTGCTTTGAAAGTAAAGTTTTAAAAAATCTGCCAAGTATTATACAAATGTTAATTTTATTAGATGTAAAATTCATTAAAATCATTAACTATGGTATCACTAATATCATTAAAAGCATTAAAATTAAAATATATTTTAAGACATTATAATAATTTACATATGATGCATAATAATTTATCCTATAAAGTATTTGCTTAACTCCCAAATTTAATCAAATTGTAAAGTTATTGAGTATTATAATCATGACAATATATTTCAAAACTTATTTGTGAATACTTAAATTTCTAGCAGACCAAATACATTTATATTATAGTCTTATTTTCATTTTAAAAATGATTTGTTACAAGCTTTCTTTAATCAACCAGCTCAATATTAGCATGTGATTTAATTAGTAAAATTCCCCTTTACATTACTTTTTAGGGTCTCAGTGCTTTTTGAAATCATAATAGCATAAAATATTTTCCTGTAATTAAAATGAAAATTAGAAATATTAATTCTTGTGGATTAATTCATATACATGCTCTGAATTGCAAGATCCTTGCCCTGATGAAGCTTAAATATGAAGCAAGATAGAAGACAGAATGCGACTGACATTGTTGGTAAAATATCCAGGGAGGAAGTGGTATTTAATTGACGTATTGAAGACAAAAAGGATGGGAAAAGAAAGGGTGCTGATCTGCGTAAAGGCGGGCTCGGAATGGCCAGGCATTTTCAAAGACTCAGGCCTTGTCAGTTGTAGTCAGTCGCTGGTGATGAGAAGAAACAGGAAATAAGTCACTTGTGGGAGTCATTGTTACCCAGGCTTAGGAGGCAGTGAACAGATGCTGAGGGGTTTTACCAAAAGAGTTACCAACTAAAAGTGAGGTCCTGGGAGACTGACTTGCCATTGAAGTCTAGAGCTGGATGGAGGGGAGAAAGACAGAAAAACTTTTTAGAATATCAACATCAGTATAAAAAAAAAACCATCAGTAGTTTGGGTATAACGAGTGTGATGACAGTCATGGATGAAAGGTTAAGAAGTGAGTTAGTATAAAAAATTAAAACTGATTGTACCTGTCAGCTGATCCAACTGGAATACAAGGAAGTCAGAAAAGGAAGGAGGTTTGGATTTTCTTTCTTGGCAGAGGTCGCTGGTGAGAGGAGAGGGGCCAATGTGGAGGGTATGGTACACTTAGTATAGAAAGATTGTGTTTAATCTGCTAGGGCATCCAGTTCGACTAGTCTTGTAGCAGACTAGGGCTGGAGTCTTGCAAGAAGAGTAGTTCTGTGAAGAAGAAAGTATGGGCTTGAATAACCCTGGTCTCATATACGGAGCTCAGAGAAACAGACTCCGCATGCCATGTATTTTACATTAATATTGTAGTCCCATTATATTGAAAGCTTTTCTCTAAGAGGCCCTTCTGTTCAAATTATCTGGTAAACTTTCTAGTTATAAGTCTTTTCAACCTTCACACTGTCAACCAACACACTTACATTCTTTTAAGTTGAACACCAAGAAAAGTCAGTTTTCACATTTATTGTAATGGAATGTTCTTTGCAAAGCTTTAGCGATGGCCCCTTAAATGTCAACATTGTTAACAATACTGTCTCTAAATTAGATACATACAGGAAAGCTCTTTCAGTTGGAAGACCCTGTATGTTATAATGCTTCCTATATTTGAATGTTTTATTAACAAGAGGTAGCTTCCAAAGTATATGTGCTTCCAGCCCCGTAAAGATTTTTCCATTATTCTGATCAGCTGGGTTTAAATTCAGCTTTGTACTTAAAAACTTTGACTAGTTAGAAAAATCACCCAAAAAGGTGAATATATCTAAAAATTTTTAAAAAACATTTTAGGCATTTAAAATGTTTTTCACCAATCTTGGAATTGATTTTAATAAAAATGCAAGTTGAGACAATTCTTCATATTAAAAACACTCAGCTATTTCCAGCTGCTCTGTCAGTTTAGTAAGGGATCAAGATTTTGCCCTTGCCACCATCAAAATGGACCTCTAGGTTTGTGGCTTTTCCCTGCTATGAACCTGTTGTGTGTCTCTCTCGTGGTATCCACTTTAGAAAGTTGTGTGTGAAGATCTTGGGGCCATGTGCTTCTGTGATGGAAGATAATTGAGCATATGGATTTCTTCTTCCTTCTGCTTTACACAAGTCACACACAGAGCTCCGTTGGTCTTCCTTGCCTCTTCGCAGTTGCCTCCTCCTCCAGGCACATTCTTGGGTCACTGAGAAAGGGATCTCTATCATTTGGAGTGTTTCCCTTTCAGATATCTAAAACCTACCTGAAAGTAGGCAGTTCTTCTAATGATTGAATTTCTTTGAAAAACAAACAAACAAAAACCCAAAACCCCACTACCTTTCTTTGTCAAGGGAAATTTATCTGTGTCCCATGATTCTTCAAAATTATGATTCTTTAGAGTTATGGACCTCCTTCATGGCAGCAAGTTCACACTTACAGTTCCTAGTATTATTGTTATCCCAACACCATATTATAACAAACGTGTGCTCATTGAAAAACCTAACATTTTTCAATTGTTCAGGCATTTGTCAGAATAGGATTTTTCACCAACACTCATGAAAACATGCACACCATGTAGCAGCTAATCCAGGTTCTAGGAACTTGGTTGGGTTTTATTTTCTAAGTAAAAATAATCAGCGGTTGCTCATTTTCTTAGTTTCACATACTTGGACAGACTTAAAAATAGACCTTGAAACAGAATCGCTAGTTATTTAAAGTTTAGATATAACAAAATTTGTCTGCATCTCTACTATCTCATATCTGTTTCTACATATCTACATATAAATATACATGCATCTATATCTGTATGAGTGAGTGTATCCACACAATTATGTTTAGTTTATCAGCACTGAATTTATTCTTCCAGTTTCCCCAATATTCAGGCAGCAACATATTTCAAAGATTGATTAATTATAGTTTTCTTAATATGAAAACTGAAAAGTCAACTGAAGTTTAAAATTCAAGTTACATCTAGAGTCTTCACTGATGTCTCTTTTTTAATTACGGTAAGATGTAAATTGCAAAATAACAAAATATTTCATTCTGTCATGTTTCAGATTGCCTCAAGAGCGTGTGTGCCAAGTCAGTATAAGAATGTTGATAAATCAGTGCCAATGATTAGCCAATAGCTTGTCCATTTGCTAACGTAAAGCATTTGCTCATTGGCAAACCTCTCCTTCCCTTGGGTAAAGTGATGCCTGTAATCCAGGGAAGGAGGATTCCTGTAGCAGCAGCTGCCATCTGGCCCAGGTAGCAGAAGGGCTTTCTTTGCAAAGAGGGCCTCACTCTTCCGTTAGACGTGATCTGGAGCTGATCTGAAAATCAGTACAATTGAGCAATATTGATCTAAACGATTATTTTTAAGAATGATATTTGTAAGAAGCTTTCAATCTAAAAATGACATGTAAAGTCTGTATTTGATCCTCATTCTCAACAAACATTCTCACTTACTGTTGGCTTCAACAATGAAGAAATAGGAAATGATTAGTTTATTAGTTTAGCAGCCAGCTCCCAAAAGCAGTGGCTAAACGCAATCTCAAATTAAATTTATGGATCCATGTTTTATTTAGCACTTGAGATTTCACCCATGTACAAACACTGTTATGATTTAAGTCCTTTACTTTCACTTTCACCTGAGAACTTCTGAAGGAATTTTTGCTAACCCCAAAACGTTTGCAGCTTTTCGGTGCAATGCTGCAGAATGACTCCTCCTCTACCTCTAATAATTACTGTTATTTTCAAACTATTGTAAATTGAGCATGGCATCATTTATTCGGAAAAGCTCTCCTGGCTTGTGTCACTTTAGCCACATTGTTCTTTCTGGCAGGTAGGACTCCTACAGCTTTTGAACTTCAAACCTAAAAGAGGAAAAGAGCACAGCCAGGACACAAATGAAAATAGCTCATCTAACTCAAAGGGCCACGTTTGCCTTTAGTATGATCTGAGTCACGAATGCTGCCTCGTGTCCCCAGGCTTCCATTCTATTCAGAGTAACTTCTGTTTTCACACATTAAGACTCTGCGCCCAAATCCAGCCTGTGACTGGCCCCTCTGCCAGAATTGTGGAAAAGCTGTAATTATCGCTTAGTTAGGTGCATGCTCCTTTAGAAGTACGTGAGTCACTTTTGTTCTTTCCTTCTTTTGTCACGAAGCTCCTATCCTTTTAGATTTCTTTTCTCTGTGTAAAAGGCAAAGTCTTTCCAGACCATTCCCACAGTGTCCTCAGTCCAATAGGTTACAAAGGTACTAACACACTATAAAGAAGTGGTACCCTTGGGAAACTCTATTTCTTCAGAGATTGTCCCTGTTCAAATGAATGAAGACTTCTTTGAGGTTACAAATATGTTTAGCAACATCTCCATACAAGTGATTACAGGTTGTTTCATTAAGACTCCAAAGAGAAAGCCCTCCTTCTGGATATGCATGAAGTGATGAATACTCTCTTTCGGAACAAGGAAGCTTTATTTAAAAGACTCTTTGTGTTCTGCTGAGTACCCTAATGAGCTGTCCGGGATGGTGCCTCAATGTGGGAGCAATCAGAGAAGGCCCATACCCTCTCTTCATTAGTCCTGCTCTTCTTTGTTGTTGACTGTGCTTGTTGTTGACTCGCGGCACTCATCATTTCCCTGACTGAATAGAAGAAAAAACGTGACTTTCATTTTATGGTCCAAACCACCAAAACCATCAGCTTTCATACATGGCAAATACCAGACATAGGAGTCTGATCTCTTGCCTCTGTGCCTATAAGACAATCCCTCCTGGTAAGAATTTTGCTACTTCAAAGATGGATGCGGAAAATACCAATCTGAACGCTTGAAGGATATGCTTGTTTGTTAAGCTGGCCATGTTTAATGATGCTCAAACCACTGGTGAATCAATTTGGATACAGTTAGGTTGGATCAGTATAAATAAAATGAATAATTAAGACACGTAGCCAGATAACTCGAGCCCCAACACATATTTCCAGAGGAATTGTTTGGAGCTCACATTATTCAGGTAACACCCCAATCCTTCATTCCATGTAACATTTGTAGATTTGGCCTTACTGGGAATGTTTTCTTACCCTAATAGTCGACATGGGCATCAACTCACACCGCAGTTCGTTGGTCTGAGGCATAATTCATAGTTCCACATCCACAAATCATAATATTTTAGTAAGATAGAGCCTGTGGAGAAATAAAGTCCAAAATTAAATCAATTTCTAGATAAATGGGAAATAAGTTTCTTGCTTAAAATAGGCAGATATTTAAGGCCAGATTTTTTTTCTCCCACATGATTTATGTTGATTGTTGCCTGGAGCCTCCATTTCCCTTTGTATGTGTAATAATAACCGAAAGGGTACACCGGCACCCTACTCAGAAACACCACTACATCTATAGAGATCCAAGAAATATATATCTCAGACCATAAGAAGACAGATAATTTATTTTTGTAGACTGTCATTTGTGCCAAAATATCATGAAACATCTCGTGGTTGACTTGATTACAAGAAAAAGAAGAAAGCGTGGGGCACGATTTCATTCAGCTGGTGCTGCAGACGGATGTAGGGGAGTCCAGGCAGGCGGCATCCTCAGCCCTTGGACATTATTTTACTCGTGGAACCGAGAAGCTCAGTGACGTTGTACGGCCCTTACCCATCCCTTCACTCGTTTTGCTCACCCTGCCTATAATACTTTTCCTTTTCAATGGCAGGCTGAAAACCTTGGGCAGAGAGCATAACGGAATCAGAAACGTTGTGTGCAGGTAAACTCCAAACTCCAAACACAATTCTCCTACTTCTTGAAAAAGAAAATGACAATTCTTACCTCAAAATTAGTGTGCCAGTGTAAATTGCAGGATGTTTATAATATATACCTGAAAGTTGTACCTTTTGAGGCAAGAAGACGAAAGCCTTGTTTCCTCTAGTGCATCAGCTGCCTCGTGGCCTTGTGGGGCTCCATTCTATTCATTTTTAATTGAAACCTCAGTTACAATGAACCTGTTGTAAATAAGGGTGGAGGCCACTACCTGAACCCGGATCCGTTTGCTAGAGTTCATGTGCAGGAGCATATTAGGAAAGGTGAAACGTGCAGCTGACACATTGTGCATTAGTCCTGAGTAACTATGTGTCCACTGTATAAAATCTGAGTCAGTGATTTAAACCTATGTACTTAAAAAGGCAACTCCCAAAGCAAATGAAAATGGAGCTTGAGGATGAAGTGACAGAACAATACCAAAACAGGCTGCGAAAGTAAACTCCTGGTGTGTATTCCTGTGTTTGTGGCCAAGGTGCTAATTACGCTGCAGACAAGAATTAATGGGGAGAAAATAGAAGACCCAGGGCTCTGAGTGAGGCCTAATTGTATTTACACAAATGAAGAGAGATTAGATGGGAGAAGAAAAGAAACAATGGATAAAAAGTTCTCCATTTAGTCTTTATAATTAGTTAAGAAACATTTAAATTAATAACACAATCTGAGTAATGCAGCATGTGTGGCATCCATCACATTTTAAATTAATTCTGGAAATAGTTACTGGTGTCCTACTTTATTTCAATTTTGATAGATTAGCTTACAGTCACTTTTTGATGGGTGTCCCATAAAGTAAAAATTAGTATCTCATCTGCCATTAACTACTCATCTTGTAGCAAAATAATGTTAACATATATAAAAGGGAAGAATTAAAATAGATATTGAAAGTTGATCCTATTAATTTATAGGTTTAACGATGGCACTGGAGGGGAATAAAGGGGGGACAAGTCTCATCAGCTCTCTTGTATGACCCTATAGCAGAAAAGCCACTTGATTGTCCACGTTCGCTGTAGAATTGGTCACTTGCATTCCTTATTCTTCATTGCTATGATATACGAGTTGTCACTGGTATTTTAGAGTTTGGAGAAAAGGCCTGAGATTATAGAACTGCCTTTAAATAGCCAGCTTTTGTACTAGAATCATGCAAAAATTTCCAATCTGCTGATTACGCTATTAGGGAGCTGCAGCCTCATTTACCTGATGTCATAGTTACCTTTGGAATCAATATCTCAATGCAGACTTTTACACAATCAAGGGCTGTGCTTCTAAAAAGTCTCTAATTTGAGTTTGTCTGGATCTGGGTGTGTTCGCGGGTGTGCATGTGCACGTGTGCATTTAATTGTGAGCATTAGGGGAAAAAACTTTTGTATGACCCACTTTTCAAAGCTGTGATCTCTCAGCTTAGCAGTGAAGCCAGCTATTGTGTTTATCTATTTTTTTTATTTTGTGTGATTTCCCATCAAAAGAGGCAACCAAACCAAGCATAGGTGACAATCGTGGTGGACCAGGTATAAACTAAGTCGGGGTCATAGGTAAAGCTCAGACAAATGATCAAGGCACAACAAAGTGAATTTAAGGAGTAGCTGGGAGAATGGTCAGCTTTATTTCTAAGTTTTCTAATTTTTGTCCCTAAAGGAAAGTATTACAACTCAAAAGTATATAAACACATTTTTGTTAAATAAATGAAAAACAAATCAGCAGTGTTTCTTCTGACTTACAACTCTGTCATCAACACATGCATGTTCATAAGTGCATTCTTTTAAAAACTGAAGGACTTGAAAGACTGGTTAATTATTTCTCAGTCTACCCCCTCCACCAGCCAACCTCCCCACCCCACCACCTTTTCATTAATTTGTCTACCCTAGTGATACATATGTGTTTTAATCATATATATTTAACCTACTCAGTCTTTTTTAAAGAACATATTTATATCTCAGAAACCCAAAATGATTCCACTTTGTTCTGACAGAACAACTTACATTTCATTCAAGTGTCTCTTTTTAGATGATATTTTTAGCAACGGATTTTATTTACTCAGTGACATTTCTGTTAACCTGGAAAGGAAGATATCCGTTCTTCAAAAACTGTCATTACGGAGCTTTAAAAAGACTTGATTGTACCATGTTAGGGGAACAGTGCCAGGTTTTCCATCAAACTTTTCTCCCACTGTAATAACTGAGCATAAAAATGAACTTTGAGTGATGAAACGACTACAAAGCAAATTAATGCAATCAAGTCTTTAGTAACAACTCTGTCCATATCTGTTAAATATTTTCAAACTATTCTCAAAAAACACACCCAGAAGGCAAACTAACAGTGAATAGAAACAAAATGGTCAGCAGCGTGTGTCGCATGTTATTTGAATGGAAAGTAATTTATCGCGTCTGAAATAAAAGCTGTTTATTCTTGTGTTTCACTGTCTGTAACAATCTTTACCATTTATCTGTGAAAAAGTGAGAAACTGTACCATTATTAGCATATGAATACTTGACACATCAAATTGGCTGTACAATAACAGAAGGACATTCGCTATTGGTGTGTGCACACAGACAAAGCAGCCATTTTGAAAAAAAATGAAATGGTGTGGGTGGCTTAACCCTTTATTTATCTTTTTGGTTTCCCACTCCTGATTTTGACTGGAACCGTTTGGCAGTTAGAATCAGGATATTTTGATAACAAAAAAAAGTAATCAGGGCCATTATACTGATGATAATTATATTGATACATTCGCTCTACTAGAAAAATAGACGCAGAATGACAATAAAGGAGTTTGTAGGGTGTGTGAGTTCGTGTGTGTGCATGCATGTGCAGGGTGGGGGAAGGGAGTGGGGTCCGGCAGCGTGTAGAGGATACAGGAATGAAACAATGCCTACGTACAGTTTTATTTCATGGCCACAACATAGTGGTCCTTGGGTCAGATGTGTGAAACTATTTCTCAAAGAAACTGCATACATAATTGAGGCCCTCCAAAGGGTTCCCAGTTGAAGTTGCCAGGCTGCAGTCATTTCAAAAGCAGAGCCATTTGTTATCACATTTAAATTAACTCTCTGCACACTGAACTTGAATTTTAGAGCCCTGCTTCCAATTCTTAAAAATAGTTGAGAAAGGAGAAAACATGCCTCTGGAAAGTGGAAATAGGAGCACCCCCAGGGACTGCAGAGGTTCTCACGGAGGCCTGCGGTGTGAGTCTTTTACAGATTCAGCTGAGAAAGATCTGTTTGGAATGACTAGAAAAAAAAATCTGTATTTTCCAATGTGAGTTTTGTTGGTCCAGATTTATTGCAAATCTTTTAGTTTGTCCATCTGTATTTCAACTAGGTTTGCACCTTCTTCAGCATGTTCTACCTCCCTTTCCTCCCACACCTCCCAGATTAATTACTCTTTGCTGTGAAACATAAAGTAAGATCATTTATAAAGTTGTACGATATTCATACTATTTTAACCTAATATATCAATTTCAATTCTCCACTGTAGTGGAATACAGGTTTTTTTTTTTCCAAACCTGCATGGCATATGCATTATTTTAAACAAAATTTATGCAATTCGCTAGATCAATGTTTTGGTAACTTTGCCAGTTGTTGCTACATTCATTCAAACAAACAAACGAACCTAGTGGAATGTGTAAAATATCTTGCATTGGGACCTTAATACAACTATAGAGGAGAAACTTTTCCAAGAAAGAATGGTGTGCATTATTTTTCCCCACAGGATGCACAAACATAATTGCACATTATTCTCTGTGTCTGCTAAAAGTATTTAAAGTTTAAGCTATCTTGATTATCAGAATTTTTTTCCCTCATCTACGAGTCGGAGCAGACTTTTATTCCTGCTAAGTTGAATGCATAGAACTAAGCAGGCTACTCTGAATAATCCATGTATTTTTCCTCCCTGTTGAAATACAAGTTTGAAGGTTTAGCTGCTATTACTTTATCCTTATAATTGATGTTGATTCGCTATAACCAAGCAAAGCTGTTTTCGTTGTTGGAATGAAATTTTTACTTTTTAATGTGAAATGCATAGTAAACTTTCCTTTGAAGGAAATAACAAACAGAATATAAAACAAAACAAAGCAAAACACCTTCACAAAAATGAAATATCATTAAAGGCTGTGATATAAATATAATATTCCAAGTAGCTACTGAAAGACTCCCGTATAATTCAAAAAACATTTCTTGTTCTCTTTATACATAGTACTTCTGAAATATCACTACAACTATAGAAAACAGGAACTGACCATTTTAATGGCAATTTCTATTAATGATGTGAAGTCAAATTGACATGCAATATAAAGTAGAAAAAAAGTGAGCTATGCCACTTTAAATTCCTCCAAAACTATTGAATGAACACATACAAAAAATGGCTGTTAATCTTTTTTTCTGCTGCTAATATGTGTTATTTTAAAACCACAAACCATTTGCTTGCATAAAGCTCTCTGCAGCCAATGCCACAATACCACAAGGTTAGTATGCCCTACCAAGTGCTTTTTGAGAACCTTGTTTACCTACTGATGGAAGTGATGTCCCATATAGTACTTGTGTATCCATGACAACATGCAACATAGCAGAGCAGTACTCTATCTTTTTTCTTCCGTTTTTTTTTTGCAACTGCAACATTAAAAGTAAGAAGCTAAATCTTATTAAATAGCAAAAGCTTTCCAAAAAATAAAACATAAACCTTATGGGAACACAGGAGAGTTGCTCATAGTGACACAGTTCTGCTATTTCAAAGCTTTACTCCATTCTACCCATTGACTGTAAATGCTTCTGAGTGGTGGAAAAATTAGAATAAATAAAACTTTACAAATTCTCTTTTTTTTCCCAGAATACTAGTAATGTGATTTGGCTGTATCAAGATTGAATAATTAATATCAATTTTATATCCAATACCCATTAAACTTTTGTCCTTTTTGAATGCCTCAAAGTATTTTTCTTATATAAAACTCTTTTAAATAAAACTGTTATCTACTTCAGGGGATCATCAAGACATCTAAAAGCTGTTTACTACCAACAGTTTAGCCCACTGATATATTTTTATTGGAATATTTTAAATAATGAGCATGACAGAAACTTTTGAAAAATGAAGTATAAATGTTACTTTTTCAAAGCCTTGTTTTTGTTTTTGTTTGCTAAAAGGGTAAGTTTTTATTATTCTGGAGAATTATTTTGAAATTTATACTTATTCCAGTGAATCTAAGTACTATGTAGGTAACTCCTTCCCCCTTTGATGGCTTGAATCATTCATTGAGTGTAGCAAAATTATATTGCATTTGAGGGTCTATATTAGAACTTTTAAAAATATATGAACTTTTTCTAAGTTCAAAATTAAAATCTAAACTTGAGTGGTTATTAATGTTGATTTCATTTGGTAATTTTTTCACGCATCATAGAAAAAACTTGGAGATGACTAGATAATCAAAATACCTTGAGTCTTATGGTGTCTACTTGCTAGCCTTGTTATTCTGACACTCAGTGATTTTGGGAATTACCTAGGAGTAAAAATTTTCTCATCAATCTTCATTACAAAAGGAATTAAGTTTTAAAAGGACGATGAAAAATAATTCTCGTTCCCTTCCTTTCTCTTCTTTCTCTCTTGCTCTCCCCTCATCTTTTACTTCTTTCTCAGTCTGCTTCCTGCTTGTCTCTCTTTTTCTGAGTCTCTTAAACTAAGCCAATCAACTTGCCACATGCATCAAACTCCGGAGAAACTGTGGCACACATATGGCAGGAAACTGGTTTGGTAAACATATGTCTTTGCAGGCATTGGATGTCTTGCCAGGAATGAGATATGCCATTTTGGGGAATGAGGGTGGGAAACGCTTAACCACCTACAGATGTTTTGCAGCAAATGCTAAAGAATTGCAGTCAAAGAGCTGCAAAATGTGTAATTTGGAATTTTTCCAGGTTTCTTTTTTTAATAAGAAAAAAAGTTAACAGCTTTCCTATTCATCTCTTTTGAGAAAATTTAGTCGTTTCCCAGTTCTGCCCCATTCTGAAGTAAGGACAAAAGCTTGAAACCGAAGCTGTCCATCTGCTCCATAACAGTAATGTTATAATGGGTGCTGTCCATTTTCATGCTATTGCTCATGTGAGCCCAGGGGACTAGAACTGTTTAATCCACTGATTTCACAGCTCTGTTGTGTGTCACAAAAGGTTAAAAAAAAAATCCAACACACTTTTTAGCACCCTGTTTACAGACACTCCCTGTAAATCTAACTGAAGTAATAGATTCCCACCCTGCCCCCATACTAGCCCCACTATTTTTCCTTCTAATTTGGTGTATTCAGATAACAGGTAATATAGGTAGAACTCACACCGTTAACTTGTCCTTTACAAAAAAGTGGTATTTCAAATCTGCTGTGAATGTTACTTTCAAATGCTCACAGATTCCAGAAGTAGATTTGAAAAGAAAGATGTTTGCCTTTAAGATCTGAGGATTAAACAACTCTGTTTTCCCAGAAGTCCAAGAATTAATGCTCTAGATTAGCAGAGAGTTAATGAAAACCTGCAGAGGAAGACTGACGACTTCCCTTCCTCTCCACTGGGCAGGAGGCTGAGCAGCCCCACGCACAGCTGCTGTGTGCTGGTGTTTTGCCAAGGCTGTAATGAATCCTGTACACTCCAGGGCATTTTCTTGGAGAGGCAGAGGTGGCCAGGCAATACCCACTTGGGTCCATGTTGTGGTCTTCTTGGAGCAGTGGTGTGAGTTGTGGAAGCTGGCATTCACGTTTGTGAAAGAGAATGTGGACATGAGGCCAAGGATGTTTCTGTTCCCACCAAAAATAGCTTCAGTGAGAATACTTCAGAATATCAAACCCTTCCTGCAACCCATTTGTGATGGCATGTTTCTCTAGCACTTTGGATAGTTAAAATATTAGCCACAGAAAATGCACTATCTCGGGGCAGTTGTCTCTTTTGTTATATCACTAACCCACCTCACCTCCAACTATGGTGACTTTGAAGATACATATATATTCCTGGGAAAAATGGTTTGCGAGTGAAAAAATATAAAAGGCAGTGGTATGCCATTAAAAAATACTATTGTTGAAAAGCCAAATTTCTTCATTACTATTTTCAGTAGCAACAACAAATATTTATTTTGTGTCCATAGGTTACACGAAACTGTTGGATGCTGCAAGCATCTGAAACTTATCAATTAAAAATGCTCTCTGACCTTAGAGAAATTCCATAAACCAGTATTTTTGTCTGTTAACACTCCTCAAACTCAATTTGTTCATTTGTCCATTCACTCATTCATTCCTATATTCACCCACGCATTTACTGAGAATGTACTGTGTACTAAGCACTGTTCCTGAGAGGCGTTAATAGGTATCTCACTAGATGTATCCCAATAGATGGGTACTTTTGTCAAATACATCTGGGAAACTGCCTACTATATTTCCCTTCTTTGAGCTATAATAAACGTCTTCATGTACCATTTGATTGGTGCCATACTGGTCTGAGAAATACTTTATTTCATTCATATTTTCCCATAATTATTGGAAACTTTGTTTCCCCTCTTTTGAAAACAAAACAAAACAAAGTAATTACACCAGGAGTTGTAAAGTACTGAAAGACAATGTTTGGTAATCATCAGTCTAATGTGGACAGAAGAGTGGTAGTTAAGGCAATTCTTGCGTTCATTTCTAACGCTACTTCTAATCGACTTGTTAACCAGAGTAACACTGATAGGAAAGCGGGTGCGTTATGCTTCTCGAACACGGATTCTATAAAGAATCAAAGTTCTGGATTCCCAAATTAGAAGCCTAGAATCCTAGAGCTGCTGGGCACATTGAGAGAGACGACAGTGTAGATGACTGAACTGATTTTTACGTATAAATTAATTTATCAATGATTCAACAAGGTAGACAAAGGTAGAATTTATTTCTTGAAAAAATTATGTTTTCTGCTAAAACGTGTTCTTTCAACAACATGCCAAACCCCTCTTAAAAATGCAGAGATGTGTTATATTTTTAGAACTTGAGGTTTGGACAACAAATAAAAATATCCCTAAACTGGTCTAGCCAATGTGTCAAGATACAGGCTAAAATAATAGTATATTTCCATCTTTTATTTTTCAACTTGAAAGTTCTGCTTTTACTCAGTAAGAGCTAATGTTACAATGAAATATGTCTTCTTTGTGGATAGCTACATTTTCTGGACCACACAAATTGGTGCTCAGGATAAAGGACAGTTGGGGCTGTCAATCTACCTTGTGATGCTATGCTGAAAGGAAATTAAAATACGTACTTAATAGAATGTGAGAGTGACAATGATATCCTAAAGATCTACGTCACTTATGAAGAAAGAGAGATCAAACTGGAGAGTTTATGAATCTCCAAAGAAAAAGCATCTCATCATAGAACTATTCCTGTTATCTTTCTGATATTCTACTGAAAGTGAAACACATTCACCAATTCTCCAAAGGCAATTTCTCTTCACCTCAAATAAATCTTCCTCATAGGCAATTTAAATAGAAATAAACTAGTTTATAATGTTTCCATTTGTTTCCTGCAGAATAAACTCATTATAGTTAGTCCATTAGAAAATGATATTAAAGGATTTAATTGCCTGTGCATATTAAATATGCCTAAAATTTATGAAAATAAACATTTTGAAATTGAATAAACATTCTGCAATAGCAGAAATGTGAATGTGGATGTAATACAAAACCTGTAAAGTGATGGGGATACAGTATGTGGAAATCTAGAAGCATATGGAAATCTAGAATATAGAATCTAGACCAAACAAGGGCAAAAATCCACTCTGGGTTAGGCATGTGGAATTGCTAATAGATTGCAAATGGCAATTTAGTTTATTTAGACAGTGTCTTTAGGTGAAATATCACATTTACGATAATGAGGAAAATTTTACAGCAATAGGCATGGTGTCCTGCTGTCCTGGGCATCCATCCCCAAGAAAGAATGTGTATTTGAACACGTGTCCTCACACTGTCAGAATAACATGTTTCAAACTTCCCTGACTGACAGCTGCCAATTATCAAAAGTTTCTGTGAAATGAAGAATTGAGTTAACAATTTACAGTAATTAGGAGCATAAGCAAAACTAATGCTCAAGTAAACTTAATCAAATCTCAAAGTCCTGGAAGTACTAAGGAACTTATCCTTCCTTTAGTTCCATTTTCTCCATTTCAAAAGCTGCTGGGAGGATCCTTTCAGATTTTAAATTTGATGCCCAGTTAATAATAAGAAGGAAAACCTGAAACCATTTTCGAAGTCAGGTAAGCGCTTTTGTACAAGCCTTGTGTTCATTCTCACATCTGTCCAAGACCATCCCACACACTTGAGAGAATGGAACAAAATTGCCAATGGGTCCATTTCTGAAATGGGTCCAATTCAGAAAAATAAACCCAGGCTTAACTTTGTAAGGTAACTTTTTTTTTTCAAACAGGTTTCTTCAGTTTGAGCAGGAAAATGAGTGATTAGTTGAATTCCAATGTTCTCTGTGTTCTGTACTGGGGGAAAAAATGTTGAAGAAGAAATCTTGAAAAATATATACTTGGGGAAATTTTGGATTACAAATACAAATAGGTAATTTTTTTTTCTAGGAAAACATTAAACCACAGAGACATAAAACTTTGAAGATTGGGCTTTATAAAAAAAAAGCCATCATATTTTCTCTCTTCTGTTATTCTACAAAGCCAAACAAAACAAACATCATGAAATAAGATGGGCCAGTTCCTGTCATTCTTGTCTTCTTTTAACATCTAGTCCGATTTCGAAGGCAGTAGTTTCTGTTACATAAGAGGTGCTGGGTCTAGTGCTCCTCTGATTTACACATTGCTGGATTGATTTTTGTACGCCCTTTATCCCATTTTTCCTCTATCTCGTTTCCTTGATTAGAAAACCTTTTCTGGTTAAGGATCCTTAAACAGAACTGCTGCAAAGATGCCCTTGTGTGGCCTGCCATGCTCCTCTTACTGCGCACCAGCAGAGGTGCGGCCCCAGGGCTTGAGAGGTGGCGCGCTCTTGGAAGGCAGGAAGTGTGCCGTGCTCATTTCTGATTTTCCAATAACTCCCATGGCACATGGGACAGAACAGATGCTCAGGAAGTGTTTTCTGAATAAATCAAACATTTAACAAAGCTTATAGAGTACTTCACTTAAACCTGGGCAAGAGGTTTCCAGGGCCCGTGCTTTAGAGCAAGGCTGTCCGTTAGAAATTTCTGTGGTGACGGACAGGCTCTATATCTCTACAGGGACTACTGGGGTAAACACTAGCCGCATGTGGCTATTGAATATTTGAAATGTAACTAGTGCAACTGAGGAACTGAGTTATTAATTTCACTAAATTTTTATTAATTAAAATTTTAATGTAAGTAGCCACAAGTGATATAGTGGCTAGGTAGCTTTAAAAGGTCCTTCTCTTTAGCCATGCCACTCCCTATATTAGAGGACATGTCCATTTCAGCCCTTGCTTTCCCTTACAGACTACGCTTCAGACACCCGGAACTCCAGACTTCCCCGCCCAGACAGTCTGTGCTCACTTCCAGGCCCAGGTGGCCTTCTCCCAGCACATCCTCCCCAAGGCAGATTTCACTGCTGGCATGCACCCTCTGCCAGAGGAGTTTCCACGGGATGGCAATTTGCTGCAAGGGCTGCTGGGCAGAGGCAGTGTGACCATGGCTTAGACATGCAGCAACTGGGCCATACAGGTGCAAGAGGTCCACTGCAGGATGGGACAGGGGCTAGGGATGGGGCAGGAAAGGCAGCAGCTCTCCCTAAGACACCACATTCTGGCATGTATACTTTGTAGTTTAACTGATTTTATTATGAAACATAAGCAAGAAATAAGGTAATTCTTTATACATCATAGGCAGTATGATACAATGAGCATTCATTCATTCAGTCACCAAAGAGTCATTGAACACCTACTGTGTTCCAGGCCCTCTTATTCTAGGCACAAGAGAGACAGCAGTAAACAAAACAAAGCTTCCCTTGGCTTTCATGGGGTTTACATTCTTATGAGGAAGACAAAAACAAATAAACAAAGCAAAGTATGTGTGTGTAAGAAAATTGAGGCACCATGAAAGGGAAGAGGATGACAGAGGTGTTTTCTTAAATAGGTGGTTCAGAGAACACCTTTCTGAAGAAATTACTCTTGAAGAAAGATCTAAATGAAAGGAAGAAGCAATGAAATATCTGGGAAGAGAGTTTTCTAAGGTACAGCAAGTGCAAAGGCCCTGAGATGGGAACATCCCTGCCTTGCTTCAGAAATAGCAAGGAGGGCAGTCAGCTTGGAGCACAGTGCAGTTGATTGAAATGGAAAAGGGGCCGTGGCTAAAGTTCAGGACATGTAGGATTGTACAATCTGTACTCAGGACTTAGAATTATTCTAAGTTTGATGTGACTGCATTGGAATGTTGCAGTCAAGGTGGTATTTGCATTTAAAAAACTCACTCTGGCTGATATTTGGAGAACAGGTGGTAGGCATGCCAGAGTGGAAGCCAGGAGGCAGCTTCAGTGGCTCCCACAGTAATTCAGGTGGGAAACGCAGGGCGTTTGATTTGGGTTGTCAGCAGTGATGTCTCAGTGGCAAGGCATGAGTCTAAAATGACACAATGAACTCCTTTCAGTCTGTCAGCGTGGCTCTGCAGCTTCCTGTGTGATCTCATTTGCAAATAATGTCAAAAGTCTAAATTTGAGATCTTTGTGACTGGGAATCTAGGATTGGAAAGATCTTTGACTTATTTCTCTGAAATCCCTGAAACTGGCCATATTAGCTTCACGGAAGCAGTTGTACCTCTATCTACATACAAGGAGCGTTTGGTAGGTGTCAGGGAACCTGGACTCACTGCATTTCAACACCCAGTGACTCTACGCATAGCACTGCTATTTCCCGTTCAGAGGCCCTGTAGATCTTTCCTGGGTTCATGGTGACACGAATCTCTTTTCATTTAGAGATGGGAGCAAATTGCTTTCAGTAACTTTCTGTGCCCGTCGCCTCTTCCTCTGCCCAATGCTTTCAGGCCAAGCAGGCCGCTGATGTCACACTTTGTGGGGGAAGGGGGAGATGAAATTTCTCCAGCCCATGTCTTCCCATTGTAAAGCCAGTTTCTTCCAAACAGCCTGCCTGCAGTAGCTTAGAGAGAATCAGGAAGACTTCCCTCAGTCTTTTCAAAATCTCCTCTAAAAGACAAGTAAAATCCCTTTTAAAAACAGAAAAGGACAGTTTTGTACATACATTTCTAAAGGCTTTGTTATATTAATTTTTTGTATTTTTTGAGTCACTCACTGTGATGTGGAATTTTTTTCCATTCCACTTTCCTCCAAGGACATAATATTATTGCAGGCTTTCTACTAAAAGATAAAATTACTGCCACAAGTAGTGTGAAGTCACAGAGAGATCATATTCCAGATTGAATAGTTTCCGAACAAAGAGGATGCTTTTTAAAGATTCTGCTAAGTGTGACTTTTCAAGGCCAGTGTAGGCAGTCTAGACACTAAAATTACCTAGTCCATATATGGATGGGAGGGGCCGCGGCTGTCCAGGAAGACCTCCAACTATGCAGGGGGGTGAGGAGGAGGAGGGGGCGGAGGGGCTGTCTGCTGACAGTTGGACAAAGCTTACTGAGGGTCATACTTCAGAAACACTATTTTTCTTTCTTGTTCTATCACCTTGATTCTCAGTGACTTTCATGTATGAAATTCTATCTGGAAAAATTTAAAAAAATGTGTTCTATTTATCTTGTAGTTTCAGTGTTTCAAAGTACTCTCACATTTATTGCAACAAAACAGATCTGAAAACATCTTGTCAATTCTAAAGCACTATGCAAACGGAAGTTGTTAGGATTGTTACTGCCTCATTTTTTTTCCGTAAAATCCTAGGAAAGGCAGGTGTTAGTACAACCCTTATCATATAAAGAAGAAATTGGGACAAGATAAGATGTTAGCTTCTTGTCCTTTTAGTGAATGATTTTGGGATTACAGAGAGCCAGCTAAAAATTCTTTGTATCAGCTCTCTTCTAACTATAAAACTGGTTTGATGATAGATTTATATGACCATGAAGGATGCTGTGGAGCCAGGAAGGAAGTGAGATGATCCCATCTGCCTGTGCACGGACATGGAGAAGGCAATCTATAAGAAAGGAACCGCAGGTAGGCGGACCAGTCAGCGGTGGGTGCGGCAGGTCAGGAGAGAAAATGGTGGGCCCAGGTGAGGTTGGCAGACACTGGGATGCAGAGAAATGGAAATGTTGAAATGACGTTTTGAAGAAAGAATTCACAGTGCTTGTGGCGGTAGGGGAAGAGGAATGAGCGGAGAAGTTTCGGGCCGTAATGGGGTCAATGGTAGGGCTGGGATTTAAGATCAAAACAAAGGAGGAGGAGGCCCTGTTTTAGGGAAGGAAGATAAGTATTTTGGGCATGTTGGTCTTTAGGTGTCCCAGGGACATATAAGAGGAGTCCAGTGAGCTGTTGGATATATGGGTCTGGCATGTAGGACAAACAGATCTTACCTAAAAGTATAAATTTGGGAATTAGCATACTGGGGGTAAGAGGAGATGGTTATATTATTAAATTGTGTGGGGCAAAGGAGGGTGTTGTATCTTGTGAACGAGCTTAAATCATGCGCAAAACTTTGTTGTATAAGTATCTATGCTCATTTTTCTGGAGAGGAGTGTGTAGCTTTTTTCAGATTCTCAAAGGTATCAGTGACTCAAAAAAAAAAGAGATTGAGAACTCCTGATATAAAGACAAGATGGCCCAGGGCCAAACACTGAAGCACACACATTTTAAAGAAATCGTCTTAAAAAGATATTTTGAAGGAGTGGCCAAATAGGTGAAAGGAAATCTGAAATCATGAGTCAAGGAGGGGAAAATGTTTCAAGAGTATGGGTACTGCCAATAATGTCAAATAGAGCCAAAAGCTTACATAAAAGGGGGATGGAAGGGACCTCTGTGTGTATCTTCAAGGTAGTTATTGTGGCCTTGTCAAGAGAGATTTGAAATGAACTGGTGCAAGCAGGAATCTTTATGTTGAGAGCCAAATTAGAGGGGAGAAAGGGGACCCTCAAACTTTAAAATAGGAAAACACTGTAGCTTAGCTAATTCCAAGATTAATAACCAAGATTCATTTTGTATTTTTCATAATGGCTAAGTATATTGCCAACCTTTCTCATTCTCATTCTCCTTTCATTTTTTTTGGAAACACTGCTTATTTCTCCCCTTTTTAGTGACATTTTAAAATGAAATTCTGTTTCTTTTCTAAAAGAAGTTAGAGAAGAAAAATCTGCAAGCAAAACCTTATCGTTAGGCCTACATAGAAACCAAAAGCAGTGGAATCTACATTAGGTCTTAAAACACAAACTTACAGATGTGTATTTTCATAGCTACAAGTATCAAATGATACTTGAATTGAATTGAATTATACTGAGGAAATCACCTAGCTTGAAAATGGCAAGAAACTATAACTTCAGAGAGTTTGGGACTTCCAGGAAGGAGTCTATGTCTAAATTTTACCAAAACAAGTCATTATAATTATCAAATGATTTGAGGAGAGCATCCTGGTAAACCAAAGAATGAGTTGCTTCAATTTTTATTTTTCAAAAGATTGCTCTGGCATCATAGAGGCAAATTTTATTTAATAAAAGTGTTGAGTATTATGCTGAAAGTATGGTTTGTTTTCCTCGATAACACAAACCTTTTAAAGTGCATTTTTTCTATCTATGAAGTCTATTAATGCAGAATTGAAAAATCTTCCCCCCCATCCAAGTATTACCATCATAGTTTATGAAATACTTTGGCATGCTAACTCTTTCATATGTCCACTTCTCTCTACTACATTTTAGGCCTCTTGAGAGCAGGGACTGTATCATATTTATCTTTATGTCCCTAAATGAGAGCACAGTAATTAGGACTTAATAAATGCATTGAATGAATAAATGATTTTTTATTATTTACTCAAATATATCTATCAGTCTCATTTTGAGTTTCCATTTGTGCAAGAGGAAATAGAATTTTTCTGTTGTTTTGTAGAGATGACTATTTTCCCCACATTGCATTTGGAACATTATTAATAAGACAATGGAAAAGAAAATGTCACAATTCATTTGAAATGCAAAGAACAAATAAACAGCAGTTAAATACCAGACATTAAATGTTGCACATATGTCAAGTAATAACAAGAATGCCTTTCCTAGATTTTGGAACACTGATGAGTGAGATTGTTATGGCATTAGAATTTTTTTAGGCTAAAAAGGAGCCTGATGCAGATTAATAATTATGTACATTAAAAGAAAGGAGAGGACAGTGAATTGGTAGAATCAGTTCTACTCACAGAAGACTTCATCGTTTCAAAAGCTTGGTATTTGGCATTTTACAGGAGTGATTAGAATGCTTATGGCTGGGAGAAAGAACAAGGACAGTCTTCTTTGGTTGCACTAGTTACACTTTTTATAGCTCCTTACTTCCTTGGGGACCGCAAGCAGACCTGCTCTGGAAGGACTTCCTACTACTACACTAAAACAAGGCATAATTCAACAAAGAGCAACACACATGCCCACTAGTGGGTAAACTTACTGAACTGGATGTTTGCTTTTTATCCAACTCTAACTTCCATTATAATGAAAAGGGCAATGAGAATTTTCAAAGTGATTCTAATCTAGTTATAATTAACAATGATGCATGGAAAGATGAACCTCATTTCCACATTCTAAAAATCTTTAATATGGCAAGATGTACTCGGTTAACATTAAAAAAAATGTATAATATGCATACAAAATTTCTTGTGGAATTTTAAAATACAGAATGATTGTGTAGGATCATTAAGTTATACATCTCTGAGACTTTAATGTAGTGTCAATAAATGACAGTGGTCATTCATGTATTTATTATGTCATTCTACATCCGCTAGGTGCCCCGCCCTGATATCAGTCCCCTAGTGATAATAAGCAAAGAGGCAATTTTAAAGATATAAAAAATGTTTTTTTTCTATAGAATATCATGCAAATATTTGTTTATTGGATTTTGTTCAAATTTTCTATCTATAACATCTGCCAGAAAATCTTACAAGAATTTTGCTTGTGGAATTTCTGACCCCTGTTCTTGGATGATAAACTGATGTCAATAATATTTGCAGCTACCATGTAAACAGCTTCTCCTACGGAGATTCTTAAGTCAGAACCTGAGAGTGAGGAGAAGGTTCTTTCTCCACTGATCACCTAAGCACACCAAAATGAAGTTGCTGTGATGAATTTTCCATCCTTAAAATAAACGTGCTTGGAAAAGAACTACCTCATGGGGATGGCTTTCTGAGCACATCTTTACATGCAGAATAAAATGATTAGACCTCCTTCCCCACTCTTCCCACCCATAAAATAGATCATATTGAGTGCTATTTTAAAAATTGAAGCTTTGAATGTATGTATCTTTTTATCATATTCATTTATCCTTCCATATTTATATTTCTAGCCCTGACCACGCCTGACTTCTAGACTCAGAGACCAACTGCCTGCTTGCTTTCTCCACTGGAGATTTAATAGGCATCGCAAACTTTACATGTCCTGAACTTGGTGCTCGGCCCTTGTCCCTTCTCACAGCTTCCCTTCCCACAGCCATCTCCCTCGCAGCAAACCGCACCACAATCCAGCAGCCCAGGCAAAAATTGAGGAATCACCCCTCTCTTCATAATTCCTTTACATGCAGTCAGGTCTTCAGAAGTCTTATTAAGCTTACCTCCAAAATGTCCTGAGTATGTCGCCTTATCACCTCCACAGCTCTACCTCAATCCAAATCACCACCATCTCTCACCTGAGTGACGCCAAAGACCTGCTAAAACTGATCTCCCTGCTTCTACCTCCTTGGCTCTACAGTCCATTCTCCACCCAGCAAACACTCTTTCAAGAAATGTAAGCTGAAGGTGCATTCACTAAATAAAACCCTCTAGTGGCTTCACACTGCTGACTCCTTCCGCAGCCTGCAATGCTGTATGCGATTTGGACCTCACCTACCTTGCAGACCTCAATTCATTCTACCCTTCCCCTCGCTCACTGCATTCTAACCCAAGGGCCCACCTGTGACCACACCAAGCTCACAACTCCTTAAAACAGTGGGGTACCTTCTAAGTCTAACCCAGATCTTCACTTTGGCTGCTTTTGGTGGGAGATAACTTGGGGGTAAACTCCAGTGTCACCTCCAGAGGTGTTTTCCATGACCACCTAATCTAAATCTTAACATGGACATTTTTAATCTATTACCCTATTGTTTTATTTTTTCTTCATACCTCTTATCAGAATCTTTTTTTCCCCTAGTTTATCATCTAACTCTTCCAACTAAAAATACATCCTCCATGAAATAGGCATTTGATCTGCTATGTTAACCACAGTATTCATAGCAGCTGGAATGATGTTGGCCCATAGTAAACACTCATTAGTGTTTGTTGAATGAATAAATAAATGAATGTAGCTCCAGTAGTTTTAACTAAGTATTTTTAGAAATTTAACAATTAATAACAGTTTACTAAAACTATCATCAGGCTGAGCCTCTGTGGAATGATTATTAATGTTGCAGCTGCAAAAGCCCTAACAAGGCCAGGTCATAGTATTTAAGTTATCAAAATACATTTTACTAGCTCTGGGAAATGGGTTCTTGAAGTATTATAATATACAAAGTCAAACCTTTTGAGGTTATTGGTTGAGATGAACTCTTGAAGAAATCTGGAGATAGGGTAAAAAAAGGCTGAAAAGGAAGCAAATAAATAGAGTGAGTGGAGTGAGAGAGACACATTCAAAGTTCTGATGGTGAAGTATAACCAGGGAAGTGGAAACACCAGGTGAGAAGAGCAGCCTATAAGAGAACCTTTACTTAGGCTGACCTGCATGGAGTTAAGGTGAGATTATAATAAGGACTTAAGGGGGTGGTTAAGAATTATTCTTATATAACAATGTCTTATAAATACAGTAAACCTTAGACAGGTTTAAGATGTTAAAGCTATTAAGCTACCATTGACCTTAGATAGAGTTCTCTCTTCTAAAGGATTTCTCACGTTCTATCACTGTGGGTGACTCTCACTGAAGCAGACAAGGTACTGCTCACAGGGAATACAGAACAAAAAGCCTACAAAAGCAATATGCACAGTGAAAATTTGCAGAACGAAGGGTGAAATCCTGACAAGGTCCAAAACATGGGTATAGAACAGTGGACAGGAACCTGCACTCTTAAGAGCTGATACCAAATTTAAAGACACACGCAATCAATCCTAATTACCCATGGCAACATGGCAAATGCTTCTCCTCATCACCCAGCAGTCAGAATTCAATGAGTGAATTTGGAATAGAAACTCATTTCGCTCTCACACAACATAATTATGAAGTAAATTTTCTGGAAAAACAATGCATGTAATAGATTCCAGAGTCAAGTGGAAGTGATTTTTAAATTATGTGCTATTTTGGGTCATTCAAAATAACCAAACATTGATTTTATAGCTACATCAGCACATATTTGAAACGAATGAATGAATAAATGAATTTCTATACAATGAAACATTAGATTGGGGTGATAATTGGCTGCAAATAGAAAGGTGGGGCATTTTGATAGGTAAGTCTCATTTCTAGTACGACTTTATGTTTTAAAACTTACACACACATATATAAAATCAAATGAATTTCATGCTAGAATGCACCTGAGAGATGATCTAGGTCAACCTTTCATCATTGGGCTTAAATACTCCGTTTTACCATTAAACAGGTACTCAAACATGTGATCAAAATTACTGTGTGAAGTGTGACTACCAACTTTAATCCAGAGGTTCTGGGGTCTGTTCAAGGTCACACTATTGGTTTAGGGTGGAGTTAGCATGGCTCTTGACTCCTAGGGTAATAGCCTCCTAAAAAAGGTACAGTAGGCCCCCGCCGTGTCCATGGGCATGCTATCCAAGACCCCTAGTGGATGCCTGAATCCACGGATTGTACAGAACCCTATTATAATGCATTTTTTCCTATATACACATACTTTTGACAAAGGTTAATTTATAAATTAGGCACAGTAAGAGATAAACAATAACTATTAATAAAATAGATCAATTATAAGAATATATTGTAATAAAGTTACATGAATGTGGCCTCTCTTGCTCTCTCAAAATACCTTATTGTACTGTATTCACTCTTCTCATTCAGATAAGGTGAGATGCTAAAATGCCTATGTGATGAGAGGAAGTGAGGTGAATGACGTAGGCATTGTGAACTAGCATTAAGCTACTATTGACCTGAAGCAGGTCATCTGCTTCCAGATGGCTGTTGACCACGAGTAACTCAAAGTGCAAATGAAACCTCAGATAAGGAGGGACTATGTACATCATCATATTCATCATTTGATAATTCAAATCAATTTAGTTAGAACTATTTGAATAGATTATTCCTCTATCAGGTGATTATTTTTATTATCATTTGAGTTACTTTCATTATCTTCTAAAAGTGTTGGTTAGAAAAATGCAAGAAGTTTGGGCCATTTTTCCCAACACTCTACAATAATTTAGAAGAACTCTATAATTTGAAGGGCGTAATCTTAAACCCCAGATTGATCTTTATTCTCTGGCCCACATAACTATGGAAAAACTTGTATACTTAAAAAAATTATACTATAAATTCAGCATCTTTAAATATGTTTTAAATATGCTGTAAAATACATTTTAAATATTCTATATTTGTCACTTTTTTCATGGTTTTTCTTAAACCAAAAGTATATGTCTTTATTTCTTTTAGGAACCCTAGAACATAGAAATGACTGTTGACACCTGATTTCCCTTTGGCAGATGGCCAGATAGAAGCAGCATTAACAATGTGCAGAAAATGCCAAATGCAAGGGAAATGACAAATGTGCCAGATGATTTAATAGTGAGTAAAGATAAAGGTTAACAGAAATGATCTTTTCCTCTTAGCTTGCAAAATAAGTTAAAAATGCTTTGCCTTTGAAAAATACTTTACAAAACATGGCTTTAAAATGAAGATAGTGGTTTTTATATATGTTCTATAAAAGCACTACTCTACATCTGGTAGTCACACAGCAATTTCGATCAGTATATATTTAACAGGAAAGGGGATCTTTAAGCCCAACATTTGAAGAAAAATGAAATAATGATAATCAGATAATTAATTTTTTCCACTAGGTTGAGCAATCATAAGCCTGAGAATGTTTCCTGTATAGGCTTATAACTAGTCCTCTTTGCTCTCACTCATCACTAAGGGAGGTTAGTGGGAAAGAGGGTCGATACGCTTGAACCCAGCATCATCTGGCTGGCAAAGTGTACTAACCATTGCCTCTGCACTCATTTAATAAAGCTATCTTAATAACTTTCTCCTACTTTCAAAAATCATAAACAGCCAATGCAGATGACTTCCAAAATAAAGAAAAGCACAAATATTTAAAAGACAAAAATCATCATCAATGTGACTACCCAGTATATAATCCCTGTTAAGATCTTGATATTATCATTAAGTCGTACTATAAATTCTGCTTTAACTTTTCTTATCAGTTATGTTTTAAGCAATTATTCATTTTAATAACTGCTCTTCAATAACATCCCTTAAATGGCTTCATGCTACTCCATTATAGGGATATATTATAACTTATGTAACCAGTCTCTAATAATTAGATATCTAGATTTTTATTTTTTGTGATTTTTTAATAACAGCACATTAATTTTTTATTAAGGTATCATTGATATACAATCTTATGAAGGCTTCACATAAGCAACATTGTGATTACTACTTTCACCCATATTATCAAGTCCCCCCATACACCCCACTGCAGTCACTGTCCATCAGCATAGTAAGATACAGCACATTAATTTTTACCCTTTAGTATTCTAACTTTCATCAAAGGAAAATAATTAAGAAAGGAGCACCTATTCTATTTTTATGAGTAAATACACTCATTAGAATAAAGGTTTTTTTTGTCAATTGGACATAGTTTGATATGATATTGAATTAATCATTAAATTAGCTCTAGTTTATTAAAAGATACTTATATATGTATGTGTTAGATTCCAAGTTAAGGTTCAACCATGTAGTAATAATATTAGAAAAATCAGCACGCTTGTTGCAAAAGTTTTTCTTGTCAGTGATAGCTGTAAAGTATGTAAAAGAATCTTCTTTGGCAGTCTATTATAGACAGAGGCACTGAGGTTGGGCTTTGAATTAAAGTGAAACTGGCAAAAAGATATATATCCACATGATCTCCAATAACAAAGGGAACTAATTGGAACTGTAGTTTGGTGCCATTCTTGTGTCAAACTGTATATTTTTTAATGTGACATTGCAGTGTTTACTAAAAAGGAAGCACTTAGAAAATTTTAACAGGAAAGTGAATAGAGACTGCTCAGCTACAACAGCTGTTAGCAGTTGCTAAACACAATGATAGGGGAGAATTCTATTCAAATGTGGATTCAGGGAATCAGGGTAAAACCCAAGTAAATATATTTTCTGAAATATAGTGACAACGGCAGTGAACTGCTTTTGACCATGAAATAGCTGAATTTGTTAGCAAATAAGATTCTAATAAGTTTATAGTATGTAAAACTATGTCCTTGCTTTTTTTAATCCTAAAAAATCAAGACTTCTCATTTTACTACCCAATTTGCATGGACGCTAAACTATATGAACTAAACACACAGTCACAGGATTTCTGTAAATCTTTAAAATCTTTCTTTACTACCTTGACGAATTTCACTGTAGTCGATTATATTTATAAACTAGAGCATTATGAATAGGGATTTCCCATATTAAAGTTATGAAATAGGTTAATAATCTCATATTAGATGCCGTTGCTCTTCCAGGCAAGTATATTTCATAGCCAATAACACAGAATCATGAAACACATCCAAACCAAGAATAGATTTTGTTGCCATCTTTTAAGAAGGGAAATATTATTTCTTTTCTCTGGAATTAATTTCTTGGATTACAGCTGTAGTAACTTCCAGTTTTCTTTCCCCAAACCTAATACAAATTCCACACATATTATAGATCAGAATATAAGCCTTTTGAAAAATCTATATAAACCAGCTGTTTACAAGTTTCCTTTTTTGCTTTATTGGTCAGCTCCCAGTGGGTTTTTACGTAGACTCAGAAATATAGAGAGAATTCTCCATAGCCACATCCAGCACATTGTGTGGCACGGTATTGTAAGAAATACACAGCATATTGCTTTCAAAATAAGATTCTTTAAAGCAGATGCACATTACGATAATCTGATAATAAATACCCAAGCAAAACGGTACATTATCCCATCTTTGAACACTTTTTGCGATAAACAATTCATACAAACACATTGTGCATTTTGAGGTTAACACGACCAGTGGCTAATGATGTCAGAAGCACTATAACATTAAAAATGTGAAAAAATATTCCTGTTGCATTTCCTTTCAATTTGGAGATGCAAGGCTAGCAACAATTTTTAAATGCTATGTTCTTCGTTACTAGAATACATCTCTACAAGCAACCACTGTTTAAGATACTGAAACACCAGATCGGTGTACACACACACACACACACACACACACACACACACACATATGTATGTAGGTATATATCATGATATAATTTAAGCTCAAACTTACTGATTGTGCAAAGGATTTTAAAATTATAATGACAATGTCTTAGATTTCATATACATAGTAATTTTCCCTCAGCCTATTTCTAATTTTTATGTTCTCTAGTCATATAAGTAGAATTGCATATAGTGCACAATAAAAAATTACTGATAAAATCTAAAACAGTTCTTACATCTTGATAATACCATAGTTTAACACAAAAGCAATGCATTTTTCCCTGAAAAACTCTATAAGCCCTCTCAGCACATCTGCAAGAAGGAAGATTGGTAATTTTTAAGAAGTATTACAAAATTATAACAACATATTTGGAGGGATTCTGTGTGGAAAATAGTAAGGAACTTAATTTCTACAAAGTGACTCTTTTGGATTCTCATTAAACCAAAGCTTACATAAATTTGAAAATGAATAAATGAGTAAATGACCATAATAGCCATGTAGGTTATAACTATCAACCTGGAGTCAGATAACCTGAATATGAATTTAAGGTGGAAAAGAGGGGAAAAGGAAATTTATGGATGTTGATTGTCTCTGCTCTCTTTATCCTAGGTGTTTGTACATCTCATCTCAGTACATCCTCACGTCTCTATAAGGTAAATATTATGTGTTCCATTTAGCAATTGTGCAAACAGAGGCTGAGTGGTTTTATTCAACTTGCTCCTAAGTGACAGCACTAGGTGGAGTGCCTGAATTCGCAGGCAAGATCCATCCTTGGCCATTAAAACATACTTGCTCTGGCTGCATCACTTACAACTGAACTTTTTGCATATTAGTTTTGGTTTCTTTATGTGTAGAAAAGGGATGAGAATGCTGAATTACATATCTCCTAGGGTGTTTAAAGACTCAAATGCAACGTGAAACAAATTTGAAAAGTATGTGGAGCTCTACAAACTTAAGAATTAGCAGGTTAAACAGCTCAGTTTTATTATCAATAAAAGCCACAACCCATGTTCCAGCACAGTCGCTTCTCCTTTCCTATCTTTCCATGTGTTCTTCTCATCCCTCTCTGGCAGTTTCAAGTTTCCTGATAGGGTACTGAGCTTATCCTAGAATATACCCTCTCTCTCTCCTCCTGTTTAGTCTTCAACTCGGTGTACCAGGACTTCGCCCCTCCACCCCCTGTAACCATCAGTTTCTTTGCAAACACACTCGTGCCTGCGTCCCAATTAGGAAAAATGCATCCCCTCCTTTAGGGGATGATTTCATCGGCAGAATACAAGTCGGTGTCCTTGTTTAGCCAGCAACTTGTATGACTATATTTGGCCAACAAACGTTACTTTGGAAAGATCATCAGTGATCTATGGCAAGAGTCAGTGGATCTATTCTAAACTTCATCTTTAGTTCTTTGTGACATTCGTCACTGTTGAGAATTCCCTCCGAGAATCATTCTCCCTTCCAAGCGAGGTTGATCCCACTGTCTCCTGATTCTGCCCCTTAAGCTCCAGGGGTTTCTTTTAGTCTCTTTCATAGAATCTTCTTCCTCTAGCTGCTCCTGGGTTCCATCTGTCTTGAGCCTTTTTTTATCACTTCATGAAAATAATGAGCAACCTATAAAGTGGCACTATATGGAGTCTGGGCTAAGTTCTGTCGCTGGCTGTACTCTCCGGATGCCAGGAACTAGCCCTCGGTGGAAGACTCAGAGTGCTCTAGGAGCAAGGCGTCGGTGTTGCTCCCTTTTACAGCGTTGACCCCAGCCCCTGTTCATGACTCTGCCCACTGCTATCCTAGAGGGGGTCTTATGGCCGTAGTAAGGGGGAGCTGGTGGTGGCAGGGGACATCTCATTCATCTCCATAATTAATACTTGTCACAAAGCTCAGGACACAGTACATATTGGAGGAATGTGTCATTGAACTAAATGAATGATTGTAGCCATACCACTTTGAGGTGCTGAGTGACTTAGGAAAAGTTGCTTCGAATTCTCTGGACTTCAGACTTCTCAGGTATAAAGTGGAGAAAATAATAACAATAACACTTTGCCCCAGATGTTATTTTTGAGAATGAACAAACATTTTCAAACTTTGCAATGTTTTACAAAATGTAAATGTTAAAAGATTAGGATATTGCCTCTGTGCTTAACAGATGTGCCTTCCGTGTGATAATTTAATGACTAAAAGAAAAATTTCAATTTTCTCACTATTTTTTAATCAATAATCTACATAACCTAAATGGTGGGAATTCATATTAATTTCTATGGAATTAATTTAAGATACTTTCATCTTGACTCAAAAAAACCATAATCTTTTGATAGTTCTGTTACCTGAATTGATCCTGAAGTGAAAAATGTGTTCCCTCCTGCTCTGGTGTTTGCTGAGTAGTTCGTGGCGCCTCGGCGGCCGCCCTCACCCTCACCTCTGTGCTCCAGCTGAAACCATGGCGGACTGGCCCTCGTTCCCACACCTTCTCTGCATTGTTCTCCTCCAGGTGACTAAACTTCCTTTCCACTAAATCCAGTAGATACTTTGAGCCTTTATCTTACTTGAGCAACTTGGCAGCATTTGACACAGCTGACCATCCCTCTTCACTGAAATGTTTGCTTAGCTTGGTGTCTATCACATTGCACTCTCCTGATTTTCCTTTACATTTAAAGAAAATTTCCCTTTGGGTTCCCTTTCTGCATTAATTGTCCCTTGGATTTATGTCCTTGGCTTTTTTTTTTTCCACTCTACATTCACTATCCAGGCGATATCATGCACTCTTAGGCTTTTACTTATGATCTATATTGGTTATTCTCAAATGTCTTTTCCATTCAAGTCCAAATAGTTTCACATCCAAATAGTTAACTCCTTCTTGACAAAACCAGTTGGATATCCACAGACAGGTTAAATTCAACATATTCAAAATTGAACCCAAAGTCTTTCCCCAGCTACTTTTTCTGTTTAGGCCCATGTAAAAGTTAAAGTTTGATAAGTAGGGAAAAGACACCAATCGAGTTGTCTTAAGCAGAAGGAACACAATTCAGACCGCCTGCTCATGTTGCTCCTCCCACCTGAAATCCTTCCCCCACATCCCAAACCCTGGACCCTGCCACGTCTGCTCAGTTAATTCCTGCTAATCTTAAAATTTCTGATTCTGATATAAGGTAGTCCTGGAAAACTTCCCTGACCTGCAAAGTCTGAGTAAAGTGTTTTTCTTAAGTGTTTTGTCAGAAATCAGTTATAATTTTCTATCATAGACGCTTGTCATGTTTTATTTTAATTTATAAGCATGCCTATTTCCTTCACTAGACTTTAAGGTCCATGGAGGCTGGGACCATATCTGCTGTCCTTGTCTTTGCATTCACGACCTCTAACACAATGCCCGGCACAGGTCACGTCATACCTTTACCCGCCTTCATGCTGCTTCGACTACATCCCTCGTCTTCCCAGTGACACCCGTTTTCTCAGTCCTCCTGACTCAGCTCATGTGTTATGTGCACTATCAATTTTTCTTGCCCTCTCAGGTAGAATGTATTCCTTCCTTCCTTTAAGATCTCTGCCTTTCTTAGGGATTATTTGTTTCTAAGTAATGGAAATTCATTCAACTATTTTCAGGGAAAAGTGAGGTTTTATTATGAGGGTATAATCAGCTATGCTCAGACACAGACACAGCGTTGCCTAAAATCTTGACATATTTCCATAATAGTTGGTAAATAGCCACTACTTGAGTCCTTACAATGGCCAGCCCAGCCAGTGCAGTCACCCCTGCCTGGACACTCCATAAAAATGGGACTAAGAATTCATGCCTGACATAGCAGGGTGTCTCCAGGATCCAGGTCCAGCACCGTGAGTAGTGGTTAACAGGAACTACAGCATGAGAAGGACTAACCAGACTGCATGGCCTCTGCCCTCTTTCTTGCATATAATTTTTATTCTTTGCACACTATCTTTTCAGCATCTGTAAGCACACATGGGCAAACATGGTTTCTAAGTCTATTCAGGCTGCTATAACAAAGTACCACAGACTAGGTAGCTTATAAACAACAGAAATTTGTATGTCACAGTTCTGGAGGCTGGGAAGTCCAAGATCAAGATGTCAGTGGGGTCACATTCTAGTGATGACTCTTGCTGATTCGTAGCTGGCACTTCTTGTTGTGTCCTCACATAACAGAAGGGGCAAGGGAGCTCTGCAGAGTTTCTTTTGTAAGGGCACTAATCCCACTTGCGAGGGCTCCATCCTCATATCTAATCACTCTCCACAGGTCCCTCTTCCTAATACCATCACCTTTGGGTGTTAAGATATCAACATACAAATTTTCGGGGGACACAAACATTCAGACCGTTGCATGTGTCTATCCCAACTTTCTGTTCCTTCCCAGCACCAGCAGAGACTGACTAGCATCTGTGATTGCTAATGTAATTCCTGGGAGAAAAAGATCTGGCTCTGGGTTAAAATGAGTGTCCGTCCTAGTCCAATAACCAGTGGCCACAGGACAGGGTCACACATTACAGAAATTACTGCGTGTGCCCAACTCTGTGCCAGGAGCAGGCAGCTCTCAGGAAAGGGGCGAGGGCTAAGCACTCACACCAAAGGCTTCTATGTGCCCCTCAGCCCTACCCAGGCTGCTATCACACAGCCTAAAGCACTATTTTGCACTTATTTTTGTGTACATCTTTGCATTGGACTGCAAGCAGTTTAAGTACAGAAGCTACGACTGATTCATATTTTTGTATTTCCAGAACCTAGGACAGCACCTAACACACATGGGTGCTCAGTAAATGTTCATTTAATGCATGAATAAAATGATTTGGGGAAAGGAACTAGAGTAATCATCTAGCCTATTATTTCCTTACGTGGGTTCCTAGAAGCACTAAGCTTATGACATTTTACATTAGGGGTTGACGAACTTTTTCTGTGAAGAGACAGATAATAAATATTTTAGGCATTTCAAGCTCCATATGGTCTTTGTCATGTCTTCTCCTTTGTGTTATTTTGTACACAACCTTTTAAAAACATCAAAAACTTTCTTAGCTCGTGGATTGCATAAAAAAAGGCAACAGGTTGGATCTGGCTCCTGGGCCAGTTCACTGACTCCTACTTCACATGATCAAATAAGTTTGGTGTGGTGGACAGAACAGTGGCCCCCAAAGATGTCCATGTCCTAAGCCCAGGAACCTGTGAAATGTGTTAACTTTTATGGCAAAAGAGACTTTGCAGATGTGATTAGGATACAGACCTTGAGTTGGAGAGATTATCCAGATGGGCCCAGTGTAATCACAAGGGTCCTACTGTGTAAGAGGAAAGTAGAAGGATTCGAGTCAGAAAGAGAGAGATTCAGACTTTGCCACACTGCTGGCCTTGAAGGTGGAGGAAGAGTACACCGGCCAAGGAGAAAACAAGGAAACAGATTCTCCCCGGAGCCTCCAGAAGGATTGCAACCATGACAACCCGTTTGGGCCTCTGACTTCCAAGACTGTAAAACTGGTATTGTTTTAAGACTAGATATGTGATTTGTTACAACAACAATAGGAAGCTAATACATTTGGAAAACATGGAAGAGTATATTCCCCTTTTTGGAGATTCATTTTGTATATTACAAGCTCTAAGGAATCCTGGTAAAGAAAACTGTTTTACATTTAACAGAGAGCTTCCCAAACTGGTTTTAAGTGCACACTTGTTTGGGCCGTCCAGCATTAATTCTGCTATTGGCAACCCTAGTTATTTAGAGTGGAGATCAGCCCTCCCCTGTCTCATGGCACATTTTGAAAGACTGACCCCAGTTATGGGAATAGGCATGTGATTTTTGCCAATTAACAAATTCATCCCCAGACACAGTAACTACTCAAGGTCCACTTCCAGTGAGTGGAAATCAGGTCAAGAACCTTTGCAGTATTTCCTGAGAAAGAGGCCTTTCCTTTTTAGATTGTGTTGTTAAGACAAGGGGAAGGAGGTTGGAACTGCTGGAACCACCTGGCTTGTGAAAGAAGCTAATAAGGAGGCCGACGCCACAGGTGGAAAGTACAAAGTTGTATCAATTTTCTGCTGCTGCTATAACAAATTACAGAAAGGTAGTGGCTTAAAACAACATAAATTTGTCTTACAGTTCGGGAAGCCAGAAGTATGATAACGGTTACTGGACTAAAACCGAGTCAGCAGGGCTGTGTTACTTTCTGGAAGCTCTAGGAAAGAATCTATTTTCTGCTCATTTGGATTGTTAGCAGAATTCAGTTCCTTGTGGTCGTAGGATGAAGATCCTCATTTTCTCTCAAGCTGTTT
The DNA here is from genome assembly GCA_029783875.1 of Phataginus tricuspis. Lineage (NCBI taxonomy): Eukaryota > Metazoa > Chordata > Mammalia > Pholidota > Manidae > Phataginus > Phataginus tricuspis. The sequence continues at coordinate 22,496,550 of JAQQAC010009165.1, forward strand.
GGTTGTGGGGTGTTCTCGACTTCTGAAGGTCACCACAGGGTTTGGCTCGTGGCCCCCTTTTTTCATCATCGAAGCCAGCAGTAAGCATGTCACCTTTTACCTCTTCCACTTTTAAGGACTTGTGTGATCCGATTGGGCCCAGGGACATTTTCCCATCTCAAACCTCAACCATATCTGTGAAGTCTCTTTTGCTATGTAAGGTGACATATTCACAGTTTCCGGGGACTAAGGCCTGGACGTCTTTGGAGGACCATTATTCTGCCAGTGCCACAGGTCCTAACGGCTCATGCGAGCAGGGAAGCCGTGGGCCACACAAAGGCGGCCCTGCCCCTGCACTTCTCAGCTATTGGGAGGAGAAGTCCCACTTTTCGATGAAGCCAGCTTCAGTCAGTTGTTTTGTCACTTCCAACTTACAAAGCTGTAACTAACACACGGGTTGACTATGAACTCCTGTTTTCTTATTGCATGTATGTATATCCCAAAGTGCTGCCGTTCCAAAGCATACTTTTGGGGGAATGTTCACTTTTTCCAACTCCTTAATTTGATGGAGAAAACCAATACCCAAAGAAGAAAAATAATTTTCCCAAGGTCACAAGGCTTCATTTTAGAATCAGCAGTGAATCTCCAAATTCCAGATTCGTACTACAATGTTTGTATGAAAACTTTTGCCTTTGTGACCTTTGTGACTGATGTCTAGCTTCCCCCACAATGGCCACCTCAACACCCACTTCTGGGAAGACATGCCTGGTCCCTATCTGTGCCTCAACAGACTGCCATTTGCAACTTTTTTATTTCCAATTGCACTTGCTGTTCTATGTAGCTGAAGGAAATCAATTGATTGCTTGAATTTTGGATTGATTATTAATTTACTCACTCTTTCTTTCTTTTAACAAATTACCTAGCTGGCACTAATAAATCACACTGCCATCTCTTATTTGTTAAATAGTCATTAACTCTCCACATGTTACTGTGTCTTTTCCTTTTAAAGAAATGTTAGAAGTCTTTAATAGCAATATTGTCATCTTCCTGTAGAAAAGTGTCTGTTACCATTTTAGTTCCTGACAGCCTGGGCCAAGGTGACCTTGTTCAGTTCCTAGTGGGGAAATGTATCCGTTTTCCTGGTAAGGATGTGAGAACGTACAATGGAGAAGGATGTCTAATATCTGGGACTGAGGACAGCTTAGTCTCATAGTCACTCACGACTTGTTCAATAGGTGTCTGTGATATTTGATTCTGTTCACAGCTATCAGCAATGGATTATGAAAATGAAGGTGACAAGGAATTTTCAGTTAAATTCTATGTAAAGTGTTACACCTACAGATTTCACTGTATATGTTTTGTCAATTATTTTTTTAAAAGACAGGAGCAAATATGTGCCACTTGGTGTTTTTCTCTCTCCCTAACTTCTGTGCCCCCCACACTGCCAGCCTAAATGTACCTTGACACCTGGCTCGCTCCCACCTGGCAACTCAGAGCCTGAAAGCCCCCTTACTGTGCTCTGCCTTGATGACTCAGGGCTTTAAGGCCTCTGGAAACCAGACTTTCCCCCAGAAAGAGAAAGGAAGGGTCACTCCCTTCAGATCTCTCCAACAAATTGCCGTGTCCTCCACATGCGAGTCAGAATCCCTTGTCGGGCGCGTTTCTTTCTTTCCTTGACTACCCAGAGCTGCTGCCTCAGTCCCCCAAAGTCAGTCTTTTTCCTTGAAATGGAGATGAGATGTACAAGTGATCACTGATCTGGGACGCTCTGCTTCTCTGACTGCTGTAATTTTTTAAAAAGTAGGTGTGGTTTTACTTCCATCTGTTTTCAATATTAGTAGAGGTAAAATTATGTGTGTGTGTGTCTATCATTTTTCCTCACATGGTAAATAAGAGATGGGATCTAGAGTCACATGCTTATGTTTAAATTCTCATCCTTCACGCATGATTCTAAGTAGGCTATTCAATTTCTATACTCCTGTTAGCTCATCTCTAGAAAGGAGATAATAATAATGCCATTCATCGAGAGACATTGCGAGGATTATATGAGATAATACACACAGAATGCTTAGACCATCATCCTATTTGCAGTAGCACTTGTTAAGAGCTATTTATTATTGTTCTTGTTGTTATTATTATTTAAGAAGTAAGTTTTGTGTCTTAGTTGTGAACCAAGGAAGGAGATATGCTCTAGGCAGAAACAAAGAGAATAGTAGTAAGAATAAAAGTAGATAAATCTAGGTCACTGGAAACAAACAAAAAAAGAAGCTTTAGACAATATTTTTTTTTTCTCCAATCAAACTACAAGCAGCCATAGCACATGCTCCCACTAAGCCCCGTCGTTGGGTGTTCTCATGTTACAGCACTAGATTCCACAGTTGGAAAACACTAAATTGAGGAATATTCTCTAGTTAAGAAGTCTTCTGAGGGCTAATTTGGTTACCTCACTACTATGCTTAACATTATTTCTATGGGGAAATACACTCGAGATTCAAACAACTCAAACTAGAAATAACTTTTGAAATGAAACCCATCAGTAAACTAGGACAGCCAATAGAATACATCTCTGGTTGAGAAGAAGGAACGTAGGGGCCACTTAGATGGTTATGGTTTTGACACCATCATGATAGATAAATCTCTGAGTTTTTCATAAAAGAAGAAAACACAAATTTTCAAAGTAGAATTAACGTCTTAATAAGAATTTATAAATGAAATATTCCATTATGTTTGTCTTTCTCATAAAATAAAAACTTTAAACTTTCCTTCAAATAAGAATTCTTGAAGTATATAACAAATTTGGTGTTATAATGAAAATCAAGAAATACCTTCAATTTTAAAGACATGAAAAAGGGAGGAAAATCAAGATGATGATTATCAATCATTGTAGAATAATATGAGGAAATAATTATTCTGAAAACATACAGTTGCAACTGGTAGCAAGTGCTATACAATTTAAGTTGTTCTTTTTTACTTTTTTTTTCAGATTTTACTTTTAGAAAAATTATCATTTAACTTTTCTTGGTGTAAGTCCAGGGAGAGGAAATCCCGGGGGAAAAAAGCTCTAAAAACCGAATCAGTCAAAGGGAGAAATAAAGTTTAAAATCCATTTACTGCTCACAAACTGCAGTACGGGCCCTTCCCTGCTCCAGCAGCAGCAAAACCGGCCCTCCCCTCACCTCTCGGGTACAGATAAGCCCTCCTTGCCCAGGTAATTACCCACTGATATGGAGATGAACTTCTCTCCACCCCTGAGGAATGATGCAAATGCACTAAAGTCATACTTCTTTCCACCTCTGAACGCCTATTGATATGCAGATGTACTAAACCCAGGCGAGATATTCTGGAAATGTTACAATTTTACCCACACTTAGTTAAATATCTATATATCTATATCTATATCTCTATATCTATATCTATATCTATATCTATATATAGAAAAATAGTGTGCTTAACAAAGAAAGACTTGAGATGCCAAAAGTTCAGTCTTTTGTTTTCAGTTTTATACAAGTAATAATAAAAAAACTCAATATGGAATACTGTGGTAGAATATCTTTTTAAGCCAGTAGTAGCTCATGAGGAGCCTCAATCAATCATTTTTTGTGTTATTGAAATCTGTTTATTCATTATATCCTATTGGATAGATGCAGATAGGATGGGATAGATTGTGTTTCCAGAATGGGAACACGAAATCAACAAACAGCAGGGCCATTATAGCAGATTCCATATCTTTTCTCTCTTGCTTTTCGATTCTTTGACTTACCCTACTTTCTGGATTATTTTCTTAATTTTATCTTTACCTTTCTGTTGAACTTTTAATTAAGACTATAAATACATTTTTCATATGCAAAATTATTTCTTCTATTGTTCCTCTTCCGTAACATGCAATTTTTATTTTTTGGACACTATTTTTTCTTACATATCTGAAGATAAATTGACTATAAAAATTTTTTTATTTTTCCTCTGTTCTTTGAGTCACTATCTTTTCTTCCATCTTTAGATTTTTGCTCTCTGCATTTCATGTTGAAGACTTTCCTTATGTGTCTGCCCAATCATATTTTACGAGTGTGTTATTATAAAGCTGAGTGAAAGCTCTGCAGGTAGGGTCAGAGCTTACAGATGGTTAAAGGGGGCTTGACTTGTAAGTCAGCAATTTCAAAGAATCCAAAATTTCAGTTTGTACTGGCCTTTTCTTGGTGATCATTCCATTTCTCCAGAGAGTTATCTTGCAGTCTCCTATCTAGCAAGGGATATTCCTGGTTACCAACATTTTGAGAGCAGAACCAAAGAAGGGTATGGAGGTTTTAGAGTTTAGTCTTAAACCTGGACTTATTTCAGTCCTGTGTCTTAGCCACAGCCTCTGCTATGCCCAGGACCCTTGAAACCAAAGCCAGTAGAGTTCACTTTCTCTGGAAAATAACCTCCTCTCTCCTGCTTTGGAGAGGGTAAAGGAGACTGTGTTTTGTTTTGTTTTTGTGTGTGTGTGTGTGTGTGTATTATGTGCTATTGTGCATGTAGGGAGGGAGGTGATCTGGTAGCTCACCTTGTCTTGGTCGCCCCTCCTCTTCTCAGCCCAGCGCCTCACTCTCCCATCTGCACTCAGTCTCTCTGGGCTTTTTTGGCACACCGCCTGGCTTTGTCCCTCCGATCTGTCTATACTTCCCTATCTGCCAGCCTTCCAAATAGTTGTTGAAGCTCACGTTCACTATTTTTTTCTATCTCATTTTCTTTTCTTTTAGTCAAATACCTTTGTTATTCTTTTGCTATCATTTTGGCAGAGGTTGTAGAAAGAGAAGAGTTAAGTGCATGTAATTAATTCACCATTTTAAACCAAGAACCCCTTAGGTTTTTTTCTCAAACATCAAGGCAATCAGAGCTTTTCACAAGAGCCCTTGATCCTTAAATTTTTTTTTTTCCCCAACATTTTGCAAAGGAGAAAAACAAATTTACTCTTTGACCTAGTAATGTAGATGAAAAAAACAAATAAATAATAGTCCACTATGAAGTGTTTTCCTCTCCAGCTGTTTAATAGTACTCCCTATGTATACCCTCCACAGTATTAATCTATGATTATGTATTTTGAGATTTTTGAAATAAGTATAAAATATTATCAACTAGATTAAAATGCTACTAGCCATTTTAAACTAATTTTTAATGGGTCACCAAATGGTAAAAATAGAAAAGAATTTTATAAGTAACTTGATTTTTTCTCATAATTTTTTTCCAGTCTCTCTGGGACCATTTAAAACAATTAGTGTTTTAAGATCTCAAATTTCAGCATTTCTTCAACACATACATTTATGAAATTTTTTATCTAATAATTGCTCTAAGTTATTCTCTTAACCTGTCATCTTGCTTTATACCTAAGGTTAAAGCATTACATGTATGTAAATACTGATTGCTCCATTATTTGTTTTGTTATAAAAAAAATATTTCAATAGAATGTTTAGAAATATTCCTAATGTATATGTAAACTTAGATTATTTTCTGATCATAACTGCCAGACTGACATCCTTTCAAAGTCAGTTATTTATCTATAATGTCACATTTCCCAATAGAAGTAGTCTTACAGCTTTCAGCAATTTGTAGTTATTAATATCATTGCAAAGTATTTTTAGAACATATTCTAGGGTATAAGCAAGTTTTCATTTTGGGGAAATTATAATTTAAAGTATAACAAGACAAATAAACATAAGACAACATAAGGAATTGCTAAGATGAGGAAGGACTATTCTCAGAAGAAAGAAATAATTAAAAGGTACCTAGTGAGTATGTGAAAAGGGGTTTCCCAAACTGGTTACCACTCCTCCTACAGAGGAGATTGTCATGTGAGAAAATGCTAAAGATGAAAAGCTGAATATCTCCCATTTCAATAGTTGATTATTTTTGTCTGACCCAGAAAAGCAAATTAAAGCAGACAGAAAATTAAGAGGGGTGAGTTCTAAAGGTCGGCCTGCTTTACTTGAGCAAGGCACCTAGGTAAATTATCACTCAGTTTTTTTCATCTTTTCTAACCTGAAGTTGGTGAATTATATGATTTAACACTTTTAGCACATCAGTACCATAGTAATTAATGTTAAATGAGTCAAGTAAATGAAAAACTCAGCCAAATGAAATCAAGCCATTTTGAAATAGAAAATTCTTCCCATTTCCAATAAACCTAAGGTCCAATGATAGAAACAGATACCATTATCAGCATACATCGAAATCACCTGCTATTCTGGAATCTTGAATGAGCAAATCTATAAAGTCCCCAGGCTCTTAGGTTCAGTTTGCTTGAGATTAAACAACAAATAAGAGTTTCAAATTTCAAGATGCTAAAGAACCTGTGTGAAATGACTGATTGTAAGATTGGGAAAAAAAAAGATTTGTTTTAATTGGTAACTATTTCCATCCTTTGGATTTAATTTTTATCATAAAATGCCAATATTTTATAATATTTTACCTAATATTGTGTTTCCAAAGTTGTGATAAAGACCAAAAAGATAGAATCAGGTAAGTATGTATGTAAAAGGAAGAAAACTGGAGGGTGACCAAAAATAAAAATACAGTCAATTTGAAAGTCAGTGTCTCATCTATGTATTAATAGTGCTTGGTTGGAGTTGGGTGTGGAGAAAAAGATGGAGGAGTAGGAAGGCAAGGCAGAAACCTCCTAGCAAAAACACATAAAAGAAGAAAATACAGCAAATACAACTAAACCTGCAAATGACCTGAAGACTGCAGAACAGATTACCTATACCTGGGGAAGAAAAGAAGACCACACAGAAAAGGGTAAAGCGCAGAGTGACAATCAAGAGGAACCCAAGTCCTCATCTCATCATAGCTGACAGGCAGGAGAAAGAGGAACAGAGATGGGAGGGGAGAGGAGCCCAGGACCGCTGCACACCTGGCCCTAGAGATCTGCTCCAGGATCACGAGTCCATACTGCATTGGGTTCTGGTGATTAGGAGGGCAGGAAACAGGGACAGCTGGAACTCTGGGAGGCTGAGACTGTAGCTGCTTATGAAGGACAGGCATACTGTACTGGTCCTCAGACCCAAAGCACAGGTGGTAGTTCAAAAGACTTGCCAGCAGTGGGAGGGATGCCAGAGGGGAGAGGGTTGGGCAGAGCTCTCTCATGAGAAAGGGCAGGTGAAGGTACCTCTCCAGCCCTCCCTCAGCCCAAGTCAGGAACTCTCAGGAGCCCCAGATGCTCCATCCCCCTTGCTGGCAACCCAGCCCTGAGACTGCACGCACTGCTGGGAGCCAACCCATCAGCCCAGCAGCAGCATCAGACTTCGCTGCCTGGCAGGCACAGGGAGACTCTCTCAGCTTTCTTGGCCCCATTGTGGCCCAACTGCGCTGGTACCTGAAGAAGCCAGCCCTGAGAGATCCTACCTCCTTGCAGGTGTCCAAGCCCAGTGCTGTGTGTCCTGCCATGCCCCAGAACCATACATTAGCCCACCTACCCCATTAACCCCACAGTCCCGCCACTGTTGCAGGGCAGGCAGAAGGTGGCCCTCTCACAGTGAAGCTAGCAGAGGCTTCAGCTCAGATCACAAAGGCAGCAGAGGCAAACTGCTAGCACTGCAGATTCAGACCACTACCAGTAGACAGATGGAAAGGCAGCCCTGCCCAGTGCACATCAGCAATAGCTGGGGCCCCACAAAGTAGAACCAGGCACTGGAGAGTATTGAGATTTTGGACACCGTTGGACACTCTTCATAAAATTGTACTCTCTAGGCCAGGAAGCTTAGCAGATCCATCTAATATAATGGAAGAAACACACAAACCCTGACAAAACGAGAAGACAGAGAAATATGTTCCAAACAAAACTGCAGGACAAGACCACAGAAAGAGGGCTAAATGAAATGGAGATCACCATCTTCTTGATAAATATTTCAAAGTAAAAGTCATAAATGTTCACTGATTTACAGAAAAATATTCAAGATCTCAGAGAGGACTTCAACAAAGAGATAGAAGAGCTGAAAAACACCCACTCAGAGCTGAAGAATACAGTATCTGAGATGAAACATACAATGGAGGGACTTAAAAGTAGGTTACTGCAAGTAGAGGAGATGGTCAATAAGATGGAAATGAGAGAACAGGAACACAATGAAGACGAGCAACAGAGAGAAACAAGGATCTCTAGGAATGAAAGATTGATAAGAGAGCTATATGACCAATCCAAATGAAACAGCATTCGCATAATAGGGGTACCAGAAGGAGAAGAGAAAGACAAAGGGATAGAAAATCTCTTGGAGTAAATAATTGTTGGAAACTTCCTCAATCTAGGGAAGGAAATAGACACCCAGGTCCTGGAAACACAGAGAGTCCCCAACAAAAGGAGCCCCAGGAAGATAACACCAAGACATATAATAATTACAATGGCAAAGATCAAGGATAAGGAGAGAGCATGGAAAGAAGCCAGAGAGAGAAAATATATTATAAAGGAAACCCTACCAGGCTATCAGGAGACTTCTCAGCAGAAACTTTACAAGCCAGAAGGGAGTGGCATGAAATATTTAATGTACTGAAACAGAAGGACCTTCAACCAAGAATCCTCTACCCAGAAAGATTATCATTTAAATTTGAACCAAGGATTAAACAATTTCCAGATAAACAAAAGTTGAAGGAATTCACCACCACTGAGGCAGCCTTACAGGATATGTTAAAGGGACTGCTGTAGATTGAAGTTTTCCTAAGGCTAAATAGCTTTCACCAGTGGAAATAAACCCACAGTAAAGGTAGTAGACCAATTAATTATCAAGCAAGTATGAAATTAAAACAAAAAAAAAGAAGCAAAATCAGCTTTACACAAAATCAGTGCAGATTATGACACCTCATACTTAAAGTGGGGAGGAGGAAGTAGAAGAAAGAAAAAAATACCTTTAGATTGTGTTTGAAACAGAGCAATCAGCAACTTAATATAGATTGTTATATAGTAAGGAAGCTATCCTTGAATCTCTGGTAACCACAAAATTAAAGCCTACAATAGATTCACACACAAATAAAGAGAAATCTAATCACAACACCAAAGAATATCATCAAACAGGAGAAGAGTATAGGAGAGGGAGAAAGGAACACAGAGGAGCTATAAAAACAACCAGAAAATAATTAAGAAAATGACGATAATAACATGCCTATCAACAATTACCTTAAATGTAAATGGACTGAATGCATCAATCAAAAGACACAGAGTGGAAGATGTATAACAAAACAAGCCCCATCGATATGCTGCCTACAGGAGACTCATTTCAGACCCAAAGACATACACAGACTAGAAGCAAAGGGATGGAAAAAGATATTTCATGCAAATAATACGGAGAAAAAAGGAGTAGCAGTACTTATATCAGACAAAATAGATTTCAAAACAAAGAAAGTAACGAAAGACAAAGAAGGACATTACATAATGATAAAGTGTCAATCCAACAAGAGGGTATAATCATGCACCCAACATAAGAGCACCTGAATATGTAAAACAAATACTAACAGAATTAAAGGGGAAAATAGATTGCAACACATTCATTTTAGGAGCCTTTAACACATTACTCACTTTAATACAGATCAACCAGACAGAAACAAATAAGGAAACAGAGTCACTGAACAATACACTAGATCAGATGGACTTAACAGATATCTACAGAACATTCTGTGCAAAAGCAGCAGGATACACATTTTTCTCAAATGTACTGTGGAAAGCAATATGGAGGTTTCTCAAAAAACTAAAAATAGAAATACTATTCAATCCAGTTATTCCACTTCTAGGAATTTACCTGAAGAAAACAGCATCCCTGATTTGAACGGATATATATGTGCCCCTATGTTTATCACTGCACTATTTGCAATAGCCAAGATATGGAAGCAATCAAAGCATCCATCAATAAATGAATGGATAAAGAAGAGGTGGTACATATACACAATGGAATATTATTCAGCCATGAAAAGAAAAGAAATCCTGTTATTTGAAACAATGTGGATGGATCTAGAGGGTGTTATACTCAGTGAAATAAGCCAGGTGGAGAAAGCAAATACCATATGATTTCACTTATTTGTGGCCTATAAAAACAAAGCAAAACAGAAGGAAAAAACCAGCAGTAGACTCATAGACACTGAGAAGTGACTAGTGGTTACAAAGGGGGAGGGGTTGGGGCAGTTGAGGGGTGGGGTGAGGGGGATTAAGGAGCACAATACTTCACAGTCACAGTATAAATTGGTCACAGGGACAGTAGTACAGCATGAAGAATACAGTCAATGATCCTGTAACATCTTTCTACATTGAGAGATAGTAACTGCACTAGAGGGGGTGAGGGTTTAATAATACGGGTAACTTTTGAACCACTGTGTTGTACATTTGAAACCAATATAAGATTGTATATCAATGATACTTCAATTTAAAAAAATAGTGCTAGGAGTTTAGGACTTTAAGAGCAAGATAACTACATTTTGAGATTTCACTCCGGAATATATAGACACAGTTACAATGAAGGATAGAACTGGGATTTGGATGCAGAGGGTCTCAATCTTTTTCTCATTGAAGTATTAGGCAATTACCTGATCTAGAATCCCCTCCCCTTCTCTGCTCACATAGATACACACAAAGGAGCAATTGAAACAGAGCAGGGCTGCCTGAATCCCATAAATACAATGGCAGATTTCCCAAGAATTATATTTAGGGTTAGAGAAAACCAAGGATAGAGAATGCCTTAAAAAAGAAAATCCACAAAGAGATATGTAACCCTAAACTCAGTGATGGGAGCTAGAGTGAAGAGAAACAAAGGCCTAGTTATACAGAGGACATTAAAACAAACACATGTACAACACTGATAAGCATTTTGCTTAAAGGGAGAAAAGAACAGGAAGGCTGAAAGTCTCCACACAGCCCAATCCGTTTGATGAAAACATATTTCCTTTCTTTCTTCTATTCCCCTCTTTAAGTGTACAAAGTGCTCATTTGTATTTTCTTTGTTTTCATAGCTAGAAGATCAAAGAGTTAAAAACCTCCTTGCTATAGAAGGTCATTACAAAACTAAATGCAGCAATTCAAAGTGAAATATAGAATGAATGCCAAGGAGATGTTTAACGAAGTAACATTCTAGATGTATTCTTTGAAGAACATTTGCAGACTCGTTTGAGTGCTTTAGAGCGCACAGGGCACAATGCAACCCGCATGGAGCTAACTGAGTGATGGTTGCCGTTGGGTGGCACCGCGGCCAGGCCCCATGGAATCACCGGTATATTTGATAGACATTTACCTAATATGGTGGAAATATTCACAAGTATTTTACATAGCAAAATGGTATTAAAAACTTCCACCTTTCCCCCTTTAGGGTTAAATGTCCAAATAAAAGACATGAGTCTATTCATTTGAAAAATAATTTAAAGCACTATTTTTCCAAGAACTGTCAAAGTTGGATTGCAAGATAAGGGATTAGCTAGATGTTTCCCATTCTTATTGAGATCCTGTTTCTTTTTCTTCCTTTTTTGTCCTTCTTTAGCACTGACATCCTTAAAATGGGAGCAAATACAGAATATAAAGAAGTAGCCTGGGCAATTGTCAATATTGCCATATTGATTTATTCAAAACAGGCTGGTACACTGGTCTTGCATTTTAATGTGATGTCAGAATTTGACATTCACTGTAGTCCTTGAATCTCAGCAGTAGGACTCAGTAGGTTTCTTCCAGAAAAAAGGTAGAACAGTCTAGATCATCAGAAGTGACCATCCTCCTGGTGGAGCCATGCCTATGTGACAACACGGAGGCCGATGATAGAAATTATTTAGAGTCTCTGACTGAGGTATAATCAAATAATTTTTTTCACTATTTGAAAACTTGGGAGATACAGGCTGTTTTCATTTTGCAGAAAAGGGAGTTCTTTCCTGAGATAATTTGGGTGATGGATTGGAAAACTGGCAAAGCTAGGTGTTCAGATAATGATTCCACTCAGAAAAGGAGTGTAATTAAATAACTAGAGTGCAATGTAAAATATCTGAAATTCAGTTTAAGCAGTTAACTTTTAAATTATTTGGGGCAAATAACTGACCAATTTCACTATAAAACAAACCTGTTTTGAAGTACCTTTGGATGTTATGCTGATGCCAGTAGTCTTTTTCTTCTCTTTTTACATCAGTGGCTCATGTCACCTTCCTATGTGGCAACCAGTTTGCATATCTGGCCGGGGGAAATTACTGGGCAACAAAATGAAAAGGGGGCATAAGTCAGCCCAGCTCTCTGAACCCTAGGAAAAGCAAAGTCCCTTCCGCTCATGAAAGAGGACGATTGTGCTAAGTACCACTTATCCAGTGCCAACAATCTGGTAAACCCTCTATTCAGTGCCACACCAAGGCTACAGCAAGGTGACCCGGAGTTGGGGCTGAGGTCAGGGAAGGGTCACTGCCTGAAAAATGAAACGAGTCAAAAGGAAAGAATCCTAGGAATGGGTGAGGTTAGTCACCCACAAAAGTAGCCCAATCCAGGAAATGGCATAGAATTTTACGGAATCCAAAGTACTAACTGTTTTAAATAATCTTGCTGGCCCTTGCAAGCTGCTAGACTGCTCTGAAGTATGGTCATAGGAATCAGCACTTTGTCACTAGAATTCCTGTAGACTTTCTCCACTCCTTCATATCTGTTTTTCAGATTCTTCAATCCCTTCCTCCCTTCTCTTTCCCTTCCTTCCACCACCACCCTGACTTCAAAACTAAAGACCAGACGCTAGGTATGAAGATTTCATCACTCTGTCACTTGAAACCCTCTCTGAAAGCTGGTCAGCTCTCCCTTCCCCATCATCACCCTGAGGGTGTCTGCAGGGCGCCTTCCTGTAAAGGCAGAGGGCAGAGTACACGCCTACATGATGAGTTAGGTGGCCATGGCAATGTCATGAGTACCCAGTTTAAATAAGCTATTTCGAGGTGAAAGAAACCTCAATGCTTGGAATATTTATTTGCCCTTTCACAGCTTTCCTTATCTTATGTTATGGATATGTGTTTCCCAGGGCCTCTTAGGGAGAGAGGCTGCAGGATGAAGGAGTATGGACTTGGGGTTACTTATTTTCAGACTTCAAAAAAAAAAACAATGACATTTCTTCCCCTGGATGACAAAATGAAAAATTTTCACAAATAAAACTGTATCACTTTAAAGATGTGAAAACACTAGTGTATTTTATAAAGGAGTTTTATTTTAAATAGGTAGCCAAAAGGTGATATGCGCGACTGGAATATTTACTATTCATCTGGTTTCTTTTTCTAAGAAACCAAAATCATAAAACTAGAAAGTACTTGATTACTTCTCTTCAGTGTGTAGAAGGATAGAGAGATTTCAAGTTCTTTTTGTTTTATATTTGTTGTCAAGAATTCATATAAGAAAGTCAATTTTATACAAAATAATTTCACAAAATCACTTTTAGGAGTCAATTTCCATAGATCAGTTTCAGTGGGACATATAAGTCTTTCAATATGAGCTCCTTAGTTTTATTAGTGCATTATAAATTATTTATTTGGAAAAATACATTAAAAACAGAATTAGAATGACTTTGGTTTATATAGCTCATAGTATTAAGTTAAATAGTATACAACATGTTATACAGACAGAAAAGTAAATGTGGCCTAAAAGTACAGTTTTGAGTCAGTTTCACATTAAACATTGAATAGAAAAGTTGACTTATCTTAAAATAAAACAAGACACTACTTCACTCTGCTACAAGCAAATGTTTTGTTTGTAAATAAGGATGAACTGACAGTGCTTGAAAGTGTAGTTCATCAAAATCACAAGAACCAAATATTATGAACGTGTAAAATTCCATGTTTATTTAATATCCATTACCTAGCCTGTTCATTGAAACCAGACTTTATAAACATAAATAACATTCCTGATGAACATAAACAATATCATATAGTTAAAATTCATCCTGTATTTTCACATGAATAAAGATGTCATTAGGCAAGAATTTCAACAATAAGGACCTTGCCGTGAATTGGCGTGACACTTCCCAATGCTTCGAGGCGGCATCAGCCTCCATCAGCGTGAGATGAGAGGTTAGCAGCTGTGCATCAAGGAGCTCAGCGTGCAGCCTGCCTGCCCTCAGCTGCCGTGAAAGCCTCCTCCTGTCTCAGCTGGTGTCCGGTGTGGCCTGTGTCACGGCGCCTTCTCGGAAGACGCATCCAGAGCTCAGCACCAGTATCCCCGGGGCCACAAAAAAGGGCAACAAAAACTAAAGACAATATACAGGTAATGTAGAAAGGTCACTCTGGTCACGGAGACGTTTGAGTGCTCTACTTAACAATATTATGATAATTTTTATAGTTGCTCATATTTATTTTAAAATTTACTATGTGCCAGGCACTATGTTAAGCACGTAATTAACATCCACTGTCTTATAAAATGGTCACATGAATACTTTAAAATAGGCACTATAATTATCTCCATTTTGTAAATAGGGAAGCTAAGGCTGACAGAGGTCGAGAAACTGAAATGTGATTTCATAGTAAGCAGGGGAACAGAATGCCCTTGTGGCCTGAGCCCAGCCCAGGCAAGACCAGGAGCGTCCTAGGCCTCATATTGCGGATGAGCTGATAGCTTCTTCACAGCCATTCGTAACCCTTCTGCCTTGCTTTTCTCTATTATGGAGGCTAGAAAACTAAAATTCTTGACATTTTAAGAAGACCTCTTTCTGTTTCTTAGTAATAGTTTTCTTTTTCTTCCAATTTTTACAATCCAAACCACAGCACAGCTCTCTTCGCCCCTAGGAGTGACCAACAGATGTAAGGTAAAGTTGCTAGCTTTGTAGAACATTTTTAAAGAGACAGACTCAGTTGCACAACAGATCTCTAGTTAAGAGGGTAGATCGAATGTTACGGGTTCTAACCACAAAGAAAAAAAAAAGGAAAAGAAACTGCCTTGCCAATGGGTTTCAGCCCCGGTCAAGTTCGCTATAGATTCAATGTGACCAAAGAAATCGACAACAAAACGTTCTTGGGGTGAAAGGGTTATACCCACCTTTATATCCACGGTAGCAAGTCAGTCACTAAAATCCTGTTCACTCAGAGCGAGCCTGCATGCAGCAAGCCGGTCTCTGCCTCTGGGCCCCTCTGTCTGCACAGTTGTCCCACACAGCCGTCCTCTGGGCCTCTGTCCTTAGCGCTGCCACCACTCCAGCCTCTGCTCTGCTCTTCTGCAGCCTTGCAGCCATGCCACCGTGTCACACCCAGAGCACTGGATGGAGCTCTTTATATGGAGTCAACATCCATGTATTGCCCACAGGTGTGCAGTGAGCTAGTCAACCAGGGCCAGGTGAGAATCATGGCCACAAAAACTCTCATTTTATCCACAAAAGGAAAGAAAGACATGGATTCCTGATCTTTTTACCCCTTGACTCTTCTTCTTTACCTGCCCTCAGTTATCCATCCTCAGATTTGTTGTTACGTAAGGGGAAAAATATACTTTCTGGTAAGCCATGTTAATTTGGTACATGTGGCTGACTATACTAATTACACAAAACTGCTTTATAGTTTTGTGACTTTTTGTGGGGGGGATGCAAGAATCCCTCATAATTGTTAAGTAAAAGGATACATGACTGAGTGTATAACTTAATTATGGTATATTCTGTACCATATTTCTACAACTAAATTAATAATGGATGAGTTGCCTTTCATTTGAATACTAAACACTGTCAGATCTGAAATAGCTCTCAGTTCTTCTTGCCCTAAGTATTCAGGTCAAAAAATAAGCTCTCTGGGCTGTGTGCACAGAAAGAATGGCTATAGCCCTGATCAGATGATTCCAAAATCTGGAATTGGACTCACTGTTGGGCCCAACACAGAAAAGAAGGAGAGAAAATAAATTTCTGGAGAAGGTGAGATACTCAGATATATATATTTTTAATCAGTTAAACTGAACAAAACCCACTTTCTAACCCCACTCCACTTGTTAATGATTGAAATCCCATCTCCGATGCTCATTGGGTGTATGATCTTAGACAAGGTTATTTCCCCTCTCTGAGATTACCAATTGTTTTCAAACATAAAGTCAACATTTACAACCCATCATAAATGATTGTTTTTAGGATTAACTAAAACAATGAATGTGAATTGTTTACAAATCTGCTTAACACATCAAATACAGTTAACAGATTTTAATTGGTCTCCCTCCCAGTTCCCCATCACAGAAGGACAACTTCAAAGACTTCTGTCTCATCTCTGAGAGCATTCTTCACTTTCTTACTTCACAGCCCAGTCACCATACACAGGCAACATTTGGATGGGCCCAGATATTAGTGAAAGAAATGCTCCCACTAGGATGTAAGGTTCCTGAAGGCAGTAATGATGTCTTATCAAACTTTTCATTCCTCAAGAACTTGAGTTTCTAAAAGTTTCTAGGTAGATCTCTGAACAGAAAAGAAGTTTTGAGCCCACTGTGTTACCATGTAATGATTTACCATTTCAAATGCCTCATCTTTTTCAAGGTACAATCTTGTCAGTATTTACTATCCACTAAGCACAAAGCTTGAGGACCTTATACAGGAATTGTGAAGACAGGCAAACCCTTTGTGGATAGTAATATGAAAGCATGAAAAAACAAACAATAAGAAATATCCTATAATGATTGTTTGCTGGGAACTCTTCGCTATTTGGGGCACTTTATACATGATCACTAATCCTCTCCAGAACCTTGTGAAATGGGGGTCATTAGCTCAGTCCCACAAAAAGGAAAACCAAGGGTCAGAGACTTGGCTGGTATGAATTGGTAAGTGAATTCAGAGCGACATAACCAGAGTTTGGCTTCAGATCTCTCATATTCCAATGTTGGAGCTCTTTGCATTCCACGTACCACATCTCAGAAGACATGCAGATTATGAATTTCTGGAAGAGAAAAAAAAGTCAAGGAAATCATACATCTTAACTTGATTATTCAGATCTATAACATCAAAATTACTTAATGCTAATAAAAAATAATAATGTCCAATATTACTATCATAACATACAAAGGTCTCATTTAACAACATTTCTGTGAGATAGCCATGAGAACATTTCTTATTCATATGAACTACCTGTTCATATCAACAGATGCTGAAATTCAGAGAATGGCCTTCTGAAGCGGTAGACCTCGGACCCACATCCTGACTCTGTGGCCTAGTCCAAGGCTCTGGCCACCACGTGGCCACATTCTGGTCCGTGCTGCTTTGCTTGAATTTCAGTGAAAAAAGAAAGGAAGGGGTGAGGACATTGAATAGTCCCCATCTTTGGCCCTCTGCCTTCCATTATTGAAAATGCTTTTTGCTGAACAAAGATTTTTTTTAACAGGATGTCTTCTGAGAAGGCATTGTGATAACATGTGGGTTCAATAAAAAGCACTTCTTGCCTGAGCAGGTTGGATGAGTATTAGAGTGATTGCCTGAAGGTCTTTAGTTCATTCCTGGTTTTCAATGTGTCCCTTTTCTCCCCCTTAATGTCTGCTTTCAAACAAGCAGTAAGTAATCACTTGAAGAGCTGGAATAGCTCTGGGGTATTTAACAGGTGCTGGCACTTGTCTAGATCACCAGTTCAGATTCAAAAGTACATGGTTCTCGCTTTCTAACCTATGACTTCAAGCAGTAAGACCAGACCAATATCTTTAAACTAGTATACTGCACCATAAAACCATTCTTTCTTACATGATTTACAAGTGCTGCTAAGGAATCAACTAGGATTATTAAACTGAGAACTAGCAGAGCAGTAACCATCATTTACTCCAAAGACACCTGGTGTTTCTTGTGCTATTAGAAGCAGGACAGCTGGATATGAGCAACCAGATGAGGTGGGTTAGCATATATTCCTTTAGAAAAGTTATTTTTGAGTTTGGGAAAGGTGAAATTAGGGTGAGCAGCAGAAAGAGCAGCAAGGAGTAGTTGACAAAGTAGAAAGATAATGATGATTCAAGTCTGGACTAAATTAGGAAGACCAGAAAGAATGACCAAATGGGTCAATAGCTAAACATGGGAGGGAAAAACAGTCAAATGCTCAATGTACCAACTGAAGACTAGAGAACTCTGGACAATAAAGGTGAAGGTCAAAGCAGCAAAAGGCAGTTAATTCAGCACTCAGTTATTCTTAATTAGCTGTTGGATGATCTTTAAGTGTTAAAAACCTTATCTCCAGGTATTAGTGAGGAAAGATGCCTGAATCAGGGAGACTTAATCGTATTTATATGTAAAATTCTGGTTCCTGAAGTGGACCAAAGATGTAAAGGTGTCCACAGCCTAGTGTTCTGCAGAAAGACAGAAATGAGTGGGATGAAAAGGAGAAACAGCCCCCCAAAGATGACTCAGGGAGTTAATCAGGTAGAACCAGAAAGCCAGAAATGGCTCAGAGAGTTAATCAGATGAAGCCACAGGGTCGAGGGGTGACTCAGGAAATGTCCAGGGTCCCCCAGATAAGAAATATCAGAGGTGCAAGCACAGCACAGCCCCTGTCCCCATTTCACCAATCAGAACAAGCCTAGAGAGCTGACCGCTGTCAATCAAGGACCTCTCTGCCCTGCCAACACCACCTAAAAGAAGCCTCAGAATGAGCAGCCACCCCTAACTGTCTTATCTTAGGTAGGCCCTCTCTGCTACTCTATGCAGAGTGTATTAAAACTTACTTTGCTTTCTTAACTTTGGTCTCTCCTCTCACTATATCTGACTTCCCTGCGACACTGAGCCAAGCCCTTTCCTTCCCAACACTAGCACTTGCAAAGGCTTCTTTCTGTTTGGTTGTGGCAAACATTACATATTTCTCATTATATTCCTTCTTGAACCTCTGTTTACTACTGTGAAATGTGACATTAGCAAGAGTAAACATTTTTATTTCACTGTTTTTTCTAACAAATATTTACTAATTTAATCACAATAAACCTCTGTGATAGGATCTATTTTACAGATAGATCCCCATTTTACAGATAAGGAAACTGGCACAAAGAGGACCAGCAACTTCCCAAATTCATGCAGATAATTAGTGAAGCTAGGATTCAAACTCACAAGTCTTCTCCAAGACCTTGCTCTGTACCGCTACACAATAACACCTTGCTTACATATTTAATGCAGTAAAAATATTTTATAGTTATCTAAGAATAAAACTTTTGTACAAACAAAGCTATAGACATGTTTCTAGTTATTTAGTGGGTCCATAACTGACCTGAAAAATAAATTTTTTTTTCAGAAGCTATAATTGGAATGTAAATTGGTCCAGCCACTGTGGAAATCAATATGGAGGTTCCTCAAAAATCTAAAAATAGAAATACCATACAACTCAGCAATTCCACTTCCAGGAATTTGCCCAAAGAAAAGAAAATCACTGATTTGAAAGCTATACATACACCTATGTTCACTGCATCATTATTTGCAATAGCAAAGATATGGAGGCAACCCAAATGCCCATCAACAGATGAACTGATAAAGAAGTGGTACATATACACAATGGAGTATTAATCAGCCATGACAAAGAAGGAAATCTTGTCATTTGGGACAACATGGATGGGCCTAAGGGTATTATGCTAAGTGAATAAGCCAGGCAGAGAAAGACAAATACCATATGATTTCACTTACATGTGGAATCTAAAAAACAAAACAAACAAACAAAAAAGAAATAGACCCATAACTATGGACAACAGACTGTTGTTTACCATTGGGAGGGGATTGGGAAGGGAGGGTGAAATAGGTGAAGGGGATAGAGGTACAAACTGCAAATTGTAAAATGTTAGTCATAAGAATGGAAGTACAACATATAGAATACAACCAAAAATATTGTAATATCATGATATGGTAACAGGAGGAACTACACCTTCTGTGGCAAACATCTAGTAGTGGATATAATTATCAAGTCACTATGTTTTACATTGGAAACCAATACAATATTGTATATCAACTCTATTCCAATTTTAAAAACTACAATTTAATTCCTGATCTGTTAGTTATGCAAGTTGTATTTTTAGAAATAAAAAAGATAATATTATTTTATCTACAGAATGATAATTATTATAGAAATAGGAAAATTTTATGAAGAACCTAAAATTTTTAAAATGTAATATTTTAAATGGCTTTGTCCAAAAAGCTAAGCTACAGCTAATGGGGCACTTAATTGAGGTATGTTTAATTGACAAGTAACAAAAGGCTCCTATATTCCTCTCATCATTTCTGGGCACTGTAAACATTGTTTGTATTAATGAAAATGCTAGTGCAGTTGGTGGCATTTCAAACAAGGAAGCAGAGACCGTACTTTGGAGCTGAACATAAACATAATTGGAAAAGGTGATGATGAACTAAAACATATTTACACAAGCATTTGAAATAATGGCTCATGAGGCCTGTAGAATATTTTTCCCCTTTAAAGCAATCACACTCAGTGCCCTATTGGTTCATTCCTTGGTATCTTATTCATGCTATAAGTCTCCCTGCTGGATAGGAAATCTAGTCCATATCGCCACCATTTTTCAAATTAAGCTCCTCTCTCTTGCTAGGTGCTTGGATGAAGTAAAATCTAAGGATTCAATTTGTTTCATTACTTTTTGAAATCAGAATTTCAACCAGAGGCGATCAGAATGACAAACTCCCAATGTTCATGTCATGGCAGGGAGGATGTGCATGGAAACCTGTGTGTGTGGTTTATTAATGTGCCCAACCAGACTATTACCGTGATGACAAAAATTTTGGAGTAGAGACTGGTAAATATGCTCTCTCTGGGAAAGAATGCAAATTTAAAATGAGGTGGACTATACCTCTATTGCATATTTATTTACCAAAGTCACAGAAAGCCCAAACTCATTTCAGCCTTCTTGAAAAGTAAACCAAAAAATGATTAAGCATCTTTGATAAAAGTGTGGGTATATGGCTGGAATGCTGAATATCACAGAGAAAAAAAAAAAGCAACTTCCTACACATTCAAAAAAAAAAATTCTATTCTGACCATAAATCATTTCCAGGTAATCTACTGAATACATGTGAATACATTAGCTTTAAGTTTTTCTGAGATTTTCCTGAAAGTTGCACACCTCAAGTTTCCATTTCTGGCCTTCTAGAAACATGGACTTTCCATCTACATATCCTAGACACATACCATCCAAGAAGACACCAGCATAAACTGCAGTGGAGCAGTGGTACTCAAAATGTGGTCCAAGAGTCCCTGGAGGTCCATGAGAATCCTACATAGCCTATGGACGGTCCTTATATCATGCAAGGCTAATCAAATATCAGTGGCAAGGGCCATCCTCTTTGTTTCGGCATGAACTAATAATTTACTTGTGATATACAGTAAACTTAGATGTCAGCTCATTATTGCCTCATCAAAAAGAACACTAATTCTGATGAATTACTTTGATGGGTATGGCTGGAGGGGGGGGGGTAGGCAGCAGATTCTTTGGCTTTGTTCAAGAGGGCTGAGGATTGAAGTTTTTTTTTTAGTCATGTTCTTGGACTCCTATGGCATGCTGAGATTTCCAGAATACGGAAGATGCAATGGTTTACTGATCCTGAATTCTGTGAGAAAAAAGTTTACACATTCTAAAGGAGACAGGTTTCAGATGACTATATGGGTTGTAATATCCAATGGAAGATTTCTCTTAATCTTGAGCTTTAACCATTTCTGTTGCTACAGTACCTCTCCAAAGGGAACACGGTTCATAAAGTCCTCAGACTGCCTTTTGGCACATTAACACATTCTTCCCAATCTCACAATGGAAAGGCAGGAATTATGGCCTTTTTTCTTTCTTTTCTCATTCCTTCCTCCCTCCCTCCCTTCCTTCCTTGCTTCCTCCCTTCTTTCTTTCTTTCTTCCCTAGCACCTAAGAGTCTGCTCTGTATAATCAGTTTGAATGAGTGCATAGAGATACCTCAAGTAGAGGATATACTGTACAGTGATATTTGATCACCTAAATGTAAAACTATCATAAGTAAAGTGAAAAATATAATTTTAAAGCTTTTTTAAAAATGTACAATGACCTCATGCCATGCCAAAATGTCTCCTGACATAAGGAGTCCCTCTGTGAAACCACACTACCCTGCATAATCACTTGCAAAAGAACATTGGCCTCCACTTTCATGTCATTGCCTCCCTGAATCACATATATGATTCTTAGGAATTTAAAAACCTACTCCCAACTGCACGGTTTAGACTCACTAACCCTATGTTTCACTAACTGATTCCACGCACTTTTGTGACAACGTCTATCCTGTGGTGCTCTTTAAGGAGCATGTGTGGTTTGGAGAAAGTAACCAGTCAGTCCCCATTCAGAGCTCATAATGTCAGCTCACTTCTCCATTGGCACTTTTCTGGCTCACCAAAGATTGTGGAGGAAGGATACTGTGAAAAGACTTAGCCTGGTCATTGAAGCAACTAAACACTGCATTAGATAAAATATTGCTATCTTAACAAATTAGACTTCTTAAAGGACTGGAGGAGAGAAAACCTTTATGATGAACTTTGACTTCAAATTTGAGTTTTTGAGATATTTACCTTCTGAGCTTAAAATCTCCAACTTTTATACCTCTTCATTTCTGCGTAATTGTTCCCTCTATGTGGAATGTTCTTGCCTCCTCCAAGACAGGAACTCAGTCTTCTGGGACTATATCTAGTGTGATTTCCTTTATGAAATCTTTCCCAATTTCATTATTAAAACGTGTGTTTGCAATAAATTTTTCTTGCATGACACTTCTCCTGGGTCAAACTCTAAGGCCTGTGTCTTATTCATCTACATGTCCACCTAACATTGAGTAGAATATCTGACCAGTGCATGTTAGATGCTCAACAAACATTATGTTGAATGTAAATAATTAATGAGTGCAACCACTTCTCAGAGATTTCAACTCCTTCTCCCTAGAATGGAATGTAGAATTAAGCCATGAAAGAAGAGGTCACCTTAAAATTTAATATTTTTTATTATTATTAAAGAAACCACTCCTCAAGGAGGGATAAAAGAAAGAAAAATTTCCCCTTTGGCCTTACTTGGGGAGGTCACATCCTTGTCCTTTCAGAGTGGGCAAAAAAATCAAATACATTATTATTCAGGCTAATTTAATTCTCATGGTCCTGGGCTATTTGATTATAATTAGCTGCTTGTACCACTGATGAAGAAGAGAAAAATATATACAAAGTAAAGGCATTTGTCTTGGCAAAACCAAGTTCAAAACAAGTCCAAGATCTTCTGTTTTCTTGGGGATTATATATCTGAGGGGTCAACAATAGAACATATTTTAAGCTTCTGGTCATTTCCTCAAGCAAATATAATGAAACCAAAGGATCAAATCATGTTTTCAATTTATAGTATCTCACTACAAATTTTTTATTTTTTACAAGTGAATTTATTCAAGTTGCAATTGTGACTTCCTTTGAAGAATTATTCAAAGCTCCCTTTAAGCAGAGGATAATAGAACATAAGAAAATTCTTCTGTGATTGGTTAAAGGACAAAGGTATATGTACTGTTGGGGCAGGGGTCTGGCAAAAATCTGCCAGGTGACTTCAATTCAGCTGAATAATGAGAGAACCAAGCAGTAGGCTAGTTAAGGACGATTGACATAAAAGATGAGAGACCTCTGGGTTAGAAATTCCGCAAGCAAAGCTAAGTGATTTTCTTTTTACCAAGAAGAATCAGTACTTTTACATAGCTAATGAAGCTGGCTACCCCTTCGTCAGCTGTGGTATATCCTTCACTCTCCTCAAGACTCAGTTCCCTCATCTGCAAATGGGATCCTTGTGACACCCTTCATAAGTGATGAGGGTAAGCAGACATGAGGTAACGATCCTCTCTGAACTCACTTGGGAAGGATGAAAGCTAAGCTAGAGAATACTACTGGGAATTGCACTGTAGGAGAAAAAGCTGAATGGGAGGCTGAGTATTGGAATCTGTTCCAATTATGACACAATTATGGATGGCTTTGTGTTGATAAACAAGTAAATCGCACTTAGTGTTTGATTCCTCACTGATGAAACTGGAGATTTTCAGGACATATAAAGCACTTGAGCGTCCTAAGCAAGAGCAGTCATAACAATCACTTGCGGGTCACATAAACGAAACTGACTGACACTGGCACAGGTTGTGGAAGTATTGTGGAATCTTCATACATAGTGTTGCTTCTGGCCTACTTCCTTTTTCATGGGAGATTACAGGAGAGAAGTTTATAAAGATTGGGCTCCTGCGATGGAATGCTGAGTGGTGTGGGGTGCATGACATGGTGTTCCTGGATGAATGGCAGTCTCATGAGTGAGTCAAGGAGCTGCAAGGATGAATTCCAGGCCCTTGTGAAAATGGTTCACAAGTGAACTCCAGTTCAAATGGCTGTCATTTGTGCTCTCCTGGGATATTCTGCCTCAGAAACAAGTCTGCTCATGAGTTCTTAGAAGAAAATCTAAGAGGGTGCACCAGAGTCTTCTTTCTCTGATGAGCTAATGGCCAGCAGCCTCCCTTCCATGGAGCCCATGGTGTGCATGGAATAAGCATCCCTGGAATTCCCCTGAGATTGAGACTTCTTAACGGCTATTCAACTAGGCTCTCAGAATCAGGAATAAAAATGTCAGAGCCAAAGCATAGGTCTGAAAATGGGAACCCTCAATATGGGAGAGTATTAGTTACTTGGAAATGTAGTAAATTTCCTCCATTCCTAGCTTACAACCTTGATTCTATTTAGGCATTAGGAGAATCAGCCTAATTATTTCCCATTTCAGCCTTTTACACATCATTAATGGCTGTTAGTTATTTCTTTAGAGAACCCAACAGCACAAATGCTATTAGTCCCATTGTTTGAATAAAGGAAACTGAGGCAGAGCAAGGTTAAGGAATTAGTTCTCATCTGGCTGGAATTTTTAAATATATTAAATACCTTACCCTATTTCCCCTCTTTCTATATACAGCATAAATCTTAATACCCAGTCACTGATCAACCAGCTTGACTCTGCTGTCCTTCTCTTCTCCTCCTCCACTCCCCCAAAGAGAGTTAGGCTTCGGTTAATAGATAACAAGTGGACAAGATGATAAGAGGAAAGATTTTATTTATTTATTTTTTAAAAGCCAATGGTTCAGTGACCATTCTGTCATTTTGAAATTTGGTTCCTCGTCCTCCAGAATGTCCACTCACTGGAGTGGCGAGTACCTTTGGAGGCCAAGAGTCTCTGTCAGTAGAAGGAAGTTCCTCCTACATGCCTCTCAGGCCTTGAAGAAATACTTTTTGTCAAGATTTTTGGAGTTCACAAAATCTAGACTTCTTTTCTCAGACTGCAAGTTTAATTATACTATTTTTAAGATTTGCAAGACACATAATTCCCCCTTAATTTAAACCTTTTTTCTAGTAGCATTTTAGATTTGTATTTCAGTGAACGCCTGTACATGTTTAAAAAAAATTATTGGTTAGAAAATTAGACTTGCTGTGTTTCCAAGTATTTAAGACTTGTAAATTTAAAACAAAATACATTTTGATTTACTTTGGCAAACCGGCGTCAAAAGAGAAAAAACCCCAGTAGTTTAGCTTTGAATTTAAACTTAATTTTTATACTGGAGAATTGTTTTCCACTTTCTCATGTCTCACAAATCTGGTTTAATTTTCCTAATATTTTCAATTCCTCTGCAATATCATGTCAGTTCTGTTATGGGAATGAAGAAACAAGTTTTACTGTTTCTCAAGTTCGAACTTAACATATATTGTTCAAAAAGTGATGGGAAAAAGACCAGTTTGAAGGAGATGATTGGAACTAGTCATTTTTTTGGAAATGACTCAAATAAAAGGATGACATCCACTTGGTGAGTGTCTTGTGACCTACAGTCCTGCCTTTGGGATTTCCTGCCCTCTCAAGGCTTTGGGTTTCCCATCTGTCCAGTAAGGGACTTAGTCTCTGGCTCCCTTCGCTGCAGTTACTTTCACAGCAGCTTCATGATTTTTACCATATCAATGACTACAGCCTTTATGCCCTATTTATACTGTGGTATTCAGTGCACTATGTTTTACTTAATTTTTTTGTCTTTAAGTTAACTTAAATTTTTTTAACTGAAATAAACATGTTTGAAAAGAAAGTTTTATGTCCCTCCCATAAATATATTACAATTGGAAAGAAATTAATGAAAACCATCCAGTACTATTAAATTCTAGCTCCATGTAGTTGTCTGCTGAAGACTTTGAGCCTGAGGCTTGCCTTCTATTTCTCAAAAAGGAAAAGTGTTAGAGGGTCCTTTGTCAGCACAAGTCTGAGACTTTCTTCTTGCTATAATTAGAAGCCTAAAAACCCGAAATGAAGAGAATTTTCTCATTGTGTCTTTCAACATTGCTATACCTCCTAAAATTATCTCAAACACACTAATGGTACACATCCCTCAACCCAGGAAACACTGGGTTGAATGTTGTCCAAGGTGTCTGCCATCTCTAATAGTTCATTAGACTGCAAATCAGTAATTTCAGTTTACACACATGCATAAGACACAAGGTACACAAGACACATGGTGTTTTGAAACGCTGAGACGCAACCATCTTGAAGGAAGAGCTGACTATTCTCCCTACTCCATTACTCTGGGTAACTTGTTCAGGCATGAAAAGGTAATGAGGAAGTGTGAATAAGAGCAGGAATGAGGATTCAACTGGTCAGCTTGATTCGGTTGTTGCAAAAGACCTTTATCTAACAACCAAATTGAAAAATATCATTAAATCAGTCAACCTATGTTTGGCAGAGCTGAAAGGTTGGGATCAGTCTAACAAAGTAGCTGTATTTTGACAGAGAATTGATGCAGTTTTGGTAATATTGCCAAACTCACTCAAGTATCTGTAACCTGTTCTAATTACCCAGTGACCATTTACATGATGAAAGTGACTGTTTTAAAAACAGAAGTGAATAGCTATTTCTGTTTGTAATTTTGTTGGTGTTTGCTTTTTGCCATGAGCTTGTACAATTAGACACAACCATTTCTTGCCTTAATATTCTATGATTCTACTTCCTACAGTGTTACAGTGATATCTAGCATTAAAAATAATGTTCAGTAACCTCAAACTTTAAAGTAGCAACTCAGCCTGGCACAAGGTTTTAAAAAGAATAGGCAGCATCTACTTTCATCAAGTCATGTAGTTTATTAAGGAATTAATAATAGACCCACAATGAGACAGATATTGTGTTTCTGATTTGCTGGTTAACTCACTGACTCTGCTTATATGATGACCTTCAGTGAACTAGAGAATGATAGATATGGACCTAACCATCTTCAAACATACCTGCATTAATATTTTATTGATTGCATTTCATTTTAATTGTAGTACAGCTAATATTCCAGTAAGATAAATATCTTCCTTTATGTGAAAACCCCAGAGAACAGCAGCTTTGAAACATTTATCATAAAAATAAACACTGATTATTATCCAACAATTATGCATAAAAGTATCTGTGAGTGACTAGACTAATACAAGCCTTCATGTAAAACCAATGATTTACATCAAGCTTCACAGGAAGAGCATGTTTCCACGGATACACAGTATATTCCCAACCTAGAGGGCTAGCTGGGAAAATGCACCCAAACTATTATTCACTTAAAGTCTTTACTTTTCCACAACTCTATCCTAGAGCCTGAAACTGAAAACCAAAGATGACCTTTTCCAAAACATTTTGTCAAAACCAAAGGAATTTTGTTTATTTATTTTAAATTTGAGTGAAAATGTGATAATTTGTGATCACATGATTTTTAAGTCTAATATTCTCTTTTCCAAGGGCAGTAGTCTGACTTTATGAAAGGCAGAAAAGTAATAGTAATTTCAGTCCACCAACATCTGTTGAAGTTTAGTCATTCTATGTAGATAAGTGGGAAACTTCAGTGGGAGTCTGGGTCAGCTTATTAAAGTTACTCCAGAGAAATAATCTCCAATTTGGTGGAGTTCCCATCCTCTGATCACCATTCTGCAAACTATTGGGGGCCTACTGTGTGCTAGGCACATAGTAATCTTCTCAAGCACACTCCTTATCACACTGTATTTTTCCAATGGAATAAAGCTTAAAACACCCAGTGGCTCAAGCTTGGGACCATATTTCAGAGGCCAAATATCAACCCAATTCTGCAAAGGAAAGGAAGTCTGGGTAACCTTTTAAAATAAACTAGTGCTCTAGTTAAAAAAAGAAAGAAAGAAAGAAAGAAAGAAAAAAGGAAGTCTGAAGCTAGAAACTGTGAGTATTCTATCTCAGCGATCCCAAGGTCTTGTATAGCTCAGCTCTGACTCACTTTCCCGAATTACGTACTTTTCCATGCCTGATTTTCTGCCGTCAGAGGAGGCAGCATAGCAAAGAGTAAGAACACTGCCTCCATGGCCAGACAAATTTGCTTTTGAATCTTCACTTCCTCACTGACTAGATATGGAACTTGGCAAGTTTCTAAAACCTCTTTAAGCCTGTCTCTTCTTTAAGTTGGAAATAATAATATCCTACGCAAGGTTGCTGCAGGGATGAAATGAGATAATGTGAGTAAAGCTCTTAGTACTGCATCTGCAAATGATATGCACTCAGGAAAGTATAGCTTCAATTTAATCTTGTCATTAGCTGAGCATAGAGATGACAAATGACCTAAGATTTATTAAGTTCCTAGTACTCCTTGGGCAAAAAAGAGGTTTTAGAAATTACCCTCTCCCCATCCCCCCTCCATCCAAATTTCTTCTTTATGAATTTCAGAGCTAATTCTCTAGCTTATGCACCATCTTTCCCTTTATCTCCTATTTCTAATTCTTCATGATTAGTTTTAGAAATATCATTGCACATCAGCAAAACCATCAGCAGAGAAAAAGTAAAAAAGAAAAACAGTAAACACTCAAATCGTTACCTAAAATTATTTATTAGTAGATATTTGCAAGTAGTGGAATTAATGATGATTTTTATCCTCTCGACTTAGGCTTTTTTATATCTCCAAGCCCCTACATGTATTACTTTCATAAAAAGGAAAAAATGTTTTTTAATAAATATGCATGTGTGCATATAGCTAGGGGAAGTTACTTATTAAGCTTAGTAAAGATGTGGTTGCAGGGGGTTGTCCGAAATAACTGGAATATGCACAAGTACTAAAGGAAAACTATTTTAGCAAAAAGCCCAGAACTTAGAATTAGAAGACATTGGTTTAAATCCTAGTACAATGATTTAGTAGCTGTGTTACCTTGGTTTCTTAACCCTCATTTCTCTTATCCATAAAATGGGCTAGTAATATTCTCCAGTAACTCCTTGAAGATTAAGGGAGACTGCATGTGAGAAACGTATGACATGGCACAGAATTAGAGCTCAGAAGTGTTAGTTGATTTAAAACCTGAAGAGTATCAAAAACGCTTTTTATAAAAGAACTAACCAGAAAACTTAGAGAAAAACTCCTACACTAATTAAAATTACCTCATGCATCTGGATATTCCATCCATACCTAAAGCGTAACATGGTGAAAGCTAAACTGAGTATTTTTCCTTCTAGTCCCCTCATTTTCTCATATTTGTTAATACTGTTGATGAAAAGATCCATTTTATAGTTCCTCAAGCTAATAACAGCAATTCAGTCCAACTTCTGATTTTGCAGTATTCGATCTATTCCTTATTCCAATTGAGGTCTCCTCTGAAATACTGGTTTGATTCCATTCTTTTTATCTCCTTCAGTGTTTCTCAACCTAGGCACTATTGACATTTAGCACTGGATTATTCTCTGTCTTGGAGCCTGTTTTGTACATTGTGGGATATTTAGCATCATCTCTGACCCGTATTTGGTGGCAACCAAACATGTTCAGACATTGCCAAATGTCCCCTGGGAGGCCAAAGTACTCCTGATAGAGGACCACTGCTCTACTTCACACCTGTCCCGTAATGATAGCACTCCTGAGTTACCCCAGTGGCCCATATGACACTTAGTGTAATACTGACCTTTGAAAACATTTATGCCAAATTCAGTGTTTGAAACCAAAATTCTTTTCATGAATCTCCCTGTAACTTCCAGAAAGCTGTAGAAGAGGATGCAGAATATGTTGCATTCATATCTCAGATATTCTCCCCAACAGTGCTTTGTGCTTGCCTTGTTTGAAGGTGTTATGCATTGCTAAGTGAAAAGGTCTCCCTCACAGCTACATCTCATTCTAAAAGCAAGCATTTTTTTAAAGATGACCTCATCTGTTTATTTTTTGTTGTGTTAATTGCATTCAATATGTATTTTTTACATACTATCTTCTTGTTTATTTACATTAGAACACATATCCATTGCAGTATAGAAGGAAAATGCAATCTGTTTCTGATACTACTATAATCCATACCAACATATCACTAATGTGTTCATTAAATGTTAAATAATCAAGTGTTATGTTTTATATAATGCATAAACCCTTAGTAGATACTATATAGATATTTAAGAGTGTTTTAATGATCTTTAGAGGAATTTATTGGTGTTTTCGCAAGTACGAAGAATGCATTATTATGTTTCCCATTTAAAATAAAATACTTGCTCTTGCTACACAAAAATTTGCCTTCTCACATGCCTTTAGAAATAGATTAGATTTAGATCATTAGGAATGCCTGTAGTTGTATTATCTGAGCATTTGCTATGTTAGGCTTTGTGCTAAACATTTTATATACATTATCTCTTTAAAATAAACTACCTCAGCAGAGATGCCTAGAATAAAAAATAGATGCTAAGAGATAGAAGACTTCATTTAAAAATATTTTTAGAAAATATTTAAGTAATTCTGTTTCTTAACCTTGAGATGAGATAAAAGTCTGGCTGTCCTCAGTGTAAGGATAGAGCATCTCATTCCCTTACTTTCCGTTTACTCTTCCATCCTCGCTATTCTGGCTTACACACCACCATTTTATTAAAACTGTACCAGTCGTATTCATCAATAGCCACTTGTATCGAACCCAGTGGGTTTCAGTCCTTATCCTATGTGACTTCTTGACTTTCTTTGTAATGCCTTTGCCCATTTAGTCTTTTTAAAATACCCTATTCTCAAATATATATCCCAAACCTAGATTTCTTTCCTGATCTGCAGCCCTACATGCCAGACATCACAACTTAACTGTCTTATAGACACACCTATGATTCAATTATGCAAAACTGAATTTAATCACATCTTCCTCACCTAAAATCTGCTTGTCCTCCTGTGTTTCCCATTTCAGTAAATGGCTTCAGGATGACCTCCATTTCTTTCGCCAGAATTAAGGCATGATGCATGGCTTTTCCCTCTCCCTTCTCTCTGTTACCCAGTCAGTCATCAAATCCTGTTCTCTCTTTTTAATAGCTCTTAAATACATCATGTTTCCACTCTGCTACCACCATCCTAGTTCTGATTTTCATAGTGTTTTGCCTATTTTGCACTGCAATTCCCTAACTGGCCTCCCAGGTAGTCCACAAAGTATTAAAATAAACTGCTTATTTTCCAGAATTGGCCAAATACATATGGTACCATAGATAAAAGGAACAACCGATATAACTGTCAGACCATGCACAGGATGGGACTGGTACAGCAAGACTGCCAAGAGGCAGTGGAAGTACAGGCGTTAGGTTCGGGTGGATCATGGAAGGGAGCTAAAGGTGATTATTGAGTCCTATAGGAAATGCCAAAGACTGAGGTAAGAATAAGAACCAAGGATCAGTGGCTTCTGAATCCAGCCAAGGTAACTGACAGACATGAACTAGGAACAGCAGTGGAGGGATTTCTAGGATTCTGCAGAATATCCCGTTTCTTATCTATATCATTTTTAATGGACCAGGTACATACTTGTTGATTATGACACTGACATATTAAAAGATGTCACATAATACCTTTCCTGAGATACATGGTCTGAAGAAGTGGGGCAAAATATAACATCTGCATATCAAAGTAGGAGATTATTGGATTGAGGCATAAATAGTCTGTAGAAGGGAATAAACTGAGTTATTTTGGGAAAAAGTAAAATTTATGTCTAATTATATGTGTTTTGTATCTCTTCTAATTCAAATGCATTCTAGAATCTCTTAAGACAAAGAACTTTGCCTTTATCCCATACTGAACTATCTGTCTCTGCTTATAATATCTGCTTAGGCATGCACAGCATGCTTCCCCATAGTAAAATTTTGCTAACTTTGAAACAGGATTCTCTATAATTTATTCTTGCCACTTGCCATTACCTTAGACCAAGTGTTGATATGATATGTTGGTCTTTGGATAGAAGAGTAAACAACCTATACAAATAATTAGTTACAGATAAATAACGTGGCTAGCAAAGGATGTCATTTTAGGCAAAGTAAATACATAGAACTTGGAATATTTTTAAATACTGCAATAACTTCTTTGGACAGAGATTGAAATAATATTTTGTTTTCCAATTAACATCAATTTCTTGGAAACAGTTCTCAGGCTCTGGTCAAAAACTACCTTCTCTTAATTTTGTATTTTACAAAAATTTTAGTGAAAATAGATAAAACTGTTTAGTATCTATCCAATGTTAGAGATCTATATAAATAAAATTTTGAGCTCGTCTTATTCCTTGGACTGGTGATGAATAAAAGCAATGCAGAAAGTAGAATTTGGAGATTGTATTGATATTTCCAATTTTAAGAAGTCTAATCTTATGAAGGCAAAATAAACATGGGGAGCTCTATTTTGTTTTTCATTTCGAAGTGCTAAATACTTTTATTTCTTTGTTCAAACTACAGTCCCTAACTGATTTTGTGGGTTCCATTGTCCTCAGGTATAACCCTGAATTTTATCTTTCTGAAGATGAAGAGTTATGGAACAGATTATACGAAATACTGTGTAGTTTAGAGTAATTAATAATGATTATAATAGCTATGAATTAATAAACCCATTCTAATTGTAATTACATATAATAGTGAATTAGAAAATGACTTTATGTTAATGGATCAATGAGAGAAAAAAGAGGGTCTTTAAGTTTGCAGGAGAGTGGAAAGTTAATAGAGGATAAGGCTTTTAAAGATATAATTTAAATGGCTTGTCCATAAACATTTTTCACATATCTTCTGAGCAGACAAGATTTTTTTCTATGACTCATCATGTTGAAATGGTTCCGTACTGATAAACTCTCCCAAGTTTTCCACCAGACTGCGTGGTAAAACATCACAAGGAGCAGCTTGTGGACTTGCCTAATGATCCGATTTCCTGTGAGTAAAAAAGTGTACCTGTACAAACAAGGTAGCTTGTGTCAGGACCTAACAAAATAGAGGGTCTGAACTGACCAATATGTAAATGGCTAATATTGTTCTACCATATCAGTTTCTAGTGTTCTTTGTTTCCAGTAAAACCACTTGCATTTTTATCATACTTTATAGTTAGCAAAGTGATTTCACATACATTAACACATTGGGCCCTAAAGAAAATCCAATGAGGTGGGTAGGGCAGATTTCTGTCAGTGTATACTGATAAAACACGTAGACATCTGGAAGATGGCCACAAAGGACCATGGCCACTTTAAACCTCCCTCCAGGTAAGGAGGGTGGGATGGATAAGATAATGACTGAGCAACTCAACAATAGGAAGCCACAGCTGAGCTCCCAGAGATGATTCCACAGAGAGAAAACATCCGCTTTTTCAGTGATCTTGTCCTCAATACCAAAAGGTCCTTTGGGTTTTTCTACCAAGAGCCTGCAATTCCAGGAACCTAAGTACAGGGCTTACCCTCTGTGTACCTGCTTCCAAACAGCTTGATCTGGGTCCCTTCCCAAACAGTCTGAAGGGGAAGGAGGTGTATTCATCTAGTTAGATTATGAGGATCATCAGAAATCAGGTGTAGTGGGGTGGTGGTGGGACCTCTTAAAACCTTTTGAATTCCTTTATTACCAAATTTGGTTAAAGCTGAAATCCTATTCGAAGAGGTAACAAAAGAAAACAGTCTCACAGATACGTGTAGAAAGAGAGATAGTGAAAGTTGTATCGGAAGAACTCTTTTAGCCCTCTTTAAGCACGGTTAAGAAATAGCAAGCGGACTTGCCTAAAACAATTGCATCTTTAGGATTAAGACAATAATGTCAGAGACAGACATTAACAATAGCAGAAAAAAATAATTGGCTAAATAATGAAGTGATAAGAGGAAAGGAGGAAGGGAGGAAAGAAGACATGAAAAAGAAAACCAGGAGACAGGGACATAGTGCAAAGTTGAACTTCTCTTGTTTTTTCCCATTTCAGAAAAATATCCAGAAAAAAAGTCATGACCGTAGCTATTTGTATATATAGGTTTAAAATCAGGAGTTAGCTACATGCCAACATAAGTTTTAAGTTGATGTCCAAGATCAATGACACATTTTTGTTTTTGCAAATCTTAATTTTGAAGTCTAACTGTGAGCTATGGCACTGACCCTGGCAAAAAGATGAACATTTTACAAAAGTAAATGTCCCTAAGTCTATAAATAGAAATGTTTTCATTAACCCACTTTTAATATTATATCTCTAAAATAAACCATGATATGACAAAGTGGAAAACCTTTGCATTTCAGTTAATGCAAAATGTGTATTTCTGCATTCAGAAATACATTCTACTTGCTGAATAGATTTCAGTTTCAATTTCATTGACATATGCTTGATAAATACAAAGTTTTAAGCATGTTCTTAGTAAAATGTCAATTTGCACATATATTTGCTTCTAGTATTTTTTTCCCATATGTTTCTTGACTTTCAATTAAGTTCCTGAAGTTCTTAAAAACTATGTAGCATTCTTTTTTCTCCATCCCTGAGATGGGCACTGATGTGCTCAAGTTATGCATCCAAAAATTTAGTTGTGAGTAAATAAACACAATATTCATTCACTGTAATAAAAATAGAGCAATAAAAATAACAACCTGGAGTTATCTCAATCCTTTGTCTGTCCTGCACAAGGCATTTGGTAAGTAACTCAGTTGTCCTCGGTTCCAGAACAGAGTTGCAAATGGCGATTTTGCATTTTATTGTGGATTTTAATAAATTTTTGCTGTATCGAATTGAAATTGATCAGCATACATAGTGATACCCGAGACAAATATAACCAGGTAATTTCTATTATTTTGCTAACAATATCCCCCACTCACCTCCCCACTCCATTTTTATCACACAAGATAGTAAAGATCAGAAAGAGAAAACATTTGGAGATGTTATGACAATTGTTAGATTGAAATGTTTGCTGGATGGATGCTATTTTCTCTGAAGAAAGTATCTTGCAGTTTACCTCTACCTTGAACAATTGCCTGGTAGCATTCTGATCCTGGTTTAGTCTCCTGTCCTAAATAGCACAGGTTGTAGCCCTGCTGGTGATAGATCTAAAATTTGCGATGCTCACCTCATTCAAGACCATGTCGATTTTTAACAAGAAAAAGTGGAAAATGGTCTTGTATTAATCCAGGGATCATAAAGATCAGCAAGGGGAGGAAGAAGGCACTCGCAATCCCCGAATTCTTTATGATCAACAATACATGATCCCAGTTACAGAGATAATTCTGAAACCTACTGTCTAATTTCTTGTTGTTGTTAATGGCTAGCATCCATTCTAATTGGTGGCTATATCCATTCTAATTGATCCAGTTATTTTTAACAGCTGTAACTGAGTTAAAATTGATATATAACAAACTGCTGGAATTTAACTGTATACAATTTTAGGTTTTTCCATGTGTACCCCTGCAAAACCATCACCACGGTCAAGATAATGAACATACCCATCACCCCCAAATTTTCCTTGTGCCTTTTGTCATTCCTGCCTCTTGACCCTTCCCCCAGACAACTACTGATCTGCTTTCTGTCATTCTTCGTTAGTTTGAATTTCCTAGACTATTATATAAATGGTTTGTATTCTTTTTTTTTTTTTTGTCTAGCTTCTTTCACTCAGCATGCTTATATTGAAATTGTTCCATGTTGTAAATGGGTTGGGTTTGGGTTTGTTTGTTTTTGTATTGCTGAGTAGTATTCCATTGTTTGAATATAATCGAGTTTATCTATTAACCTACTGATGGACTATTGTCTAAATGTTTAGGGTTAGTAGAGCGATTATGATTACATTTTGCCTACTTTTTTGCCTAGTTATCAGTTTATAATAAGGTAACACTTAAAAGAAGTATTTCTGTTTCATAAATGGCAAAACATTTCTGTCTCAGGATTGGTAAGCGTTTACTCCTTTTCCCTCTAATTTAGGCTGAGTTTATATATTGAAACAGTTGGTCACCTCAGTCAGTCAACAAGGTGTCTGAGTGCCCTGAATAGTCAAATTAAGAAAAATAGCTGATCTGAGGACCTTGAGAATAAATATTGCTTTCCACTGAGTTTCACTGATTCTTTTCTTACTTACTCCTTTGTTTCTATCGTTTGAGGAAATTATCTAAAACTTAAGCATTGTTAACATTTTAACTTTAAAAAAAATAAGATAATTACAGCCTTATTTGTATAACTAAGTCAAGGGCAAAAGGTATAGTTCATTAGGAGGAAAAGCTTCCTTTTGTATTTCATAATTTTAAGAGGTATTTTAAAAACTTAAGAATGAATATTTTTTTTAATTTCCAAAATCTGTTGATGTTTTTCTTTTAATTGGCTGATGGGTATAGGACCACAATGGGGCAGATATCTAATTTTATGGATGGACACTATAGGAAAATGCTCATATTTCACAGGTATCCCATTATTAACGCCCAGTCCTGTAGTCCTTTTTCATACAGAACTCCCACTGGGAGTACCACGTGAGAAAGAAATGTAGGATGAGACCAGATTATTATAATTCACAAGACTAATTATGACTTAGAGTTTTCCTGGACAAGCTAATTCTTTCTGTACCCAGGGATCAGCAAGCACGAAAGTGGTCTCACAAGGATTTCACTGCATTTAACATTACATATATTTATGAATAAATCCAGAGACATTAAAGAGCGCTTCAGTTCTCTATTTTCTTGTGTTTTGTTTTTTTTTAATTACTTAAAAAAAATTTTAAAGGCAATGCAACAAGTTGTAGTCTCACTAAAAAATAAAAACAAAAAGTAATACCTACCATTCATGTATTTTTGGGTGTTGATTCATTTGTTTTAAATGGACTATTTTTATTGGCATCACTGATGAGTAAAACTAACGGGCCCATGGAAAAGCAAGCATTTAAGAGAACTTGAAAGAAAGGAGAACCAAACCACAATCAAGAGCTGGAAGGGAAAGAGAGGCAGAGAAGGACTGCTGTAAGATAAAAGCAGACTGGCAGGAGGGGCTCTGCTTAATTTTCATTTGTATTTGTAGAGAGCTTTGTGAGTGACATAAAATGACTAGATATTCTTCAACGATTTGAAATCCGTGTTTGATTTCTTGGTGTGACAAATCTCACAAACACTGATTCCAGAGATTTCTATGATGCCACTATCAACAAATCCCTCCAACAGCCTTTTTTATTCAGTCACCCATTGTGCATCTATCTGAGAGGGAGTTTCTTTGTGTACTGAGTAATTTCCATGTTGTGAGGCTTCTTGTCTTCAGTTACCTCCAGTTTGATGCTTTAGTCAAAAAACTCACATAGCATTCAAAAAAGGAAACTCAAAGCAATATAGACTTTTGTGCCTTTTACAAAGAATTAGAGCTGTGCGCCGCTACCAATATGGCCATATATTATATAAGGTCAATACTCCTTTTCACA
The DNA here is from genome assembly GCA_029783875.1 of Phataginus tricuspis. Lineage (NCBI taxonomy): Eukaryota > Metazoa > Chordata > Mammalia > Pholidota > Manidae > Phataginus > Phataginus tricuspis. Next base: position 22,534,035 of record JAQQAC010009165.1, read on the forward strand.
TGCCTCTAGTACAGATGCATTTTATGAAGTAGAACAGCAAACACTGAATCACTCTAGGAGAGAGACACAAAACAAGTAATTATCACTAGTTTCAGAAAAATAATTATGCAGTTGTGTGAGGAAAACCAGTTTTTAACTGGGAGGAGAAACTCTACCAAAAAAGCATGTGAAAAAGCTAAATGTTGTGCTCTGGAAAATAAACTATTCTATAAAACTTCCTAATGCAGCTGTCATCCAGAAGAGGTACCATACTTTTTTATAATAGCACATTGCACACAGTATGCTGATATACAAGTCACATATAATTACTGCTATTTCTGTTGACTTTTCTATCAAAGTGACCATTTTCTCTATTATCAATTTGTCTAATATTTTAGCAAGAATACCCTTTATTGTCACTTAATGCTTACCAGGAAGTCCTTGATTATGATTCAATAGACACCTAGGATCACCAGCAGTTCCTATTTGCAGCCAGCTAATCCTATCATAAATGTTACTGCATATTCTCGGTGTCCAAGATACATAAAATAGCATTTCGTATAGGGAAAAAGCTAACAGGGCTTCATTTGTAATGTAGCATGTTTTTCTTTACATTATATAGGACACCAGTGAAATGTGTACATCTCAACAGAAGGTATTTATCTCAAATATCTACAGTGAGTTCCCTCTGCTCTGACATATACCTAGCCCCATTGAACCAAGAGGATTTTGTTTCTTTACTGTTAAGCATGGCTGTTCTGGGCCCTTTAACTAAATCCACCACCATGAATGAACTTAGAGCAGAAACAGCAAGTACAGCTACATTTAGGCTTATATCAGCATTTCCGTTGAGCACATTTTAAAACTGCATTTAAATAATGTGGAGGGTATGACATGAAGCGACAAACCCCATGCGTGTGAGCTGGATGGAACTCTTTAGCCAGACTTCCTGGGCGAGTGTACTGAAGTATATGGGCTAAAGAAGAGGCTCGGCTTTGAATCTGAATTTTCAGGAGTGTGAAGGCTCTTTTTAAAGTCTTAATATTAAACATATCTTATCTATACACCATAATGGCATCTGCGGCCAGCAAACAAGCTTGGGAGGCTTGAGGAAGTTTCCATCTTAATTCTTTTGATTGCTTCTTGCTGCGTCCTCCTCCCTCCCCTGCCCACAGTTGCTTACTGGACTCCATACCCTACAAAATGAAAAGAACAAACAAACAAGACTTCCTCTGGGGCAATTTCTACGGTTGGTTTCAAGTGAAATATAACTTTTCTGAGCAAAGCTCTGAAATTGGTTTAGCAATTTGAGGCTAGAGAAGAATTGGTCAAGATAGAACCTTTAAAAATCCATCTTATAATATGATGACCAATGCAAACAAATGACCAATATATCTACTTTTAGGAAGTCTGTACATATATCTATATACTCTTGTAAAATACAGAAACCTTGGTGCACATACCAAGGGCTCTATATTCATTTTAGCTTAGTTATTATTGCTAATATTTTTGGGACATTTATCAATTGTAAATCTATTTTTATCTCCTAATCATTTCTAGAGCTTGATAATAAATATGCATGTTGGTCTGATATTAATAGCATTGCTGTTAATAATGTTACTGTATACCATATTCTAAATGTTTTGGTAGACTAATATTTTCCTTCAACAATTTTAATGATGCAGTATAACATAATATAAATTCTCAAATTGTATATATATATAGGGGTTTTAACAGACATTAAATATTACTTAATATTTTCTATTTTGCAAGTTATTTTTATTTTAAAAGAGGTAAAATTTTTTAAACTTGGAAAAACAAATATTTGCTGTTAATCTCATATACTTATTTGACTTAAAGCATATTAATGATTATTCGGGTTATTTAATAATCATTCTATTTAAAAAGTAGATCTGCTCATTTTGGGCGTTGAGTTTTAAATATAATGTTAAGATTAGTGTGATTTAGTACTTTGAATTCTTAAATATTGATTTTAACCATTTCTAACAAATTTAAACTTAAGTTGAATGCTTTTAAAATTCTTCTAAAACCATTGTTGGTTTTATTTTGTAAAAGCTGCTTTAAAAATTAGTCTACCACTGAATGAATTGCTTTTAATAGAGAGAGGGAAGAAAAAGAGGAGGGTAGATCCAGAAAGAGAAAAATGTCAAGTGAATCAATATGATTAATTAAATTAAATGTGGATTTATAAAACTCATATTCATAGATTTACACAATATATTCTCAGTGACATTTAAAATGTTTGAAAATCACTAAGTAAAGCCCCGTATACATGAAGACATTTTCAATCTCTAAAATAATTTTTAAAAACGTAACTACTTTACTGCCAACTACTATACATTTCAATAGTTGTTTGACAAAAAAAAACCGAAAAATTTTAATATATAAAAGTTTTAAAGGAAATTTAATCTGCTTTTGCAACTTTCTGAGATGTTTATGCATAAGCTAATAGATAATCTTGACTACTAATGTAACATAAGTAGTTTTTCTTGCTTTAAATTTGTATTAAGATCATGTTGGTGTTAACCCATTAAGTTTACAACTCTATGCTGTTTTTCCACTGGATAACTAAATTGTTAAACTTGGCAGGTCAAATACTTATTAAAACAAAAGTTAACTCTTACCAGTTGTGAAAAATGATGTAAGGGAAAGGAATTGGTTCTCAGGTTTCTTAAAACAACTCAGGTAATACAAAAATAAAAGTGGTACCTTAAACCTACTTGCAGAATTAACATCTATGAATGACAAAAACGACAACAGGGTCTTTAATATGACACAAAACCTAAAATAAGGGATCTGGAGAAAGTGTTCAAGTTCAGATAGTACTTAATAGTGTGATTTGTAGGTAAGTCCATTTAACTTGAGAAAATTAATAGTTTTCAGGTATTAATCCTGAATTGTTTATGATTACTTCCTCCCAAAAGTCTATTAACGTTAGTGGGTTTCTCCCCTCAATCTTTTGCATTTCACATTGTATAAAGCCTTTTATTCCAGCCTCATGAGGAATATATTACATTGCTTTCAACAAAATTCAGTCATAGCTATTTAACAAAAGACAATTTTTTTCCCTGTAAAAAAGGTTCCAAGATAAAGATTTTACATCACAGAGAAAATGGAGGAAAATTGAGAGAATCCTTTATTTCCTTTAGTAGCCTGCTATTGATGATGAAAAACAAGGAAACAAATGTAATTGGTAAAACAAACCCCAAAGGAAGTTTCAAGTATCGCAAATAGGGGACTATTCTTAGTCGTAAATAGCTCAATTTTATTTCTAGAACCTAAAGTATGTATTCCTGCCTACTCCCCATCCCAATCTTGCTTCCAATTTCAATACTTCAGCATTATCAAAGTAAACAAGCTATTGTTAGAATAGAAAATCCAGCTAGGTTGGAGGCCTGCTGCCACTCCCCTCTCTTCCCAGCACAATTCGGTGCCAATAGCTTTTGGAAGCGGGAAGAAAGAAAGGTCTGCTACTGCGCTGTGTGGAAGTAAAGGGGCAGAGGGGCATCTCTTCAATCTCTTGGCTCTGGTCCTCTCTCACTCTCTCATCTCCAGAGAAAAGAGATGCTCTTCATTCACAAAACAAAACAAGAAAATCTCTATAATTATTTTTGGCTCAGCTCCATTGAAATTCATTCTCCTGGAAGCATCTCTGTTTTAGATTAAAACAAAGCATAGAATATTCATTCTCTGCTCTTTCTTTCTTTCTCACTCACTACCCCTGTATGCCACCCACACCCAACCACTGCTGCCCCCACCCCTCCATTTTTCACTTGCTCTCTTATTTCTCAGTCTTCTGCTCTCTGCCCGTGCCTGTGGTTATATTTTTTCTCAATCATACCAAAGTTAGGCCTCAGAGATTGTTAACATCAGTGCCTAGAAGTGCCTACCCAAGGTCTCCATGTTCAATGTCACTTGTTCAAGTTTCATACCCACTTCCAACTGGGAAATTTCCCCAGTCCTATGTCACTGATCATATCTTATGATTGTTGGTTTCTGATCTGATGTTTCAAACTGAAAAATAGATGACTTGTAGTCCTATCCTGTTCAGTAAAATTGGGAATAAAATTTACTTTCTCTTTCTTCTAGGCTTCTCTTGTATACCCAATCTTCAAAAGATGGATAAAAATCACTGTCCTTGATAGGTGGTAGTTATTGAATTCCAGGGGTACACTATGGAAAATTATTATTTAAAAAATATAAATCCCATTTGTTAGTCATTAACAAAACTTAGTGCATGAAACCAGGATATAATGATTTAAATTTGTGGGTTTTTTTCTATCACTAACTTCACCTTTGATTTTTGATTTTTTTCCTTATAGCAAAAGCTTCTACCGTTTTTCCTTTTGTTAAGAGAAAGAAATGTCAGCAAATGGAATGCAGAATTCCTGCTCCAGGTATTTTGTGTGTACATATTAATAAAAGTTATCTGGGATATGAAACATGGGATTCTCTTTCCTAAATAGCAGATTCACTTGAGCTCCTACTACAAGGCAAGAATTTTATTTATAATGATGTACATTTTGTGGAATTCCAGTTTCTTACACCTTTCAATTCTTTGTGATTGTAGACAAAGTTGCTGATAAACCTTTCGTGGAAAGAGATAAATCTGATACCTACTTTCATTAGTATTAATGTGTCTTTCTATTTTTTTTTCTAATCGGAATAATTAATTTGTGCTCATTTCAAATTCTTGGTTGTTAGCACAGGCAGCCAACCTTAGTGCCTAAACCCATGTAGTGTACATCCTGCTTAGGGTACATTCCTGCTTCTTTGAACAATGAATGTTTTGTATGGATACATTAATCAATATAAGTAAGTCTTAGCCTTCCTGCACCATCTTGACAAACAAAACAAAATTCCAACAGTTGCCCAGATGTGAAATGTCTTTGGGATTTCCTATCTATAGGAATAACACTAAACAACACTTGTAATACATGTGAGCATGTATTTAAAAGAGTTTGTGAATCTATTTCTAAGACCTCACAAGAACCCTGATTACTGAACTCTACTTGGTTTACCAAATAAAAAGAGGGAAAGAAAAAAAAAAGAAGAAGGAAAACCACACACAGTGCCATTAGTTACACTGTAAACATTTAATAAATATTCTTTCTTTCTATCCTTTGCCCTTTTCAAAAGGAAAGGTGGTAATTTGCATGTACTATGCCTCTTTCTTCTCATTGTTTTATTTCTTTTCTTTCTGGCTTTCTTTTACTTCTATGGCAAAGAGGTGGACAAGTTTGAGAAGATAGAAATGTTTATGTAGTGCATTTTTTTTCCATATAAAAAAACAGCCTAGGCACCTTCTAATTTGTTTTATCAGCTTTGTTAAACCACTATTTCTGGAGGGTGCATTTTAATCACAATATATTGTAAAGGGAATGCAGTAGGAATACACAACCCTTGATTCTTAGCCAAACGAGAGGAAGTTTAATAGCAATGTATGGTTGCAGGAATGGTTGTTTGGGGTCCATATGCATGCTCAACTCACACATTCAGGCAGTGCAATAAAGCAGGGAAAAAGCAGCTGATACACAAAAGGGACCGTCTAGACAGTACCCCATCAGTCTGGCTAAATTTGGTGCTGGCATTCCCAGTGGGATTGTAATATAATTGTTCTGGTGTCTGCGTTCATTCCCCCTGTCAAACACCATTCCCCATATACATCCTTCTCCCCCCAACCCTTATTCTTCCATAAATGCGAAGCCCAAACTGTGCCATGCTAGAGAGGGTGTAAGATGGCCCAACCCCAAGGAAACATTACAATTCAGCAACATCACGTTGTTTAATTCCTTTAAAAAAAAAGTCCATTACTTCCTGACTCCAAATAGAATTAATTTCAGTCAAATCTTAATAATTTACAATAGAACATGGAAAAAGTTAAATGCAAATACAAATAACTTTGAAATATTGAGCACTTTAGATGAAAGCAAGTAAGTCTTTTTACCCCGTTATATTTATTAACCTCTGTTAGAAAATTTAACAGAAATCAGACATGTGAAAGTGTAATGATGGACATGGATCATAAATTCTAATGAAGAAAAGGCTAATGAAAAAAATGTTAAGCAAAAGCACTGAAAAAAAATGCAAATCATGTATTTTTTCTTTCTTGGATTTAGAAACCATATTTTTTTTTCTCTCTAAACATCTTTTGAAAGTTAAACTTCGGTTAATTCATACATGAATGATTTCATATTTTTCACTTCTTAAGAGAGAAACCAGAAATATTTATTCACTGATTTTTAGTAACTATCAATTAATATTTTTTTAAATATTCTGGTTTAAGACATCAAGAAAATGAAAATCTCTACTTACAGAATGAAAAAAACTAAAAAGCTCATTATTAAAGTGAATAATGCACAGATTATTGTCAAAACAATTATAATCTAAAAACTTCCACAACACTGAATTTAGCTGTCAGATTCCTTGTTTTTTTTTTTTTTTTAAGGAAAATGTAGATTTTAGGATTGCCATATAATGTAATAACCAGATACACTTATTTTATTTTCTGTTCCAAAGTGTCACCTCAGGGCACTGTTTAGATATTAAAATTGACAGGAAACCTTTTTGTAAATCTTTTCTTAACTCCAAAAAAAATTATCTTGGGAAGGAGGTTAGGCTTTTTGTTTTGTTTTGTTTTATTAATTACGGTCTACATTTGTACTTCCTATTTTGGAGGTTAATAATCCTCTCCCTGATCCTCTAAACAGAATTTGTCTCCCACCTCTCAGCAGTTTTGAGATGCTAGCTAGATTAGTATCCCGAGTGAGTGAAGAAAGTCTCCCCACCCCCATCAGGGACCACTCTAACTAGGGCGAATTCAAAGAAAATACTTCAGGCAGTGGATCCTGGCTTTATCCAGCTTCCGGAGGCTGAGAGACAAGCACACCAGCCAAGTCAGGGCACACGAGAAATGGCTGTTCCAGGAAGAAGCATGAAGCAGGGCCTCAACTCGCACAAAGACAGAGCACAATTGCAAGGAAAATCGCCACCAAAGCGATCAGGAGATATTCAGATACTTTCAGAGCTATCTTAAAATTCTCACGTGGAAACATGGAAACGAAAGTTAAAGATGACAGATGTCTTAAAATTCTCATGTAGAAAAATAAGACTAGGAGATTGTATCCTTCCATTTTTTATTTTTAAAAATAATATCATATTTTTTCTTTGTATGAAATTGTTCTTCTGCCTGCACAGGGGTACGAGAAACAGAGTCATTAAAAAAGACAACGTAATATTTGAATACCATCTGCCTGAAGTCGAGTGGTTTGCTTGTGATTGTATTTTATTCACTTTATTTTTTTTACAAGATGCAGCAGTAAACGTGAAAGAAAGACACACTGTGGGCTTCTCTGAGATGAAACCAAGTAGAAAAATCTGAGTTTTATACTTGATTTTGAAACTATTGAATAATATCCTATGAGACCTCTTAGGTCTTAACTGGATTAAAATGAATATATTTGTGCTCTGGCTCTTTTCAGCTAACTAATGTGCATGGGAATTGATAGCGTGCAAGGGAGCTGGTGAGAGCAAGTGTATGTAACACTGCGAGAGGCTGAGGGTGGCTGTATGAAGGAGTGTGAGGACTCTGTGGGCTGCCTTCAGAGAGGGAGACACATGAAAATCAGCCGGCCTTGGGGTGTGCTGCACTTTGTCAGGAGCCAGGAGAGAAGCCTAGTTGGGAGATGAGGAGGGAGGAGAAAGGAGGCGGTGAAGGGAGGGTGCAGAAGGGGGTGTGGCATGTGTGTGTATGTGGAGCAGTGTTGGCTCTGAGGTTTCAGTTATGGCTGAGCCTTGGGTTTTGTTTTGTCGGTTCCTGGCGTAAACAGGCTGGAATTTCAGGTTCAGGTTGGAGTGCGTGCAAAGAGGTCGATGTTGGAGTTTCTTTCTCTGGCCCTTCACTGTGGTTGCTGCTCAGAACGTTGCTGCTGCTACAGAGGGGGAGTTGGGGGGAGCAGCAAGGGATGGGGGTCTGTCTGCAGCTGCCCCTCTCACACTTGAATAAAAGAACTTTTTTTCAGGGGTAGGGAAGCTGTGAATACCTTTCCCAATAAGAGATGAGGCATATTGAAAACTATATTAAATTACCCTGATTAACAATTTAGCCACGAACAGGGGAGCTTTGGGAGATCTCTATAGGCAGAACTGGGGGCTATTCATGCCAGCAGCTAAGAGGTCGAAAGGTTTCTGAAGTTCACAGGCTCTGAGCCTTTGTTATGCTAACAGACAATCTCAAATCAGCTGCCTAGTGGAGTGTGAAATATAAATGATTCCTTGAGAACTTCCAATAAGTTGTCACTCCTGCTCTCCAAATACCAGGACAGGCTGCTAATTTCTAGCAGGCCCTTTTGCAACATCGCTAGCCCTAAATGAATGCCTTTGTAGTTCAAATAATCTTTTCAAGGGAGCTGTCCTATCATCATAGCCCAAATGCATCTTGGTTTTGACTATTAAATGAAAATCAGGCCTCAGCAGTGCTTGACTTTTTCAAGCGGCCCGGTGTTTGGGAAGGGTGGTGGCAACTCTCAGGCACAACAAGTTAGCACCCACTGCAGGAGGGCCAGGGCATTAATAACAGCCTGAGGCCCCAGGAGCTACCCCAACTGTCACCCCCCACTCCTTACCAGGAACAATGCTCTGGGAGAGATTTACGTGGCTTCCCTCAGGCTGGACTACCTTCCTCTTTCAGCTACACCAACATCCTTCTGATTTATGTCCAAAGGGACAGCCAGCTGACCTGCTAGCATCTGACTGGTCACTTCGAAGCATCAACTCTGGAGATGGATGTATTCATTCTTCAGAGCAGGCGAGGCCAAGGGGAAGAGGACAAGGTGTGTGTCCAGGCCATGCCCCTAGTATCAGAGGCCTGTGTCTATTATTTTATCATTTTCCCATAAGAAGGATATGAACATGGCTTATGATCTTGGGTATGACCTTTGAGCTTGTCCAGATGGGTAAAAAAAGGGTCTTGGCTCTCTGAGTCTGAAATACAAAGCTTTTTAAATAAGGAAAACTACTCCCCACTCCAAAACCCTAACAAGTTGAGGGGAGCAAGAATGAGAATCTATCTGGGAGACTGTGCCCAAATTAAACATTCCAGTAAGAAAGGACAAATATAATTTATACAAATAAAGAAAACATGCAAAAGAGAAGACAGAGGTCAAAGAAAATTAGAAATCCAACTGTATCAGTCTTCACAAAGGGAGGGATAAACCTTAATAGTAATAACTTGGGGCCTAAAGATATTAATATTTCTGACTCCATATCCTCACCTTCTTTGCACAAATAAAAAAAGGTTCATGATATCACAGAAGTCTCTGCTTTTTCCAAACAGAGCAGGCTGGGTTTGGGGCAAGGAATGGGAAAAAAATCAAATGTATTATATTTCTTAATATATCCTTAGGGTAAGTTTATAAACACACAAAAACAATGTATTTTAATAAACCCTTAGGTAACTTTATAAAGCTTGATGTTGCACCTATGCAGAAAAACCAAGGGCCTCCATATCCCCTCATCTTCTTCCTCTAACTACAGTTTTGAAATATTACATAAAAAAATGTTTGGGGGAGCTCATTTTGATTGGTATAGAAACTGGTTATGTACACACTTTTTTTTTCCTGTCTGAAGTATACTGAGACTTACAACTATATATTAAAATATTAAATATAAATAAGAGTGGTGGTGTAGCTTATACCAGTTTTGAAATCATCTAGCTTACATGTTTAAATCTTGTTTTTTTAAAATCCAGGATACCAAGTACGATTGTAACGGGCTCTGGGATTCACCTCACAGAATTTGGCCATCAGAACAGGAGACTGCTTAGGAATCAGGTCATTATTTGTCTTTTAATCCTTATTTGTTTCACTCGGTAAAACAATCTGCAAATAATGTAGGTGAGAAAAATTAGTTCAGATTACTGACGTTAAAGGACTGAAAGTTTGTGGTTTCTTCTACCAAATATCAGAATTAGAAGATAATTTGTTATTGATCCCCTCACACCCTTTTCAGAGGGACTTAGGATCCTGGTTATTCTTATTTCAGAGACAGCAGAAGGATTGGCTTCAGATGCACTTCCGATTACACAAAAAAGAAGGCAACACTGATAACTAAAAGTTTGGAGGATGTGACACAGCTTGCTTAAATTTAACTTTTCCTCCTTTTTCTGTTCTGAAAATTTTAATTAACATTAAACTGTAAGTATCTACGTATTATTGACACACACGCTGGATATTCAAAGGAGAAACACCTTCCCTATGCTTCCAAAATACTCATTTTACCACTTCCATGTGTCCTCTCTCTTTCCCGTCTTTAACACATCAAAACAGGGAAGAAAGCGCTTTTGTATTATAACTACAGAGAAAACATTTGAGAATGTGTCAACGCTGTGAATACCAGCACCAGTCTGGGGGTTGGTTTGTTTTTCCCCCTGCCGTGGTTATTTCTTTTCTCTTTGCTTTTGCAGTCTTTAAACTCTGGCCACTTTGAGAAAAGCAATGGTTGAAATGAAAAGTTAAGACAAATTGCATTAAACCTGGGTGTTGCCAGAATATGAGCATGATGAAAGCAGTGTTGGGACGTTATGGAGCCAGAGGAGCTCTCCACACACAGAAAATTAGAGTAAAATAAAATAAAAAAGATAAAAGCTGGCCTTTTTTTTTTTTTTTTTTACTTTTTCTTAAATACGTAAGATCTAAGAGAAAGGGAATTCCTGTTTCAAAAAAGCAAGTTTCCAGGGTTGCCATTTCTCCATAGTGGGGTGTGTGAATGTGTGTGTTTGTGTGTGTGCGTGTGAGTGTGTGTTTGGGGAGAAAGGGAAGAATGGGGGAGGAGGAAGGGCAGATAACTTTACTGACATATTAATTCTTTGGATAGCAGTAAATGAATGGTCCAAACAGGCATTTGCTCCCTTAGTAGGTTTTGTACAGGTCTCCTACAAGCTGTGGCATATGCTTCATTTATATGGATATTTATTTAGAAGGATGAAGAATAATAGGTGTAGTTTGTCTACAGTTGCAGTTATTATTTAAAGCCCAAAGAGGTTACAACTAATTTCTACTCCAAACATGGATACAAAGGTCTCTGCATATGCCTCCTGCATTACATCGAAGGCCAATTAAAAATAAAGATAACATTCTAACTCTCCAGCCTTAAGAGAAGAAAGGAGACTAAAAGACAAAATGACTCCAAGATGGCTGCCTCTTCCTTCTTCACCCTCCTTACTGCCTGTTTTCCACATAGAAATTAATGTAATATTTTGTTTAGAAATCACATTATAGGTCATTTGCAAATGAGGCAGCCTCTGAGGCACAGATATCTGCCTAGAATACTCTCATGATGCCATCGAGGTATGGAGAGAGATTAAAATGCAAACATTCAAATGTATTTAGATTTGTACATAGTGACTGAACTCACACATACACACTTGAATGTGTGAACAACACACAGCTGCAAATGAAATATGAGGCCAAAATCCTTCTGAATTCTTAGGACAGAAGGGCAAAGGAAAGTTCCAGGTCACCACTTTTCTCCCCAAAGATTGGAAAATGCTCTGTTCATGGTCAGGATTAGGTTTTTTAAAAAAGATATATCTTACTGATGACTCTCTCATTAGGCAGACTTCTAAAGTCTGGGGAGGCAAGATTTCCATAAATTATCTCTCTAACTCATCTCATGCTGGTGCAAAATGCAAAGCTAAAATTGTTTTTGTATTTTTTGCATTTTTTTTAAAAGAGAGACTACTAAGCTAACTAGCTTCCTGACTAACATGTTAAAGGATTAAGATCGCTAGTAATTATGGCTCTCATCTATGATAAATAAATATTCTCAATCATAAAATCCCACCCATAAAGCTAAACTAAAATAATGTTGAGAATAAATAAAAGTATATTTGGGGCTTTATAACAGATTTATAGCAGGTTACTGTCTAGACTAGAGTGCCCTAGGTATAGAACAAAGCAAGTGGTTTAGTTCCTATAGGAAATATATTAAAAAAAAAAAAAAAAAAAACCACAACCCTTTATCTAAAAGCCATCAGGGACAAGCACTCAATACAAGTTAACAAGCAGGAACTGATAAGATAACATTTATATGAGGTCAGAAGTCAAATGCCAGTCAAAGGCTTTTAACCTCTTGGGTCATAAACAGGAATAGTTAAAAGTGAGAGGTAGTTATTTATCGGATTTTAAGGGTACCTGATCATTGCCAGAGAATCACCGATGATAAAACTAATTAGGATTTATAGAAAAAGAACTTTGCAGCTGTTCAAAGAAAATCAACCTACAAACCCATAATTCTTCCATTGGTAGGAAGAAAAACAAACAAAAAAAAAAACACCCCTCTTTTTTGGGGGAAAATTAATCTAGCAATTTAAACAGATCTAGTAACAAAATCTCTCAGAAACAATAATTTATAACTAATCTACACATTGATTAATATATGATAAATGATAGTCCTGTAAATTCTGTATGAACAATTTAACAAAAATAAGCATTACATAATTTATTTCCAATTTTTGTTCTTTTTCTTTTACTCCTCAGACCTACTACATTAGACAGAATATAACTCTGACATCACTATATTCTTGCCCACAGAATGCCATCATTTATAAATTAAAAAAATATATATATATATTCTAATAGCAATTATTTTAAAACATCAGAATATCGGAAGTGCTTAATTAAATTTTTATCTTAATCTACCCTGAGAAACAGATGTCTCTTCCTTTATTTGCTGTCAGACTATTTTCCTTTGTTTTGATTTTTGTCCTTTTTGTCTTTTTAAAAAAGATTTACATTCAAAACTCCCAAATAGTTCCTGATCCCAGAGTCTGTGCTGGCTTATATTTTCAAAGCATACCACCCCCTTTTTTTCTCTTTTGCAATAAAAGAAAGCAGATCTAGATATTTCTTTCTAGAGAAAGATAGAGGGATTGTTGTCAGGCCTGCTAAGGCCCACTGTTTCTTTAAACAGAGTCCACAATACACTAGGCAAACATTGTGGATTTAAAATGCTTTTAAATATTTATCAGAAGTATTTTATCATCATATTCAAATGACACCTGGAGTGCACTCACCTTTATTGACAATCTCTGTTCTGAAAGTCCATTTGCTTCCTTAAAGCCCCCCAAGCAGAACAAGGACTATCCGTTTTCATTCAGTTAATGTTTAGTAAAAAACCAAGCAACCTTAATCAGCATGCTGATTGCATCGTCAACTAACAAATAATTTACTACTCTGAGCATTGCATTCCATTAAAAGCTCATTAAATTTTCTGTTCTCCAATGGGAGGTTTAGCTTTTGAACTGCATGCTTTTGCTTCGAATGATCATTTATTCAATTTTTGCAAAATGTTGTGGTATTTTTTTTTCCTAAAGTATAGGTGAGCATTTCAATACCTATAGACTGCAGACATATGGAAACACAGCCCAGCATTTGGGAATGTTCCATTTGATTTATAAACTCTGTGTAATAAAAATTCAACATAATCTCTTGCACTTTTAGGAAATCCTGAAATCATTGAGTGTATCTGTTGTCGTGTGTGACCCAGACACAGCCTCAGAAATATTTATACATATGATAAACATCAAATTCCTTTTTTAAAGCTCAAATTTTCCTTTCCACATATTAGAGCTATTGTTATTTTTAGTATTTTTAACCCTGTAAAAAGCTGTTTTCTACCCATTCAAAAGGAGCATGACACCACAAAGCCCTTACCATATTTGACACCAAACTTAACTACCTCGAGTGTGTGTGTGTTGGGGGGATGGCTAGGTACCCAAAAAAGCCACATTTTCTGGGGCTTACACATTTTTTTTTACGAACTCACAGTCCCCTGAATTATTTTCATGCCCAGACTTGTCTGGGGAAGAGTATATTTACTATTTTTAATTTAGGGAAATGAAGGAAAATATCGGCCCCCAGATTAACATGCATCTTTGGATTGCTAATTGTGCTCATTACAAATTTGGGTCATTTTGCATGAGTGACTCTAATGTAGGGCTGAGATCACCGTGCAGCGCAGTGGATTCCTGCTTCCCCGCGCTAATCCTGAGCCCAGTGATTGCGTCAGGTGGAGGTCTGTGCGCTCTAGCAGCTGGCTCATCCTCATCAATGCAAATAAGGCAACTCCTACAATCAGAGCCGCGCGAGTGTGAGGCCTGATTGCTGAGGGCAGGCTAAAGCACTACACAGACTCTCACTTTCAAATCACGCTAAGTGACAAGACAACTCCAATGTCCCTCCAGTTCAAAATCAACCTTTCGAAAACAAAACAAGAAGAGGATGGCTGCAAAGAAGAGGAAAACCCCCGTGTTTGGGAAATGGACTTGTTTAGATGGGCTTTATTTAGATACAGAGATAATGTAAAATGCATTTCAACAAATGATTCTTTAGCTCCTATTCTGTGCACAATACTTTGTTTTAAGGGCTGCAGAGGATACAAAGGTGAGGGAGATAGAGTCCCTGCCTTCAAGGAACCCTACTATTTGCAGAAAATTATAAAGATTAGGATAAAAACAGAATTATTATTAAGGCATAGTCACCAAAATCTCAAGTGAAAACCATAAAACATATTGCCATGGGAACTATTTAGAGATGGCATTATGGCCCAGATGTCAAGAGCAAGACTTTGGAAGCTTTGGGTTCAAATCCCAGTTTTGCCACTAACTTGCTCAAGTCATTTCACCTTCCCACAACCTTAATGCCACCCTCCGCAAAGTGGTGGTGACACAAGTACCCACCACCCAGGGATCTAAGAAGAAGGAGGTGAGGTTACAGACTTGCCACAGTGCTTGGCACATAGTAAATGCTCAGTAATGTCAGCGGTGGTTATCATTTTTCCTCCTTAACATACAAAGAAGCAGGAGGAGGGGTCCAGAAATAACAATGTGCCACAGTTTGAAAGGCATTTATTTGATCTGCCTCTAAATTCCCATTTTACATGTAGCACTTACCCTGTGGAAGTGAAAATACTGTGAACGTGAAAAAGCCCCGCATCTCTCAGTGGTGTCTGGACAGCCCTGGCAACTTGGAACATAAAAGAGAGAACAAGAAATCCCTGTGCTTTTCCTTTTCTTCTTTTCCAAACCTGTGTGCAGACTTCCCCTGCATTTCAGCCCCACCCTCTTTATTTTACTGCCTAATCTATAAAGGAGGATTAACAGCAGCACGCTGCTTTGGCATAGACCAGATTCTGGGTGAGGACCTGTAGGTAGAGTTTAATGAATACAATTTCTAGGACTCTGAGTGCATATTTTTAGCTACATGCTGGGCTCCAGCATTGGCTCTTGAGACAGAAGAACAGACCCTTTGATCAGACTTGGGTGTTGCTCCAAAAAGAACCTTTTTCAGAAAGTAGTTGGGGGAAAATGTCCTCTGTTTCCCTTATTCCCAATTTGCATTCTATAGGTTCAGATGTCAGTTAACTGGTCCCAATAAGTCGCATTACAACATTGAGATACACCATTGTGGGAAGCAAACCTACTTCTGAGCAGGAACAGATCTGCTTTCTCACTAAGAAGATGGCTGGTGCTCAAGAGTGTGGTTGCCATCCTTCCCCCTTGGAGAGTAAGCTAGAGGTAGTTAACCTTCCTGGGGGAGGCCTGGCCTAGACAACATCATAGACACCATATCCCCCCTGGAGTTACCAAACAATAAAACTGCTTCCTTTGCCAAACACAAAGAATGGTCTGGAGTTGGATATTAGCAAACAGAAAACCACAGAAAGAAAGGGAGGGACGGAGGGAGGGTGAAAGGAAGAAAAGGAGAATAACAAGAAGGATGGAAGAAAAGAAGGAAAATTACACGAAAAGAAAGCGTAAAACAAAATCTCTTCTCTGCTTTAGTTTGGCAAGGAGGGCAGCCATCCAGTGTTGTCTTGGTTTCAGCTAGTCAGTGCCGTGACAAGGATGGGGAGGTGGAGAAGGGGTTCTGATGTAATGCCAAGCAGAGCAAAGATGAGGCGCCAGGTCCTGTGGAAATAGGTGAGACTTTAAGACCTGGGCATTGGGAGAGTGTGAGCGAGATGGTGAGTGATTTGATCTCTTACATTCCTGCTCAGGACCCTCTCCTTCTCTTCCTAATAGGATTAACAGATATTTTCCTAAGCGGAAATCAAAATGTGTCAAATCATCTGAGACAGTCAATTTGTTCACAATGCCCACATTCTTGCAGTACGGATGCAGCACTATTCAAAAACAGTTTCATTTCAAGAGATACAATGCAGCAGAAAGGTAAACATTTATCTTCATAATCTTACACTCCTTTCAGACTGTTTAATTTTTCCAGTGATTTTCCCCTCCTCCTTCACTCCACCCCCAAGCTCAGCTTCAAAACATTTAGTACAAAAAAGACATGACTTCCCCAGAGGATTCAGGTCTCCGTGATCCTGATGATGCAACGTGTGCTCTCCATTACTGCTGGGAGCTCCCTGGATATATTCCCATATCCTGCCTCACAGCGTCCATTGCCCCCAGGTTTGCATCACTTAACAAATCCTCCTTGAACACCTGCAGAGGTTTCCTCCACCTCTTCCTCCCACCTCATCCCAAGTTATCAGGACTCTTTCTCCCGCCTCACCCCACCCCACCCCCACGCTTTTTTTTTTTTAGTGTTATTATTGCTATTATCATTCTGTGCACCAGCACAACCCTCTGCATCTTCTCCTTAGGGAGGCATTAAGTTGCCTTCCTTTGGGCTACCTTAAAACTGCTTGTCCTTCTCCAGCTCCCTTGGAACACAAGGGCCAGTGTCATCTTTGGAACAATAAATGAAAGTAGTTAGAGTGGGATTCCAACTTCACATTGTTGGCATTCCTGGAAATCTCATGCATTTTCATTCCCCCTCCTCCTTACTTCTCATTGAGACCCCATAAGATAGCAGCAATTAGAAGCTCTGAAATGAATAGAAACAATAGCTACTGGTATGTTTTATTCTTAAGATTTGAATAGCAGACATTTAGCAAGCAGAATACATCTCATTTTTTTCCTTTTGCTTACCATTTGTATATTCAGTATACATGTATAGATAGCATTTGTAAAGTGGACTCCTGCCAGTATTTTCTGTAATAACATATTTTCCATTGATATATTTGAGTGTCTATTTAACTGTAATGCTCTATGTGATCATGGTGTCAGAATACAGTGAAATGGCCCATTCTCCCTAGAAAAGTCCTCTCTCGCCACCATTTTCCTTTCCCACTTGTTAAAGGCCTGCCCATTCTGCAGCACCCAGCTCATACTATACCTCCTCCAGGAAATTGTCCCAGGTCCTCTCAGGAAGATTCTCCTCCCTCCCTCATGGCTCCTACTGTGGGTGTTTTTACCTCTGCTTTGACTGGAGCCTTTGTAATCCAGCTGTTGTTGATGTCTGTCTGCACAGCTAGACTATGAGGCCAGGAGGAAAAGAACTTCTGGTCTCCTTTATGGACTCTGCCACTCCTAGGAGAGTGTCTGGCACAACAGAAGGGCTCTGTTACCTGAAGATGAAGTGCAGATGACCACCCAGCCTTCTGAGCCTGAGAAAAGCACGCCAGCTCCAGTTTGGGGTCCCTCTGGATCAGGGATATCAAGCCACTCCTGACCCACTTCTCCCACCCCATTTCCACTTATATTTGACAATGATGTTGAGACTCCCCTACATTAGAATTTTTAATATTTTTTTCATCTTAATGTTCATCTTTAGAAATATGTAACTAGATGGCTTGTGAAGTGAGAGAATTAAAAGGTGCTATCTTCTATCTGAATGAATAAATCATTTCTATTAGCTCTCCGGTTTATAGGCTGGTCTGGAACTGGCAACAAATGCCAAGACATCAGTACTCTTTGACATGGTGTATTCATTCATTTATTTATTTTTTAAGCACTCTGACAGGTTGTTTACTGTAAGTCAAATGTCAGTTAGCATTGGCCTCAACAGGAGCTGCTATGCTACATGTGCTTGTGTTTAGCCTTTGAGTCATCCTGATTATTTTGGCCTTTATTCACACAAGATATTTATCTAAAAAGACTCATACCACCCCCACCTCCCAGCGCCCCCCCCACATACTCCTACTTAGAATTTTAACATTTTCTTAAAACCATACCTTGTTGGCAACCCCATCATTTCAGTATTGCATTTTTTCTCCTGATAAGGCAAATGACACTTTAGCCTTAGTTAATGTAAAACAGGAAGGTGTTAATCTCATTTTCAACATGTCAGCTCTTCCAGGTAGGGTATTAATACGCAAGATCCCCTGCTGGCAGACTCAACAGAATCTTTCTGGCTGTGAAGTGAAGTCCAAACCTGATAATTTTTGCTTTCCTTTATTGTATGTGCTCAGGTCTGTTTCATTCATGGAAAAAGATACATCAGCAGCTAACTGCATGTAAAGAAACAAAGGGGCGTTTGCAAACTATCGACTTAACTCTGTACTCAGACACTATGATAGGTTTGTTGTAAAATATTCACACACTACAAACATTTGGGTATCTTTGATGATAAATAGCAACTAGATAAGGCATATTTAAAAGATGTCTGAGATCTATAATTTTGCATCAGAGAACTCCAGTCCAATGTCACCATTTGCTTTAATCTGCTTTCTGTAAAACCATAATTATAAAGAATTAAACAAGGAAAAGTATAGACTATGTTGCAGGAGATGTCACAGAATTCCATATCGCACAAGAAAAATTTATATTATTGAGTAAAGTGGTAACTGAGTTTTTAATTTTTCTCTTTTCTTCAGGGTGTAGAGATGAAGGTAAACAAGGTTTTTGTTAATATTTAACTGGTATGGACAGTGTCAAGAAAATCTGTTTCCTACAGAAATTGTTAGGATTTTTTATGATTTATCCTACTTCCTCTATTCCTAACAAACTCTAACAGCAGTTTTTTAAGGACAGTTTCAAAAAAGGTCAGAGAGAGCAAAAAACAAATCAGTAACTATAGTGACCATAAAAGAATATTAAAATTAAGCCTTCTTATTTGTAAATATGATTAATAAGGTTTTTTTATGTCACAAGGTTCTAATTTAAGAAAGAATTAGAATTGGCATTTTAATCTCACATAGGAATGGGATTTTATGTGGCTTAAAAAAATTACAGATAAATAGATTGTAGATATTAATGAGCTATATCAATTTCATTTGAACTAAAAAATATGAGAGAAGCAGAAGAAATAAAATGGAATCCCAGAATAGGCAAATAAGATTTATGGGGGTGGCAAACAAGAGCTGTGGCTGTGGAAACATGGAAAAGCATGGCAGCCCAGCAAGGTTTCTATCAGATTGAGGGGAGGTTTGCGAGGAGAAATGATGACGACACTTGAGAGGTCAATTTTTGTACATGTCTTCCCACTGGCAAGCCACATGTTCCTGTTACATGGCTGCCACAAGTATTATTATCCCACTTTCCAGATAAAGAAACACAGATGCAGAGCAACGGACACTCTTCCACGTCACGGAGATAGTATGTGCAAGTCACAGACCTGTCATTTGCCTTCCCTTAGTTTGAGATGGGGGAAACCAGGAAAGGAAGAGGAGAAAGAAGAACCAAAAATATGTGAAACTAAGAAGGGAAAATCACTGAGGAATTCTGAGCTGTCAAATCTATCCAGAAAAATAAGGCAGAGAAAAAGTGAGATGATAAGATTCTTTTCTTTTATTCCCATCCAAGCTGATAACATGCATAGTGGCTCTTCTTACTCATCTTCCTGTCTGTACATAGTTTCCCACACACCATTCTGTAGTTACGTAATTCATTTCCTTGCCCACTGGGTCAATACATTATCACTTTACCAGTTTCTTTTTGTAATAGTTTTTTATACTCCTTGCCAGTGAAAGTGTACCCCCAGAAGAAGAGGATGACAAAAGGAAAAAGAAGGTGGCAGGAGAGGCCTGGTAAGAAGCAACACTGTTAGAACTGCATTTCGATTGTCCCATTTCCCCAATGGCCATTATTATACATTTCCCCTTAAGCATAAGGTCATGTTATTTTCTGTGTTTAGCTTTTACCTGGAACATGGATGAACTCACTTAAAAATATAAAAGGATTAAATTCTATCATTGTTCATTGCAACCATGTAACTGATATTTTATATATTGCACCTCAAGTTTCCTTCTGGAAATGTAACACAGTTATAACCTGTATAATTTGTATCATTATTGACATTTTATTTTCTCTGAAAACAATTTAGTATAGTAATCTCCCCCCACCTTATCCACAGTTTCAGATACATGTGGTCAGCTGTGGTCCAGAAACAGATAATCCTCAGAACAATTTGTCAGAAGGTCAACAGCAGCCTAATGCTATGTCGCAATGCCTACAGTCATTCATCTTACTTCATCTCATCATCACAAGAAGGGTGAATACAGTACAGTAAGATATTTTGAGAGATCACATAACTTTTATTACAGTGCATTGTTCCATTTTATTATTATTATTGATGTTAATTTCTTACTGTGCATAACTGAAAAATGAAAACTTATCGTAAAGTATGTATGTATAGGAGAAAACACAGAATATATATAGTTTGGTCCTATCTCTGGTTTCAGGAATCTCCTGAGGGTCCTGGAATGTATTGCCAACAAATAAGAGAAGACTACTATAAAATGTTCACTGAATATCTTAAGGCTGACAAGTTAGCAGGTTTGGGGTAAAATGTGGAAATAGCGGGAGAAAAGAATTCATCAAAGCAGTTAAATGACTTGCATGGGTTCACACAACTGGCTGAGTCTGAATTAGAAACCTGGATGTTTATTCTAGGCTGTGCATCCTACATATTACCTCCCCAAATCAATTCAGTCAGTGCTAGGTATGGAGAAGATTGCACTGGAATTCCCTGCTTGTGGGTTTATTATGTTATTAGGGTATGCCCCCAAACAGTTCTAGAAGGAAAGTTTAAAAAACATCTTTTGGAGGAAAAGAAATTTTAAGTCAAAAAAGCCCCAAAACCTCAAACAAGCCTACCACATATTTGTTATTACACAATAACAAGGATGAGACTCAAGCAAATCTTTAGCTATAAGTAGTGCAGTAAAAAAACAAAAACAAAAACACTGGCCTGATTTTTCTACCTGTCAAAGTAAATAAGGATGGAGGCAGTCAAATAAGATGTTTTCCCTACTCAAAGCTGCCATCTCCAAATGGTCTCCTAGTCAATGCATACTGAGCAATCATTTCCTGTCAGGCATTGTCCTTGAGTCTTGAGAGGGAACAGAACAAACATAATCCCTGCCCTGTTGAACCAACTAATGGATAATTGTTCTACTTTCTAAATATAAGCACTTTTCAGCCATTCATATTTTAGTATTAATTACTTTAGTTGGATAGTTTTCTTGATTCTTTGATTTAGGAGGATATTAATTAGCAATAGCTCAGTTTTACTGTTTATGGTGAGGATTCAGAGTGGTAAACATAGGAAGAACAATAAAAAGTGAGAGGTAATTATACAGAATAGAGAATTTGGGGAGGGCACACCATAATATGATGCCACAGTAGAAAGTTTGTGGTTCCCTTAGAGAAAAGTAGGTAGGAGGGTGACCAAGGAAAGCTTTGTCTACTTTTTGCTCCTTTTGGTAGAAATTTCTTGAGCCAGGAATCTGTGACCTTATAAACTTCATTAGAGAATTCTGGATTTTATCAACCTCGAGTACTACCAGCAAAATATCAACTTTTAGTCCTTTTTTTGGGTGGTAGTTCTAGCCCTAGAAAGGTAAAAAGGAAGAATGTTGTGTGCTCTTATACAGATTATAACTGATATTTGAGGTGGGTTTAGAGCAGTTTTCTTGACATTTTCCACCAAAGTATACCCTAAATGGTATGAAGGAGGAAGTTTGGGTGGCAAAATTTCATCAACAGAATTACACCAGTGGTGGCAGGGAACAGAATGACTGTTTAGGGTAACCCCAAGCAGCAACTTTGAAATGTCTTTAAAAATATTGTGGTTGTTTTCCTTGAAAATTTAAGAAACTGTTATAGACTACCTCATAATAGGCCCATGTTTGTTTTATCAGAAACCAGCATTTAAAACCAGTGCATGTTATTAGTAAAATCAGGTCTCTGGGAAGTAATGTCATGATTACTGTGCAGGGCCCAGTCTGTCTGCACACGAATGGGTGTGTCTAGAGGATTTCACTGAGGAGGATACTAAATGCAGTTGTCTTAGTAGTCACAATGCCATGATTAGTTTATGTCAGTGGACTTTGAATTTGTAAAGATGATTACATACTTCAGGGTTTCCATTAGTTTCTGGGACCCCAAGTTTCCAAGGATTTTTCTGTAATCTATATCTGACTACCATGGTGCAAATATGAGACCCAGCCTTCCAGGAAAGGAAGGAAAGGATGGAGGGAGGGAGGGAGGGAGGAAGGAAGGAAGGAAGGAAGTAAAGGAGGGAGGGAGGGAGGGAGGAAGGAAGGGAGGGCAGCACGAAGGACAGCATGATGCACTGGGCAGGTGTGGAAATGCGTCTGTGTGGCACAGTCTTGCCAGTCGGTTGTCTTATGCTCTGTTGGTAGAGTTTTGCCATCCAAAACTTTTTCCTCTCCTAGGAAGCTGGCTGGATGTGAGATGGTAGGGAACACAGGGAATTTGATCCAGCTCTGCCTTTATCTAGGTTCCTTCACTCCATCAATATTTATTGAGTATGTGGAGACATTGTTTAAGACTCTGGGAATGTCACACAGTGACATAGTGGTAAGCAGAATACTGGCCCCCAAAGATTTCTAAACCCCGCTTTCCTAGAACCAGTGACTATTACCTTACATGACAAAAGGGATTTTACAGATGTAATTAAGTGTATGAGAAGTGAGAGCAATGTGGAGTATACAGGTGGGCCTAATATAATTACATATGTTGTTAATAAATCTTTCCAAGCTGGGAGAAAGATGAGACAGAAGGACAGATTCAAAACATAGGAGGGATTCAACTGCTGTTAGCAGCTTTGGAAATGGAGAAAGAGGCTGTGAGCCAATGAATGCAATGGCTTCTAGAAGCTGGAAAAGGAAAAAAAAAAAAAAGATTGTTTTTCAGAGCCTCCATAAGGAACATAGCCTTGCTGACACCTTGATTTTAGCCCAGTGAAACCTGTCAGATTTATGATCTCCAGAATGGCAAGATAATAAGTTCTGGTGTTGTTTTAAGCCAGTAAATTTATTTGTCATCACACCAATAGGAAAGAATACAATCTCCATCCTCTGGAAGCTTATATTCTAGTAATACAATAAAAAATAAATAAAACTAAACACATACTACAGGCCATTTACATATTCTAATAAGGCTGTGCTATAAATTAAGTAATGTGATGGAGACTATCATGGACACATCTGAAAACTTCTCAAAGCTTTGAGAATGCTCCACTGTATGAGTTTTGGTGTTAGATATGGATGAGCTCCCCCATAGGAGACTGTCTCCTTTGCATCTAGACTAGAGCACAGGCATGTGACTTGGGTTCCACTGATTAGGTACACCCATGACAGAATTTGAATCAGGTGATAGCTATGCAAAAAAAGATAGTAGGGGTGATTTCTCTTTCTCCTTCCTCTTCCCTTTCCCTCCCTCCTGTAATAGTAGCTGGGGCTACAAGGTAGTACATAGCACACAAGAGCCAGTTTGTCCTTAGCAGCTAGAGTTACTGCTTTATCAAATCAGTTCTGCAACATAGTTTTGGGTGTTAGTCTGGAAGCTTAACTCAAACCTAGCTTTCCAGCTCTTTCAACAATTCAGTAAGCCACAAAATATCCTTTTATTAACCTCCTTTTCTGCTTACCCAGCTGGAGTCATCTTTGATTGCTTGCAACTGAAGGCCCTGATGGAAACAGTAATTAGAAGAGACCAACTTTAGATGTAGAGGTCAGAGAGGTCTCTTGGAGAAGGTGCTATTTGAACTGGGAGAGGAAGAATGAGAAGCAAGTAATATGAATAGCTGGGGGAAGCTAGAGCTGAAGGAGGAAGTGCAAAGGCTCTTGTTCTGAGCAGGAGGTCCAGCAGAGAGCAAGACAAACAAGGCCCCTGCCTTGGCAGTGTTTACCTCTGCTGGGGGTGTTTAGACAGTTAAAGGTAGGCAAATAATAAGTAACATGATATAAGATGGTGAATAAGTGTTATAAAGAAAGGGAAAGAGTTATAGGCTGCTGGCAAAGGACTATTTGGGATAGGGTAGGCAGGAAAGACTTCTCTGAGGAGGTGACATTACTTAGAGACATAGGCCATTTATGACTTAGAGAAAAATCCCTCGAGTACACTATTGGGATACTTTGCTCAGGGAAGTGAATTTCATAAGGGTTCTTAAAAACAAACTTTTCAGGGCCATCTTTAGGTTAGGAATATCAGGAGAATCTGAAAGATGTTAAAATGTCCCTAGAGACAGAGATTTTAAAATGCTAGTTGTGATCATCTTTGTGATGATGTTCTCAGCCATAAACTTGCCAAGTACATATGACTATATTTTAGGGGGATAATTCCTTATATTATGAACATTGTTTTACAACTACAAATTGGATTAAAGTTTGTTTTGGATAGTTGCTATGTGAACAAGTACTAAAAACAAAATAAAGACAGGGCAATGTGGGTTCTTCTCTACTTTGTTAGAAGCTCTGATTTGATGGACTAGGCTGTCAGCAATGGAATAGAGCCGGTGTTAAAAGAAAGAAACCTCAGCTTGAAGCAACAGTATTCCAAAATAATCTATCTTCAGGTGGAAGTTGCTGGTTTTATGTGAGCATGAAAAATTAATTATCAATGAAAAGGCATTTACTTCTTTCAGAGTCCATGTATTTATTGACAAGTAAATGTTCTTTATCTCCCCAGAGGAAAGAACCATTCTCTAAAAATTGTTTAATCAATTTATTGACTTAAGTCAAAGCTTTGGGGTGGCTGTGGGGGAATGAAAGTGCTCTCAAATAGATCCAAGGAAAGATGAGCAAGTGGGTGTTTGGTATGTTTGTTTACCAGTAGGGCAATTACTTGGAATATGTTTTCCCCACAAACCATACAATTTCTCCAGTAAAATGTAAACAGGCTTACTGGTAAATGTGGTAAATCAAATACATACAGCTCCTTTTGCTTTCTTCCCTAGCCCCTGATATGGCATTAATATTTTTTGGAAAGTACAAACAACAAGGACAGACTGAACATAAGAGCAGAATACAACAAATAAACAAGCAAACAAACAAAACAGAGGCTAGAAAACAAGTGAATGAGTGGTAAAGAGAACTTAATGGGACTGAGAATACAGATTCCAAAGTCAGCAAAAGGGAAAGCTGTGCACTCACTCAATTTTACAGCAGAGACGGGTAGCACTAACTTTCTCTAGAACTGAGGCTGAAAGGGTTGGGGAAAATAGAAGGATCTTTGCAAGTCTAAAAAGCAATTAGGTGCAAAAACGTCAGCACCCATCATCCAGGCAATCATTCCCATCCTTTCCTTCCCCTACCCAACCCTGGCAGTGGATTGGTGATCTAGTCCCTGGGGAAGATGAGACACAGAGTCTCTTGACTGGATGAGGATTGAAGGTGAGGATAGGGGGCTAAAAGCAGAGAAAATAAGTAAAAGTATGCATGCTAAATGCTGAAATCCTAACCCTCTTTACCTACCTACCTTCCAAAATAGTAGTTAACAGGCTTTTACTCTCAGTCAAGACATTGGAAGATCCTTCACACGGTCTGAAAAGCTCAAAAGAAAAGGTTTAAAAACACTGACATTCTAGGCTCCCCAACTAAATAGCCGAGCTACATCACTCTAAAGTAAAACTGTTGGATAAGCCAATTGCCCACTTCTAGCCCAACACCCCTACACAAACACAAACACACATTACCAGATGCTTATTGTCTTTATCATCTGAAAGAAATCTTTAATTTGGAAGGTTAAAGAGACCAAAATAAAGCAATAGATAAAAGCAACTTGGAGGAAATACATGCCCTACACAGAGAAGAATACTGCAAAATATATATATATATATAAATCACACCATTAATTATACTCAGAATGGTAAAACAGAGAAAAGATATTATAACCATGAAACAAGAACAGGATATTATAACAAATTAGAACATTCAGAGAACAAAACAAGCTATTGGAATTTTTAAAATATATGTGATAGCAGAAATGAAAAACAGATTAAAAGAATTGGAAGATAAAAATTGCTGAAGAAGTTTCCCAGAGAGTTCCCAGAGAGTAAAACAGAAAAAAAGATGGGAAAAAAGAAAAGATGACTAGCCCAGATCTAAAATCCAAATAAATCATAGAACAGAAAAAACAATTGGAGGTGGGGGAATGGGAAGATGTGTTAGTCTTCTATTGCTTCAACAAATTACTCCAAACATAGCCCCTTAAAACAGCATACACTTCTTATCCCACAGTGTCTTTGGGCCAGGAATCCAGGTACCCTTAGCTGGGTTCCTTGCTCAGGCTCACACAGGCTATAATAAAGGATTTGGCTAGGGCTAGGGTTTCTTTAAAGACTCAGTGTCTTCTTCTAAACCATGTGCTTTTTGGAAGAATTCATTTATTTATAACTTTAGAACTCATTATAGCTTGCTTTTTCAAGGCCAGCAAGAGAGAGACAGAGGCTTTTAACTTGTAGACACTCTTTTAAAAGGCTTACCTGCCAGGTCAGGCCACCCAGGATAATCTCTCTTTAAAAGTCAACCGATTACGTATCTACATTACAATTGTAATATCTCTTTTACCTTTGCCATGTAACATTATATAATCACGGGGATGCAATTTCATCCCCTTTGCCATATTCTACTGGTTAGAAGCAAGTTAAAAGTCCTATAAACACTCAAGGGGAGGAGATTCTATAAAGTCCAACTTAGTATTCTGTCTATTGCAGGAGGAGAGGGAATCACTAATGATATAATACAAGACAATTATTCAGACCTGAAACACATGATTCCCAGATTGAAAAAAATCACTGAATGACAGAATAATGATGAAGATGTACCTTTACCAGACTTTTGGAAAACTGGTCTTCAGAAAAAAGACCACAGAAAAATCTGATAAGCTTCCAGAGGAGCATGTCACAAAGATCAGAGATGAGAATGGCATCAGATTTCTAAATGGTATTATTTAAATCTCAAAGGTAATGGAAGAATGCCTACAAAATTATGAAGAAAAATGATTTCTACACTTGAATTCTATACTTAGAAAAACTATCAGTTTATGTTCAGGATAGAATAAAGATATTTTCAAACATGTAAGATCTCAGTTATTTCCCATGTACCCTTTCTCAAAAGACTGCCCAAGGACTTGCTCCATCAGAAGGGGGAGAAAATCAAGAAAGAGAATAGAGGAGAATTAGCAGAGGAATAAGGTAGAGGGAATCCCAAGATCATGGTAAAGGAATATCCCAACCAATCATAATGCAGGGTTGAGAAAGCAACTCATCCAGAATAGGGGAAGCTGGAAGGCTTCAAGGAAGGTTTCTTCTATAGAATGAAATTGAGATTGGGGAATGAAATTGATAGACACTGCATATTAATGTACTTGAGAGAAATTTAGACAATTGACTTAGAGTCTGGGCTTGAATTAGTGATAAATAACTCAGAGAAAACTAAGGAAACAGCAATATAAAATGATTAATTCAAAAAGTTGTGAAGGAAAGGGAAAGAAATCCTGATTTACTACATGGCACAGCTATGAATAATGTTTACATAGCAATAAGAGTGTCAACACAAATAAATATATATGGAGAATGAGGGAATGGGAAGGTTGTGCATGTGTTATAGAGACAGGAGGAGGAAAATGAGCTCAATCTTCAACTTCTATTGCAATATATCTATAGACAATACCTAAAACTGTGAAAACAGGAAAAGGCTATGCAGCATGCTATTTGGAGACATGGAGGTAAATATCAAAAGGTCAGCCAAAATTGGTGAAGTACTTCTGGGAAAGAGGAAAGAGAGAAAGAGAAGGCCAGAGACTGCCATTTCTCTCTAAGAATGTTATAAATCTATTTTACATTTTAAACTGTGCATATATAACTCTGATGAAAATAAAAAATAAATAATCACAGACATGATTAGATAATGCCATTATTTATATAGGTGCTTTACTTTTAATACTTGATAAAAATGACCACTTAATTCTTTATTTAAATTCACTATACTGTTCATTTGTTGTTGTGTTTTAAAATCGTTTATCAGAACATAAATATCAAATGGATATATTTTTTCTAAGCTTTCCCCTTAAGAAGTCAAACACTTAGTCCAAAGTTCTTGCAACTATCTGAAATATTTTTCAAATTGTTCAAGAATTTCAAAGCCTGCGGCAAACTTCTTTAAATAAGTTAAAAGGTATCAATTCATAGATTTAATATTTTGAAGGAACCAGGAATCATTTAAAATCATATTAGATTTGAGTAGTCAAGCTAACTAAAGTTATTTTGGGTAAAAATCAAGGTATGAAAATTAATACAACTGTTTTTTCGGATGGCTTGTAAATTAGTTATAAAGGTGATTTTAAAAGGGGAAAGGATTCCAAAAGCATTTTTCCTTTGAAGCATAATTATTATGATATGTGTATGAGGCTACTTTTCTTAGGAAGTTGCTCCCATAAAAAAGTTAGGGATAGCAGAGAGTCAAGATGGCAGCGTGAGAGGTGAGACAGAGAACTCCTCCCAAAACAACAGATAGTGTGAAAATATACTTAATACAACTAACCCTAAAACAGCAACAGGAAAAAAGAATGCACCAAACTGTATACAGACCTCACGAACAGAGTAGACCTCACCTCACAGAACAGGGTAACGTATGAAAGCCTTGATCCGGCAGGACCCGAGCCCTTCCCCCACCCCAGCTTACCGGCAGGAGGAAGAGAAATGTAGTAGGGGGATGGGGGTAGAAGACTGGGACTGCTGAACACCTAGCCCTGGAGATCTGCTTTGTGAGCAGAATCCTATAGTGTGTGGTACTCTGGACGTTGGGGAGCTCAGACAGGCAGAGTCTTTGAGAAATTGACATTCCGGCCGTTTGTGGAGGAGGGGATCCCACACCTGGCTCCTCTGTGTCAGAGGAAAGGCAGGCAGTCTGAGAGGCTTCCTAGCAGTGAGAGGGCTGCTGAAGTCACAGGGTTTTCACGGAGCTTGCAGGGTGAGAGAAGGGATAGGGGGACAAGGTTGTTTGGGTGAGCTCTGTTGAGTAGATTGGAAACTTTGGGGAGCTTTAGGGCTGGCTACTCAGCTCCAAGGCTCCCCACAGTGATATGCAGCCTGCTGAGGCTGCCTCCTGGCCTGACAACCCTGGCTAGCAAACTGGCAGTAACTGCTCTGGCGTCAGGCCAGCCAGAGAGAGGCCTCACCTACAACAGTTAGAGACGCCAAGCACAGAGGCTTGCTTACACCTGTGTGCTCGTCGCACTGGCTGTGATACTGAAGACAGGCAGGGCAGACAGGAATCAGGAAACAGATCTTTCCTCCCACCAGGTACCAGCTCTGCTCCCCTATGACCCCCAACCTCACTCTAGGGGCTGAGCAGGACCAGAGACTGGAGCTTCTGGGCAATAGAGGGTACCACACAGAAATAGGAAACGTCAAAAGAATATCGTTCAGACCAAAATCTCACAAACCCCAGAAAGAGAGTCAAATGAAACCAAACTCACAAATCTTCCAGAAAGAGAGTTCAAAATAAAAATCATAAACATGCTTATGGAGGTACAGAAAAATATTCAAGAACTCAGGAACAAATTTAAGATGGAGATTCAAAAGAAATTCCACATCGGAAATAAAACATGAAATGGAGGGATTTAAAAGCAGATTAGATGTAGTAGAGAGACGGTAAATGGAATAAAATTAGAGAAGAGGAATACAAAGAAGCTGAGGCAGAGAGAAAAAAGAATCTCTAAGAATGAAAGAATATTCAGAGAACTGTGTGACCTATCCAAACGGAACAATATTCGCATTATAGAGGTACCAGAACAAGAAGAGAGAGAAAAAGGGATAGAAAGTGTCATTGAGGAGGTAATTGCTGAAAACTTCCCCAATTTGGGGAAAGAGATAGTTTCTCAAGCCAGGGAGATGCACAGATCTCCCAACAAAATGGACCCAAGGAAGACAACATCGAGACATATAATAATTAAAATGGCAAAGATAAAAGATAAGGACAGACTATTAAAAGCAGCTAGAGAGAGAAAAAAGATCACATACAAAAGAAAAATAATCAGGCTATCAACAGATTTCTCAAAAGAAACCTTACAGGCCAGAAGAGAGTGGCATGATATATTTAATGCAATGAAGCAGAAGGGCCTTGAACCAAGAATACTCTACCCAGCAAGGTTATCATTTAAATTTGAAGGAAGGATTAAACAATTTTCAGACAAGCAAAAGCTGAGAGAATTTACCTCCCACAAACCACCTCTACAGTGCATTTTGGAGGGACTCCTATAGATGGAAGTATTCCTATGACTAAATAGATGTCACCCAAGGGATAGAAAAAAGAATACAGAATATGATTCACAACATAAAAAGAAAGGAGGAGGAAAAAAAAAGATTCTTTAGGTTGTGTTTGTAATAGTATACAAGGTGAGTTAAATAAGACTGTTAGATAGTAAGGGAATTACCCTTGAACATTTGGTAGCCAAAAATCTAAAGCCTGCAATGGCAATAAGTACACACTACTGATAATCACCCTAAATGTAAATGGCCTGAATGCACCAATCAAAAGATGTAGAGTCACTGAATGGATAAAAAAACAAGACCCATCTATATGCTGCCTACAAGAAACTCACTTCAAACACAAAGACATACACAGACTGAAAGTAAAGGGATGGAAACAGATATTTCATGCAACTAATAGTGAGAAAAAAGCCGGAGATGCAGTACTTGTATCAGACAAAATAGACTTCAAAACAAAGAAAGTCACAAGAGACAAAGTAGAACATTCCATAATGATAAATGGGTCAGTCCAACAAGAGGATATAACTATTATAAACATCTATGCACCCAACACAGGATCACCTACATATGTGAAACAAATACTAACAGAATTAAAGGGGGAAATAGAATGCAATGCATTCATTTTGGGAGACTTCAACACACCATCACTGCAAAGAACAGATCAACCAGACAGAAAATAAATAAAGGGACAGAGGCACTGAACAACGTATTAGAACAGATGGACCCAACAGACATCTACAGCACACTCCAGCCAAAAGCAACAGGACACACATTCTTCTGAAGTGCACATGGAACATTTTCAAGAATAGATCATGTACTAGGCCACAAAAACATCTCAGTAAAATTAAAAATATTGAAATTGTACCAACCAGCTGCTCTGATCACAAAGGTATTAAACTAAAAATAAGTTACTCAAAGAAAATGAAACAGCCCACAAACACAAGGAGGCTTAGTAACATGCTCCTAAATAATCAATAGATCAATGACCAAATAAAACAGAGTTCAAGCAATATACAGAGACAAATGACAACAATAATTCAACACCACAAAATCTGTGGAATGCAGCGAAGGCCATGCAAAGAAGGAAATATCTTCCAATATAGGCCTACCTCAGGAAAGAAGAACAATCCCAAATGAACAGTCTAAACTCACAATTAATGAAACTAGAAAAGGAAGAACAAATGAGGCCCAAAGTCAGTAGAAGGGGGGACATAATAAAGATTAAAGAAGAAATAAATAAAATTGAGAAGAATAAAACAATACAGAGAATCAAAGAAAGCAGGAGCTGATTCTACGAGAAAATAAACAAAATAGATAAACCCCTAGCTTGACGTATCAAGAAAAAAAGAGTCTACACACATAAACAGAATCAGAAATGAGAAAGGAAAAATCACTATGGACACCACAGAAATACAAGGAATTATGAGAGAATACTATGAAAATCTATATGCTAACAAGCTGGATAACCTAGAAGAAATGGACAACGTTCTAGAAAAATATAACTATCCAAGGCTGACCCAGGAAGAAACAGAAAATCTGAATAGACCAATTACCAGCAAAGAAATTGAATTGGTAATCAAAAAACTACCTAAGAACAAAACTCCTGGACTAGATGGTTTCACTGCTGAATTTGATCAAACATTTAGTGAAGACCTAATACCCATCCTCCTTAAAGTATTACAAAAATATTAGAAGAGGAGGGAATACTCCCAAATACATTCTATGAGGCCAACATCACTCTAATACTGAAACGAGGCAAAGACACCATGAAAAAAGAAAATTACAAACCAATATCCCTGATGAACATAGCTGCAAAAATATTTAACAAAATATTAGCAAACAGAAATAAAAAAATACATCAAAAAGAGCATCCATCATGATCAAGTGGGATTCATTCCAGGGATGCAAGGATGGTACAACATTTGAAAATCCATCAGCATCATCCACTATGTCAACAAAAAGAAGAACAAAAACCACACGATCATCTCCATAGATGCTGAAAAAGCATTCAACGAAATTCAACATCCATTCATGATAAAAACTCTCAACAAAATGGGTATAGAGGACAAGTACCTCAACATAATAAAGGCCATATATGACAAACCCACAGCCAACATTATACTTAACAGTGAGAAGCTGAAAGATTTTCCTTTAAGATTGGGCATAAGACAAGGATTCCCACTCTCCCCACTTTTATTAAACATAGTTCTAGAGGTCTTAGCCATGGCAATCAGACACCACAAAGAAATAAAAGTCATCCAGATTGGTAAGGAAGAACTCAAACTGTCCCTGTTTGAAGATGACATGATATTGTACATTTAAAAAAACCCTAAAGAATCCACCCCAAAACTGCTAGATCTAATATCTGAATTCATCAAAGTTGCGGGATACAAAATTAATACACAGAAATCTGTTGCATTCCTATACACTAATGATGAACTAGCAGAAAGAGAAATCAGGAAAACAATTCCATTCACAGTTGCATCAAAAAGAATTAAATACCTAGGAATAAACCTAACCAAGGAAGTGAATGACACACTCTAAAAACTACAAGACATTAATGAGAGAAATTAAGGAAGATACCAATAAATGGAAACACCTCCTGTGCTCATGGTTAGGAAGAATTAATATTGTCAAAATGGCCATCCTGCCTAAAGCAATCTACAGATTCAAAGCAAAACCCTATCAAAATACCAACAGCATTCTTCAATGAACTAGAGCAAATAGTTCTAAAATTCATATGGAACCACAAAAGACCCCGAATAGCCAAAGCAATCCTGAGAAGGAAGAATAAAGTTGAGGGAATTATGCTCCCTCATTTCAAGCTCTATTACAAAGCCACAGTAATCAAGACAATTTGGTACTGGCACAAGAACAGACCCATAGACCAATGGAAAAGACTAGAGAGCCCAGATATAAACCCAAGCATATATGGTCAATTAATATATGATAAAGGTGCCATGGACATACAATGGGGAAATGACAGCCTCTTCAACAGCTGGTGTTGGCAAAAGTGGACAGCTACATGTAAGAGAATGAAACTGGATTATTGTCTAACCCCATACACAAAAGTAAACTGAAAATGGATCAAAGACCTATAAAGTCATGAAACCATAAAACTCTTAGAAAAAAACATATGCTAAAATCTCTTGGACATAAATATGAGCAACTTCTTCATGAACATTTCTCCCTGGGCAAGGGAAACAAAAGCAAAAATGAACAAGTGGGACTATATCAAACTGAAAAGCTTCTGTACAGCAAAGGACACCATCAGTAGAACAAAAAGACATCCTACAGTGTGGGAGAATATATTCATAAATGACATATCCGGTAAGGGCTTGACATCCAAAGTATTGTTGAGCTCGTGCACCTGAACAAACAAAAAGAAGATAAGCCAATTAAAAAATGGGCAGCAGAGCTGAACAGACAGTTCTCCAATAAATTCAGATGGCCAAGAAGCATATGAGAAAATGCTCCACATCGCTATTCATCAGAGAAATGAAAATTAAAACCATAATGAGATATCACCTCACACCATTTAGGATGGCCGCCATCCAAAAGACAAGCAACAACAAATGTTGGTGAAGATGTGGAGAAAGGGGAACCCTCCTACACTGCTGGTGGGAGTGCAAATTAGTTCAACCATTGTGGAAAGCAGTATGGAGGTTCCTCAAAAAACTCAAAATAGAAATATCATTCCACCC
This sequence comes from Phataginus tricuspis, assembly GCA_029783875.1. Lineage (NCBI taxonomy): Eukaryota > Metazoa > Chordata > Mammalia > Pholidota > Manidae > Phataginus > Phataginus tricuspis. The sequence goes on from JAQQAC010009165.1 coordinate 22,568,104, forward strand.
AGGAATTCCACGCCGAGGAATTTACCCTAAGAATGCAGCAGCCCAGTTTGAAAAAGACATATGCACCTCTATGTTTATCACAGCACTATTTACAATAGCCAAGAAATGGAAACAACCTAAGTGTCCATCAGTAGATGAATGGATAAAGAAGATGTTGTATATACACAATGGAATATTATTCAGCCATAAGAAGAAAAAAAATCCTACCATTTGCAACAACATGGATGGAGCTGGAGGACATTATGCTTAGTGAAATAAGGTGGAGAAAGACAAGTATGAAATGATTTCACTCTTCTGTGGAGTACAAGAACAACGAAAAAACTGAAGGAACAAAACAGCAGCAGACTCACAGAACCCAATAATGGACTAACAGTTACCAAAGGGAAAGGGATTGGAGAAGATGGTTGGGAGGGGAGAGATAAGGGGGGAAAAGGGGTATTACAATTAACCCCCGTAAGTTAGGGGGGGGGGCATACGGGGAAGGCAGTATAACACAGAGAAAACAAGTAGTGATTCTATAGCATCTTGCTACACTGATGGACAGTGACTGTGGTGGGGTGTGTGGTGGGGACTTGATATTGGGGGGGAGTCTAGTAACCATAATATTGCTCATGCAATTGTCCCTTCTTAATTTATTCCAATAAGCATGGGTAAAGCATTTTCTTAGCACCTTCCCACCACCAGAATCACAGTTAACATTAAAAAATTGGAAATAGTTAAAAAATAATAATAATTCATAAAAAAAGTTAAGGATATTCTTCATGAACCACCCAAACAAAAATATATATTAGAAACCTGAAGGAGTGATTTTAGGGGAAAAATGCCAAATTAGATAATATTGCCTATGTGTAATAGTTGTTCTTTTCCAAAATCCAAGTAGGATTGACACATCCACTAAAATTAGCAAATCACCTTACATGACTTGATTTATTTTCTTCTCTCAATGGAACAGATATGACCAGAAGTAACCTTCCTTTGAGTTGACTTCTACTTGCTCCTAGGTAACTTATATAAGATAATTGGAACAATTACTGTTTCATGAACTCTGGTATTTGTGCACCGATGAAGCAATTTTTCCTTTCTTCAATAATGAATGGCATGTCTAATGTGGTATCAAAGATTTCCAATCTTTCTCAGACATGCTCAACTGGAACTCACCGATAGAAGACCTCTATTACACCCTGGTTGATTTTTTTTTATTATTATTATTTTGGTATCATTAATATACAATCACATGAGCAACACTGTGGTTACTAGATTACCCCCATTCTCAAGTCACCACCACATACCCCATTACAGTCACTGTCCATCAGCATAATAAGATGCTATAGAGTCACTACTTGTCTTCTTTGTGCTATACTGCCTTCCTGTGCCCCACCCCCTACATTATGTGTGCTAATCATAAGCCCTTTATTCCCCTTCTTCCTCCCTTCCCACCCTTCCTCCCCAGTCACTTTCCTTTTGGCAACTATTAGTCCATTCTTAGGTTCTGTGAGTCTGCTGCTGCTTTGTTCCTTCCGTTTTTGCTTTGTTCTTATACTCCACAGATGAGTGAAATAATTCGATACTCGTCTTTCTCCGCCTTGCTTATTTCACTGAGCATAATACCCTCTAGCTCCATCTATGTTGTTGCAAATGGTAGGATTTTTTTTCTTCTTATGGCTGAATAATATTCCATTGTGTATATGTTCCACCTCTTCTTTATCCATTCATCTATGATGAACACTTAGGTTGCTTCCATTTCTTGGCTATTGTAAATAGTGCTGCGATAAACATAAGGGTGCATATGTCTTTTTCAAACTGGGATCTTTCACACTTAGGGTAAATTCCTAGGAGTGGAATTCCTGGGTCAAATGATATTTCTATTTTGAGTTTTTTGAGGAACCTCCATACTGCTTTCCACAATGGTTGAACTAGTTTATATTCCCACCAGCACTGTAGGAGGGTTCCCCTTTCTCCGCATCCTCACCAGCATTTGTTGTTCCTAGGCTTCTCAATGTTGGCCATCCTAAGTGGTGTGACGTGATATCTCATTGTGGTTTTCATTTGCATTTCCCTGATAATTAGCGATGTGGAGCTTATTTTATTGTGCCTGTTGGCCATCTGAATTTCTTCTTTGGAGAAGTTCATACCCTCTGCCCATTTTTTAATAGGGTTATATGCTTTTTAGGTGTTGAGGTGCGTGAGCTCTTTATATATTTTGGATGTCAACCCCTTATCAGATGCATCATTTACAAATATATTTTCCCAAACTGTAGGATGTCTTTTTGTTCTGCTGATGGTGTCCTTTGCTGTACAGAAGCTATTTAGCATGATGTAGTCCCATTTGTTCATTTTTTTATTTTGTTTCCCTTGCCCAAGGAGATGCGTTCTGGAAAAAGCTGCCAATCCAGAGATTTTTGCTTATGTTTCCTTCTAAGAGTTTTATGGGTTCATGACTTACATTCACATCTTTGATCCATTTAGAATTTATGTTTGTGTATGGAGTTGGACAATAGTCCAGTTTTGCCAACAGGAGTTGTTAAAGAGGCTGTCATTTCCCCACTGTATGTCCATGGCTCCTTTATCATATATTAATAGACCATATATGCTTGGGTTCATATCTATTAACCTCTCTATTCTGTTCCACTGGTCTATGGGTCTGTTCTTGTGCCAGTACCAAATTATCTTGATTACTGCAGCTTTGTAGTAGAGCTTGAAGTTCGGAAGCGAGATACCTCCTGCTTTATTCTTCCTTCTCAGGATTGCTTTGGCTATTCAGGGTCTTTTGCAGTTCCATATGAATTTTAAAACTATTTATTCCAGTTTGTTGAAGAATGCTGTCAGTATTTTGATAGGGATTGCATTGAATCTGTAGATTGCTTTAGGCAGGATGGCCATTTTGACAATATTAATTCTTCCTACCAAAGAGCATGGGATGGATTTACATTTATTAGTATCCTCTTTAATTTCTCTTAAGAGTGTCTTGTAGTTTTCAGGGTATAGGTCTTTCACTTCCTTGGTTAGGTTTATTCCTAGGTATTTTATTCTTTTTGATGCACTTGTGAATGTAATGGTTTTCCTGATTACACTTTCTGGTAGTTCATCATTAGTGTATAGGAATGCAACAGATTTCTGTGTATTAATTTTGTATCCTGCAACTTTGCTGAATTCAGATATTAGTTCTAGCAGTTTTGGAGTGGATTCTTTAGGGTTTTTTATGTACAATATCATGTCATCGGCAAACAGAAACAGTTTAACATCTTCCTTGTGAATCTGGATGCCTTTTATTTCTTTGTGTTGTCTGATTGCCGTAGCTAGGACCTCCAATACTATGATGAATACAACTGGAGGGAGTTGGCATCCTTGTCTTGTCCCTGATCTTTACGGAAATGCTTTCAGCTTCTCGCTGTTAAATATAACCATTGTTGTGGGTTTGTCGTACATGGCCTTTATTATATTGAGGTACTTGGCCTCTATACCCTTTTTGTTGAGAGTTTTTATAATGAATGGATGTTGAATTTTGTCAAATGCTTTTTCAGCATCTGTGGAGATGATAATGTGGTTTCTGTCCTCCTTTTTGTTGATGTGGTGCATGATGTTGATGGATTTTCAAATGTTGTACCATCCTTGCATCCCTGGAGTAAATCCTACTTGATCATGATGGATGATCTTTTTGAGGTACTTTTGAATTCGTTTTGCCACAGATTTTCTTGAGGATTTTTTGCATCTATGTTCATCAGGGATATTGGTCTGTAATTTTCTTTTTCTGTGGTGTCTTTGCCAGGTTTTGGTATTAGAGTGATGCTGGCCTCATAGAATGAGTTTGGGAGTATTCCCTCCTCTTGTACTTTTTGGAAAACTTAAGGAGGATGGGTATTAGGTCTTCACTAAGTGTTTGATAAAATTCAGCATTGATACCATCTGGTACAGGCATTTTGTTCTTAGGTAGTTTTTTTATTACCAATTCAATTTCCTTGCTGGTAATTGGCCTATTCAGATTTTCTGTTTCTTCCTGGTTCTCACTTGGAAGGTTGTATTTTTCTGGAAAGTTGTCCATTTTTTCTAGGTTATCTAGTGTGCTACCATATAATTTTTCATAGTATTCTCTAATAATTCTTCATATTTCTGTGGTGTCCATAGTGATTCTTCCTTTCTCATTTCTGATTCTGTTTATGTTTGTAGACTCTCTTTTTTTTCTTGATAAGTCTGGCTAGGGGTTTATCTATTTTGTTTATTGTCTTGAAGTCCTAACTCCTGCTTTCATCGATTCTTTCTATTATTTTATTCTTCTCAATTTTATTTATTTCTGCTCTAATCTTTATTATGTCCCCCCTTCTACTGACTTTGGGCCTCATTTGTTCTTCCTTTTCTAGTTTCATTAATTGTGAGTTTAGACTGTTCATTTGGGATTGTTCTTCTTTCCTGAGGTAGGCCTGTATTGGAAGATATTTTGCTCTTAGCATGGCCTTCGCTGCATTCCACAGATTTTGTGGTGTTGAATTATTGTTGTCATTTGTCTCTGTATATTGCTTGATCTGTTTTTATTTGGTCTTTGTTCCATTGATTATTTAGGAGCATGTTACTAAGCCTCCATGTGTTTGTGGGTTGTTTCATTTTCTTTGAGTAATTTATTTTTAGTTTCATACCTTTGTGATTGGAGAAGCTGGTGGTGCAATTTCAATCTTTTTGAATTTAATGAGGCTCTTTTTGTGGCCTAGTATATGACCTGATCTATTCTTGAAAGTGTTCCATGTGCACTTGAGAAGAATGTCTGTTCTGCTACTTTTGGGTGTAGAGTTCTGTAGATGTCTGTTAGGTCCATCTGCTCTAATGTGTTGTTCAGTGCCTCTGTCTCCTTATTTATTTTCAGTCTGGTTGATATGTCCTTTGGAATGAGTGGAGTGTTGAAGTTTCCCAAAATGAATGCATTGCATTCTATTTCCCCTTTTAATTCTGTTAGTATTTGTTTCACATATGTAGGTGCTCCTGGGTTGGGTGCATAGATATTTATGATAGTTATATCTTCTTGTTGGACTGACCCCTTTATCATTATGTAATGTCCTTCTTTGTCTCCTGTTACTTTCTTTGTTTCGAAGTCTATTTTTTCTGATGCAAATACTGCCACTCCTCCTTTTTTCTCCCTATTAGTTGCATGAAATATCTGTTTCCATTCCTTTACTTTCAGTCTGTGTATGTCTTTGGGTTTGAAGTGAGTTTCTTGTAGGCAGCATATAGAGGGGTCTTGTTTTTTTTTATCCATTCAGTGACTCTACGTCTTTTAATTGGTGCATTCAGACCATTTACATTTAGGGCGATTATCAGTAGTGTGTACTTATTGCCATTGCAGGCTTTAGAGTCGTGGTTACCAAAGGTTCATGGGTAATTCCCTTACTATCTAACAGTCTAATTTAACTCATTTAGTATACTATTACAAACACAATCTAAAGTTTCTTGTTTTTTCCTCTTCCATTCTTTATATATTAGGTATCATATTCTGTACTCTTTGTCTATCCCTTGATTGACTTTGGGGGTTGTTGATTTAGTTTTGCATCTGCTTTGTAATTAATTATTCTACTTTCTTTGCTGTGGTTTTATTTCCCCTGGTGACAACTATTTAGCCTTAGGAATACTTCCATCTATAGCAATCCCTCCAAAATGCACTGTAGAAGTTGTTTGTAGGAGGTAAATTCTCTCAGCTTCTGCTTATCTGAAAATTGTTTAATCCCTCCTTCAAATTTAAATGATAATCTTGCTGGATAGAGTATTCTTGGTTCAAGACCCGTCTGCTTCATTGTGCTAAATATATCATGCCACTCCCTTCTGGCCTGTAAGGTTTCTGCTGAGAAGTCTGACGATAGCCTGATGGGTCTTCCCTTGTATGTGATCTTTTTTCTCTCTCTAGCTGCTTTTAAAAGTCTTTCCTTATCCTTGATGTTTGCCATTTTAATTATTGTATGTCTTGATGTTGTCTTCCTTGGGTCCCTTGTGTTGGGAGATCTGTGCACCTCCATGGCCTGAGAGACTATCTCCTTCCCCAGATTGGGGAAGTTTTCAGCAAATACCTTCTTAAAGGCACTTTCTATCCCTTTTTCTCTCTTCTTCTTCTTCTGGTACCCCTATAATGAGAATATTGTTCCGCTTGGATTGGTCATACAGTTCTCTCAATATTCTTTCATTTTTAGAGATCCTTTTTTCTCTCTGTGCCTCAGCTTTTTTGTATTCCTCTTCTCTAATTTCTATTCTGTTTACTGTCTCTTCTACTACATCTAATCTGCTTTTAAATATCTCTATTTTATGTTTCATTTCAGATATGGAATTTCTTAATGATTGAATCTCCATCCTAAATTAATTTCTGTGTTCTTGAATACTTTTCTGTACCTCCATGAGCATGTTTATGATTTTTATTTTTGACTTTTTTTCAGAAAGATTGGTGAGTTCAGTTTCATTTGGCCCTTTTTCTGGGGTTTATGAGATTTTTGTTTGAACCATGTTTCTTTGATGTTTCATATTTGTATGTGGCAACCTCTAGTTCCCAGAAGCTCTAGTCTCTGGAGCTGCTCAGCCCCAGGAGTGATGTCAGAGGTCACAGAGGAGCAGTACTGGTGCCTGAGGGGAGGAAAGAGCTGTTTCCTTCTTCCCAGCTACAGTGCCTATCTCCACTGTCAGAACCAGTGGGCTAAGGATAGAGGTGCAAGCCTCTGTGCTTTGCATCTGTAGCTGCCACAGGCAGGGCTTCTCTCTGGCTGGCCTGACGCCAGAGCAGGGACTGCCGGTTTGCGAGCCAGTGCCGGCAGGCCAGGAGGAAGGTGCAGCTGGCTGCGTATCATAGGGGGGCCCTCAAACATGAGTAGCCAGCCGGGGGATGGAGCTCCTGAAGCTCCTCAAAGTTCCCAAACTGCTGGGCAGAGCATGCCCATGCAACCTTGTCCACCTATCCCTTCTCCTGCGTAGCAAGTTCTGTGCAAACCCCACCCCTGCAGCAGCCCTCTAGCTGCTAGGAAGCCTCTCAGACTGCCAGCCTTTCTTTTGGCCCAGAGCAGCCGGATGTAGATCCCTGTCCTCCACAAATGGCTGTAATCTCTCTCTTCCAAGTATTCCACCTGTGTTAGCTTTCCAACCCCACTAATCTCTAGAGCACCATGCAATGTAGGTTTGTGTTCCCAAAGCAGATCTCCAGGGCTGGGGGTTCAGCAGTCCTAGGCTTCCACCCACTCCCTACTCCATTTCTCTTCCTCCCACAGGTGAGTTGGGGTGGGGGAAGGGCTTGTGTCCTGCCTGATCAAGGCTTTGGTATCTTACCCTGTTTCGTGATATCTGCTTTAGTCTCCAGGTGTATGCAGTCTGGTGCAGCCTTCTTTCCTGTTGCTCTTTTAGGATTAGTTGTATTAACTATATTTTCATATTATATGTGGTTTTGGGAGGAGTTCTCTGTCTCAGCTCTCATGCTGCCATCTTGAATCTTCCCCTCCTTGTTGATTTTTATCACATTCTCAACTATGGGAGCCTTGTGGGCATCCACTCTGGTCTTTAATGAGTAAAATTTTCCAAGTTTAGAGAATATCACCTGAGTATAGAGGGGACTCTAGCTGTCCATTATTCTCTTTTCCTCTCAGACAAAAAGAAAGACATTTCTTATCTCATCAAACAGATAGGTTAGCCAATGGCATAGTGGAAGAAATATGTACCACTCCCAGGTCTGGCCCATGCTTTACCATGTGCATTCTCTTCTGCCATCTGGACACAGATGATGAGGAGACACTAGAGGATAATGGAACCAGACGTCAGAAGGATCCCAAGGTCCTGGATAACTACATGTAGTAGAGCCGCCCCTGCCAACCTGAGCAGCTGCCCTGGACTGTTATAAAAACAAAATATTTTCCTTAAGCAAATTTGACCATATTTCTTAAGAAAATTTGAGTCTCTTTATTACTGTAACCTAGTCTACACTAACTGATAAGCCAGCTTTTCACCCCGCATAAGGACCTAATTTATGACTCTTGAGAGTATATATAGGGAAGAACCCCTCTTAAGCCAGAGCTTCCTACTTGAAATACGCAAAATGGAAGTACCTGCTTGTTTCAGGTTTAGTTAATACAGCTCCTCTAACTGGTGAATTATTTCAAAATGAAAGACATATACTACTTTTTGTATGTAATTTTTTTAATGCACTAACAGAAAAAAAATGATTCAGTGCATTGTTCCCAAAAAAGAAAAGTAGGCTATAATCTCAAGAAGACATGGCAGAAATATAATTAATATAAGAGAAACATGTAAATTAATGTATTAAAGATAACCAGAAGAAACAGTGCATTTACATAGGAGGTTGGTTGTAGTGAGCCTTGTCAACTGCCGAGAAGAGGTAAAGAAGTCTACACGGCAAGAGATTTGCCCCGGCCAGTGTAGTGTCTATTTAAGAGGTAAGTGAGATCCTGTGATCAGAGACTCTCAGGCAACAAGGACTCAAACTGTATGTATGCTTAAATGCCTCTGCCTTAGAAAGGAACAAAATTTGTGGATGGAGAGAGAGTAGAGAAGAAAGTAGGGGAGAAAGAGACGTCCAATCAGTAGAGCAGAATAGAATGTGAAAATTCAGTTTGAGGTTACATGCACTGTTCAGTCCTTAGGGTCCACATACTTTCAGTAAAAGGCCATGTGATTGGGATCTTATTATTATTAATGTTTGATTTTTTCTCCCAGAATTCATGCTTTTTTTAATACATAAACTTATTTTGGAATAGTTTTAGATTTACAAAAGTTTTGAAAATAGTATAGAGATTTCCCCAAAATTCCACACTCAATTTTATCTATTACTCATGTTTTACGTTAGTATGCTACATTCCATACCATTAATGAACAAACACTGATACAATATTATTAACCAATCCATATTTTATTAAGATTTCCTTAGTTTTAATCTCATGTCCTTTTTCTGTTCCAGGATCCCATCTAGGATACCACATTACATTTAATCGTCATGTCTTCTTAGCTTTCTGTTGACTACGACAGTTTTTCAGACTTTCATTGGTTTTGAAGACATTGACAATTTTCTGGAGTCAGGTTTCATAGATCCTGTCAGGTATTTTGTAGAATGTCCCTCAACTGTAATTTGTATGCTATTTTCTCATGATTATACTGGGGTTATGGGTTTTAGAAAGGACTACCATACAGTTAAATTGTCATTTTCATTATATCATATCAAGGGTACATACTATCAGTGTGACTTATCCCTGCAGATGCTAACCTTGATCATCTAGCAGTTGTGATATTTGTCAGGTTTCTCCTTTCTAAAGTTAGTCCCCCCACCTTTCTTTACTGCATTCTTTGTAAGGAAGTCACTGTACATGGCTCACACTTGAAGAGTGGAGTGCTACATTCCACCTCCTTGAAGGATGAGTATCTACATAAATTATTTTGAATTCTCTATGCAGGAGATTTAGCTATTTCCTACTATTTATTTATTTATTTATTTAATATATATGTCCTTATGGACTCATGGCTATTTATTTTATACTTTCAGTTACAATTCAATACTAATATATTTATTCAGTTGCTTAAATATTTCTAGTTCAGCTATTGGGAATTCTTTCAGTTAGCTCCTGTGTCTTCTTGACATATGCCCATTATAGTTTTATCATTTTACCTTTGTTTTTTCAGCATTCCTTACTTTTGGCACTCAAAGATGCTCCAGACTCATCTTTTATACATCTTGCCCAGTTCCAATATTGGAAATTACTCCAAAAAGCCCTGGTTCCTTTGATTGGAATGACATTAGAAATTAAGATCTGGGCACTAGGTGTGCTCATTTCTGCTAGGGTGGCCTTGCTTCTAGGTTCTGTCAACTAACAGAGCAAGGAACTGTATGTGTATACTAACCCATGTATATATACATATCTGTAAATATCTTTATATAAATCTATATCTATATTAAGCTAAATATGAGTTTCACTGTCTCTATAGTTTTGCCCTTATTATATAAATGGAATCATATGTTATATAGCTTTTTCAGAATGACTTCTTCCACTTAGCAATATGCATTTGAGATTAATTTTTGTCTTTGCATTGTTTGACAGCTCATTTTCCTTTATTGCTAAATAGTATTCCATTGTATGGATGTACAATTTTGGTTTTCCATTTACCTATTGAAGGACACCTTCTTTGCTTACAGTTTTTTATGATTATGAATAAACATTCATGTACAGGTTTTGTGTGGATGTAAGTTTTCAAATCAGTTAAATAAATACCTAGGGGCATCATTTGCTAGGTTGTATGGCAAGACTATGTTCCAGTTTGTAATAAACCAAATTGTTTTCCAAAGTGGCTGTATATTTTGCCTTGAGAATTCCTGCTGTTCTACATACTTGTCAATAATTGATATTGTCAGGTTTTTGGATTTTAGCCATTCTACAGATGTGTAGTATTCTAATAGATATGTAGTGGTATGTGATTGCTATTTTAGTTTGCATTTCAATAATGATAAATGATGTTGAACATCTTTTTATATTTCTATATCCCATCTGAATATCTTTAGTCCATGCTTCTTTTTAACATAGCCTCTCCTTAAAAGAAGTGAAATATAGTTGACTAGATATCATGCTTTTTAGTTATAGTCATATTCAAATTTGTCCAGATTGTTGTTTTCAGAATGTTCCAAATCTGTCTCAAGATACTTTTGACATAGTATCTTGGACTACTTCTAATGGCCTAATCTCATTCTTTAACTGTAATTTGTATTAGTTCAAATCTCAGAGGGCAATCTTATTTCCAGTTTCTTAAAGTGAGAAAAAGACAACTTTACTGTTGCCTCATAAAAGTTCTATACTTCTCTTTTCACTTTCTTTAAAAATATTATTCTATTTAACTAAAGCTATACTTCAAATTTGATTTTAGAACTGGTTGGTCTACATCATAGGTTTCTTTTTAGTATCCTAATATTTTAGTATCCTAAAAGTCTTTTCTTTTCAGCTTTTGTTTAGTTCAGCCATTCCCAAACTTTGGTGTGTATCAGAACCTGAGAGGCCCAACAAAGAACACAGTGGTGGAGGCTCACTCTGTTAAAATCGGGCCTGAGCTTTTGTATTTTTATCAAGATCCCCAGGTATTTTTGATACTGACCCAAGTATGAGAATCACTGGTTTGGTGTTGGTAGCTCAGGGCCAACCTAACCCTAAATAGAAAACATATCATCAGCCTGTCTAGACAGTTTCAGAGGCCAATGCTGCTATCTTGGTACATCCACTGCCTAATACTTCACTAAGTCTGTGTGAAAGATTTTTGTCTAGGGATGGAATTAAACACCAGTAGGATATTTTTACAGTACAAGATACTATGAAAAACTGGTTTGTTTTGCAAAGCCCACCAAAGGAACATTTTTAAACCATCCGGATATATTATATCTAGTTAAATTAAAACTGTTAAAAGATGTGCCCAGAATTTGTATTTTAAGAAGTGCACTATAATATATAGTGTAGACAGTCCATAAATCTTTTCATATTACTGGAACACTACTCTCCTATACAATGAAAATTAAATGGCAGTTATTTTATTTTACAACAAAGCATTAACCTAAATAGAGAAAAACAGATTCAACAATACAGAATTTTAATACCAGAAAGCAACTATTTCTCAGATATTTTTCTTTAAAAACTCAAGTCTTCGTGTGCATTGTGTCCTTCTAAGCTATGGCTAATATTCAATACAACTTAAGAGGGCACAGTTCCATTCCAAAGAAAAACTTCATCACATCAAAACATTATTTGCATATTCATAAGATTCCACCTTCAGGCAGAGACATGAGCTCTTTTCCTTGCAAACTATTATATCAATAGAAATATACAAATAAGCATCAAGAAAAATGTGAATAAGGATATTAATGAAAATATGTTCCCTCACCAGTGCATATGGTTTAATATCAGGTAGAGAGTATGCTTGCTTGATTGCAAAGTAAATTTTAAAGGAAAATAATTGTATTCATTGTTCATATAAATATTTAATCGCCATTATTACTAATAATTGCTAATACTGATGAGTATACTTCTGAGCAACTGTTTGAATTTGGTGGAAATACACTAACGTGACTTTTTTTTAACAATATGTTTAGATTTTACCTGAGGGGCTATTTTTTTAATCAAAATAACACACCAAGGCATGGTTGAAAGCACTCTTGTTTTTTTCAAAGGTCTCTCCAAACTCAATTGTAATCCAGAAATGATCATTTTCTCATGAAAATATCAATTGCTTGAGCCTCCTTTGCCAGAAACTAGATTATGCTATTCATTTTACCACTAACTAGCAGTGATTCTTATGAAATATTGTATTTCCTTAAATTTTTGCTGTGAGGATAATTTTATAATCACTACCAAGCAAATATAACTATTTTCATCCTTTTATGGAATTTAAGAAATTCCTCCTCTTGATTTTATTTTCAGCATATTTGGATGTATGTCCATAGCCAGTCAATCTACATCAGATAATTTCAGTCTTTCCTCCAGATTAGAAGGGATCTTATTCCTTCTGTTTAATACTAATCCTGGAAATCAAAATATATGTGAAAACAATCAAAATCTTTAAGGGATTTGGTTTGTTAATAACTGAAAATTTTCAAATATTTCTATTTGACCCCACTGAAGGACTGTTACCGTGTGGTATAAGCAAAGCATTTTGAACATCTATTAGCAAGGAAGGATCTTTCTGGATCACTTTTTGTGTATAACACTTATAATTATTAATTTACTAATTAGGAACAAAAGAGGTCCCCAATAGTTAAACAAAAACTTGACCTCCTTAAACAAAATCATGCTATTCCATTTCAAAAATTCTAAAAAGTCAGTTTGAGGTGAGGTCATCACATTTCCATAAACTAAGGCTGCCTGAAGTGTAGCTGATTTAAGAAACCAAAGACAACCTGCTGTCGTTTGCAGAAATGCTGGCTTGTGAGGCCCAGGTCATTATTTATTTGTGTCTAGACTTACTCTTTACCCTTACACCTTAACCACAGAGCCCCCCAATGAAACTAGTTTCAGGATCAACAAAGTCCTTTGGTTGTCTTTTCATCAGAATTGAGATTCAGTAGGTGGGGATACCATGCCCCAACTTTGGAATACATTAGAGAACAGACTGAGAGCACTTCTGTACAGCTTTTGAAGGTAGTTGCCATCAGGTTGTTAACTTGCTCCCTAGCCTCAGCACACTGTATTGACTTTATTCTTTATACAGCCTCCTTGTGAAGAAGTGGAGTGGCTTTAAAATTCCATTTCTGATTCATATGACCTTTGGTGATCCTGTTCCTGTACGTTACACAAGCTGCTTTCCCTATTCATGCACTGCAGATACGAGTCTATTGTTCACACCCATTAACTGGATATTGAAAAGGACTTTAAATTTTCTTCAGTACACATTTAGAACAGTTCTTTCAATTTTAAGTTCTCATATTCATGGTACAACTTTCATATATGAAGGACAGAAGTTAGAAAGCACACTATATTTCACTTAATTAAATTCTTATTGTCATTTTCAAACACCAATTTTAAAGGATTTAAATGTACCTGAACTGTAAATATTTTTTAGATAAAATAACCAACTCAAATGATATATGAAAAAAATACCCAAAGCTCTCATTTGTATTTCAGGAGAAATAAAATCCTCCAGAGTTATTGTCAAAACTGTGTTAGTGTTTAGTTGTTAAACCAGGTCATAATATACTGTAAGTCTTTCCTGTACATCCTACGTTTCTCAGCAAGAATCCACTTTTTGCTCAACAGCTTTATTCTTAATTCAGAGAAGAAAAATGGGTTAACCACTGAAAAGTAAATTAAAACTTAGCTTTAGAGACACTAGCCACTGCATTAATGAAATGGAGAGAGTAATTTTCATCCTTGGGTGTCAAAAGATAAGTCCCAAGTCTGCCATTTGTACACTTAAATTGCATTAGGTTACTTTAGGAATATTTATATATGAGACTTTATTACAAGTCTAAAACTTGTGCTCTTTACCCACAAAATTTGGAAAACAACTTGTTTGGGCTGAAACACCATATAAAAAGTTTTTTTTCTGCCAGAAAAAGAATGGTTGAAGAGAGAGGTGATTTCTGAAACAAATTAGAGTGTTTATGTGTATGTGTGAGTATAGGATTGTACATATATAGTTATGTTACATTAAAAGAAAATATTGTCAACATTGATTAGTATCCTCACATGCAGATGTGGCTAAAAAGGCTATTTCATGATCACAAACCTATTTAGAAGTATGGATGAGTAAAGTCTAGCCTGTAGATGCAGCTCTCTTGTAGATCCTACTGCTGTTTGAGTCTGCCTCTTAGACCTTGTCTAAACCTAACCAAGTACTGTGACCACCAACACCGACATTCACTGTTTGATTCAAGGACTCAACAATATCAAAACAAAGTTTGTTCTGTTTTGTTGGTCTTCTCTGTCTTCTACATTGTGATCTTCATCCTAAAGTTATTCTCTCTTGTGATGGCAAAATGACGGTAGAAAGAGAGTGCTAACTTGTGGGAGCTACTGCAGAAAAGTGAGGAGCCCAGAAAACCCAATCTCATGTCTCATTGGTTTGAATTAGATACTTTACTTCCGTAACATTCTCTTCAAAATGCCTATTAATTACTTATTAGGCCAAAATAGCTTCTCTTTTGATTTACATGACTTGAACTTGTCTCTAAAAACTACACTCAGTAATATATCAATATTGGTTCAACAATCGTAACACATGTACCACACCAATGAAAGATGTTAATTGGGGAAGCAGTGGGGGGGAGGAGGATTATACTTTCTGTACAATTCTTCTATAAACATAAAAATTCCCCCAAAAATGAAGTCTATTTTTAAAAAGTGTACTCAGAATCCTCTGGCCAGTTGCCTTTGTGTTCTGCACACAGATGTTACAGAATTGTGTTTTCCACTGTCTCCTTTGGCATGAACTTCCAAATTTATTCCTAGCCAAACCTTCCCTCCCCCACTTTGGAAAGCAATATAAATATCATGATATTTCCTGTGCAGCATTAAATACCTTCCCAAGCTATGACAGTACAGGATTACAACATGTTAGTCCTTCATTCCTAACCATCAACATTATCTAAGTTTATTTTTCAATGAAATTGACAAATATATACAATCTAATAAAGGATGTGCTTGAGTTACATCTCTTCTGATATTTTTATGGAATTAATGATTGGTCAAAAATAAAGGCTGTGGAAAGAATGAAGTAAGAATACATCCAAAATGCACGTAAATAATTCTTTGATTTTTCCTTTGTTTAGTCTTTTCATAGTCAAAGAATATAGCATTTATATTTATTTTTAGCTGGAATACTTTTTGACTAACTAGAAGAGTATCAATATCCTGGGGTATAAATAGCTTTAGTGAGAGCAAGCAAAGGCTTCTGGGTGCTGTGTAGTGCAGAGCCAATACAGTTATCATAAATTTCACTTCTAACAAAAGACATCATGGTTAACAAAATTGTTTAATTTGCTTAGGCAGGATGAACCTTGTGCCTCTGCAAATTATTTCATGAGCTTTATGCTGAATAATGCTCTAGAGAGAGTCTTTTTTCTCCAGTTATAACCAAGTAGGAGTTAGCTTCTAGTTTGTTTCAAGTACATAATATATGTGAAAAAGTGCTTGCAAATTACAGGAATTATAGTAACACAAGTCTGCCTTAAGACATACAGGCTTTCAAGTTAAACAGGAATTATGTTCTTTAGCTAACAGATTCATGGAATGTAATGAAATTTTGCTACTGGGTAGTAAGACTATACTGTGTAGTCTATTTCAATGGAGAATCAGAAAAAGTAAGTAGGGGACAATGTTGAGAAAAAACAATGAAGTAGGAGTCAGAAGCTCTGTATGACCTTGAGCATTTGACTTTTCTAAATCTTTATTTTTTTATCTGTAAAACAGTGATTCTAGGCCTAATTATTTTAGGATCAAATTATGTAATAGAGTGAATGTGTTTTCTGCTTTTCAAAGAGCTATATTTTACAGTGTTACTATATAAGAGGTAGAGGGCTATCCTACCAAAGTTTGTGAAATAAGGTAAAATGAATATTCTATGATATATAAGGTAAGCTGTGTTAATGAATAAAGTCCTGAGTCTCTATACATCCAAGTAAGTGTTCTGGGAACTGTCTTAAAGAAAGTGTGTAGAACAAAACTTTTAAATCACAGTATACATGAGAATCACCTAATTCTGGTAAAAATATAATTCCAGGATCCCATCCAGCTTGTATATTTAAAATAACAAATAAAAATAATAACAAAAAAATTAAAAATAAGAATAAAATAACATAAAATAAAATAAAATACACACGAAAATGTTCACAAGTAATTTTGAGGAAAACCCTCATTTAAGAATCACTGGTCTAGAGTAGAAGTCAGCAAACCATTTCTGTAAGAGCAAGATAGTAAATATTTTAGCCTTTATAGGCACAGAAGGTATCTGCCTTATCTTCTTGTTTTGTTTTGTTTTGTTTTTACAAACTTCTAAAAATATAAAGAACCTTCTTAATTCCCCAACCATACAAAAACAATCCAGGGACAAAATGAGATTTTAGAGAATGAAAGATCTCACAGCTGAGTTTGGAAATCAGTACATGATATATATACAATATATTGTAGCTATATGGATGCTTATCTTTTTCATTGTTATGGAACCCTTGGGTATATCCTTGTCTTACTCATTTTTGTATTCCTGGAACCCAGCACATTTCCCAGCATATGGTAATCACTCAGTAATTGCTGGATGGATGAATGGAAGAGAGAAAATCTATTAAGAAAGATTAATATTACAGACTGTAGCATTTGCAAAATTTATACAATAAGAGGGTTGATTGTTCTCCAATTAGTTTCACCATTACAAACAGTAAAAATAAAAACAAAACAAATCTCCAAACCCTCAAAATCACTACCAGCTTAAAATTAGTATTTGTTGACATTGACTATATTAAGCTAACATTGGCAAGTAATCTGTTTTATTTGTTTTGAAGAAACAGTCTTCATTTTGAAGTACTTTTAGGAAGATGGAGTTTCATTTCTTGGGTGCGATATTTAGGGAAATTGCTCTGGAGACTGCGTCTGGGGATGGGAATGGGAATATATCTCTGAGACCTTTGATCTCTAGCATAAGTGGTGTACTTAAGGCTCTGGATTAGTACTGGCTGCACCAACTTAGTTAAGTCTTGCAATATGACTGGTCACATGAATGTGTTTCTTAATTCAAAGTCATTGATACTGAGAATATGAACATGGTGGTAAATATGACACATTACAGTGGGTTCACAGTCATCCAATTGGCTTAAAATCTTTTTAAAAAATTTTATCTTCTAGCTTTATAAAGGTATAACTGACAAACAAAAATTATATATACTTACACTGTACAATATACTTTGATATACATATACATCGCGAAGTGATAACCACAATCAAGCTAATCAATAGATCCATCACATCACATAATTGTTCTTACTACTTTTCTGTGGTGGGAACATTTAAGATCTCAGCAAATTTCCAGTATACAATAAAGTATTATGACTATGTTCATCTGCTGTACATTAGATCTCCAGAACTTCATTCTGACATAACCGAAACTTTTTACCCTTCGGCTAACATCTTCCTTTTCCTCCCACCCTCTGCCCTGCCCCCAGGCAAACACCACTCTACTCTCTGCTTCCATAAGTTCAACTTTTTTATTTTCCACATATACATGAGAACATACAGTATTAGTCTTTCTGTGTCTGGCTTATTTCACCTTTTTATATCCATGTTCTTTATATTCAAGTTTATCCATGTTGTCACAAACGACAGGATTTCATTTTTTAAGGCTGAATAATATTCCATTGTATATATATACCACATTTTCTTTATTCATCTGTGGACAGGCATTTATATGGTTTCCATGTCATGGTTATTGTTAATAATGCTATAAGGAACACAGAAGTGTAGCTATCTCTTCTAGATACTGATTTCATTTCCCTTGGATATATACCCAGAAGTGGGACTGCTGGATCATAAGGTAGTTATATTTTTAATTTTTCGAGGAACCTCCATACTGTTTTCCATAATGTCTGTACCAATTTACATTCCCATCAACAGTGAACAGGGGTTCCTGTTTCTTCACATCCTCGCCAACGTTTGTTCATCTTCTTGATGGTAGCTATTCTAATGGGTATGAGGTGATCACCGTGGTTTTGATTTTCATTTCCCTGATAATTAGTGGTGTTGAGCAAATTTTCACATACATGTTGACCATTTATATGTTTTAAGAAATGTCTGTTCAGGTCTTCAAACCATATTTTAATCAGATTATTAGGTTTTTCTTCTACTGAGTTTAAGGTGTTCCTTATATAGTTTGGACATTAACCTCTTACAAGATGTACAGTTTGCAAAAATTTGCTCCCATCCCATGTTGCCTCTTCACTCTGACTGTTTCTTTTGCTGTGTAGAAGCTTTTAACCATTTCCTATTTTTTATTTTGTTGCCTCTTTTGAGATCATCTCCAAAAAACCATTGCCCAGAAAATAAGTCTGTTTTATATAGTTCTACTTCTTGACCTTCTAGATATAAAGGTCTTATATCTTATCGCAAAACAAACTCAGTATACACCCTCTTGATTTGATTATATCTTTGTTTTCTCAACTGAGATGCACTTTCTTCCTTAGTAAATCACTTTGGTAATTTTATAGCTCACATTGCCTAGATTTCTCTATGACAGCTATGATCCATCTCATATGCCAACATTTATCTGGGCATTTGACAACCACTGCTTAGTTCAGACGAACATTTCTTTCTAAATTGTTGCAACAGACTTCAGATAATCTGGTTCCAAAATCAACTTCACCAATTCCTCATGTTTCTTGAATATATCATATTTATCCTGCCTCCTGGCTGTTCCCCTATCTCAAATGGCCCCTTGATTTGCTTAATGATACCAGTTTAGACATTCCCATTCTTTGTCTCTCAAAATGATTAGCTGAACTGTTTGTCCCCACTGACCAATCTGGACAAAATGCTTGACTTGACCAAACTTTAGTCAGGCTCCCCTCTACCCTCATGTCTGTACTTGGCCCCATCCATGGAGCAGGACAGCCCTCCTTAACAACCTCCCAAGATGATCAGCTGACTGCAAGAAAAGACATTCTCTAATTAACTGTCTGATCACACCACTTGCTCACCCATACACCAATACCTGATTCCTTCTAGGCTTTTCTTCCCTTCCTATAAAAAGATAATTCCTTTTTGCATGACCTTTCATATTTTTACAGATCTTACAGTCTGAGCATTCTCTCTATTGCAACTTTCCCCTTCCCCTGATTGCCATAACCCTTTTGAATAGGCTTATATTCAAGATTGAGTTAATACTTTTCAGGGGGAATTCCATAACGTCATATCCTTATCCTAATCAGAGCACTCATTACACTAGGGAACAGGGCTGTATTACTGCCTTGATTCCTCACTGTAATGTGAGGATTTTGAGGGCAGTCTCTGTGTCTGTTTACTTTGTAGCCATGGCCCCCTGTAGAGTTCTAGGACATCTTAGAGGTGTAATTAAGACTTAAGTTCTTTATTGTTTAATTAAATTAACAGCCAGAATTTTTTGCTTGGAATGATGGACAACTGGTCTGAGAATCCATTTCTGACTAGTTACTTCCATGGATGAACTAGGGGTGAGGGAAGGGAGGTTACAGTGGAGACTATTCTACTTCTGCATAAGAATAACATTCACACCCAGAAGGGAGAATTTAGATTAGACAAAGGTTTGCCACCTTCCACTGTCCCTTATAAAACTATGTGAGAAAGCAATTTTGATTATTGTTGTAGAGGCCATCAGTTCTAGAAAAATATCCCAGAAGAAAATGGGGTTTTTTATTCCTTCTGGCTCAGAATAGTGACTTATACAGTTCTGAAGATGGAAGAAATACCAGCTTCAATTTATCAAACACATAAAATGTTAACTGTGCCATTTTATTGAACCTTTATGACATACATCCCCAAGATATGATTTATATTATACCAGAAATGCTGCTTCCTTATTCCCCACTCCAGTCAAGAGATCCGACCTAGCTTCAAGGACTCCAGCTGAAAGCCTCAAGGTAGATTACAAAGGAGGCTTGTTCTATTTAGAAATAGCCCCTGACCTGAATTAAAATGTCTTTAGAAAGCCAAATTTTATTTTGTTTGCTTGTTTTTCTCAAGGGTGCTCTGTTCCTGTTGTTCAGATTCCTCGCCTAAGGTCCTGATCCATTATTAATCTTAATTAGATCCTGGCTTTCTTATACTCAAACCATTTGCCTGGGAACCTGTCCGATCCACCTCAGTGCTTCATGGCAACTTAGTCTATGTCAATTCTAATCCGTCCATGCCCCTGCAATCCTTGCTAGTCCCGAACCTGATGGTGGTCTTGCTCCATCTCATACTGACATACCACAGGCCGCTCTACTTGTCCATGTGTAAAGGCCCCTCCACTCTCATTATGGCTCTTCATTGGCTACTTACCACGCACTGTCACATGCTGCTACCCAAACATTCCCAGCAATGTGCCACGTGGCTCAGAAATGAAACATCTACATATTTTAATTAACAATGTAATCAAAGTAATAAGTATACATAGTTTAAAAAGTCATTGGCGAGTACAGTATGGAAGGAAGAGAGAGAGAGAGAGTAACTTCACAATGGAGAAACATGACAAATACTACCTGAGCCAGTGATCAAGTGATAAGTCGTGTTGACAGTACATACCCTTGATATGACATGATGATAATGGCACTTTACCTCGGAGGTCTTCTTTTCCAAAACCTATAACCCCAAAATAATTATGAGAAAAGCATCAGACAAATTCCAATAGAGAGGCATCCTAGAAAATACTCGACCAGCATCCCTCAGAACTGTCAAGATTATTAAAAACGAATAAAGTCTAAGCAACTGTTCCAGCCACAAGAGCCGAAGGAGACACGACAAGCACGGGTGGTACCCTAGATGGCATCCTGGGACAGGAAAAGGACATTAGGTCAAAACATAAAGAAATCGAAATGAAGTATGGACTTCGGTTAATAATAATGTACCAATATTTGTCCATTAATTGAAAGCAATGTATCATACTAAAGTAAGATGTTATTAGAAAGGAAAACTGGGTGTGGACTCTATGAGAACTCTGTATTATCCTCTCAAGTTTTCTGTAGATCTAAACTGTTCTAAAAAATAAAGTCTATCTTTAAAAAAAGGTAAATAGCAGAACTAAATTAGATGAGTCAAAGAAAGAAAGAAAAGAAAAAAGAAAAACAGCATTTCCTGTTAATCACTCTCAAGTACTGTGTCCCAGAGGCAACCATTTTCAATTCATTGAATTATTTCTTGTGGTTTTACTATATTTCTAAATAATATGCTTTTCTAGAAATATTTTTCATTTATCTATTTTGGACATTATCCACAGATTTCCTGTGTTGACAGATGAGGACTTAGCTCTCTTCCACCATGTCCCTTCTTTACATTATATTTATGTCAGAACTTTTGGCTAATCCATATTTAGTGCTCACATTTCTATAATTATATAATCATCACTGATGAGCTAAATTGTGTTCTGATTACTTTCCCTTAATGGACATATCTTGTTTCTTCTAAAATTTTAGAGTGTTTGACCCTCAATAATTGCTTTTTAAAAATATGTTTGATTCTCTGTGTCTGTATTGTGAATTCCACTCAAACACTCTAAAAGCTACATGGTTACACCATCTCTATATTACTTACCAGAATAACAGACATCAGAAAACCTATCAGTTTCATTTTGTCCTGACACCTCCTTTCTAACAGACCTCCTTTTCTTGCTCTGCTCTAGATCCATGCCTCAGCTATCATTCTAGGACTTTTCTTTGTCATCTTCTAATGAATCCCATGTTTTAGGGATCAAATATCATCTTAGTTTACTTTCTCATTTAGATGCAGAACATTCCCTAGTATCTTTTTCTTCTTTCTGTCTTTCTTCTTTAAGATTATGATTCCATTTTCATCAATATTATATATTGCACACAGTCTAAAAATAGTTTTATAGGTATGTTAAAAAGAACAATAATCTCCTTGCTTGGGATCCCTAGAAAACTGGGTTCAAGGGAAAAGCTTATGGTCAATATATTATTTTGTGGTGCAATCCCAGGAACCTAGTAGTGAGGGAAGAAAAAAAAGTAGAGGAAAGAGGGGTAGCAAACAATAGGCTGTTCATTACCTAGCCCATTTGTGTTAGTAGGCTTATAATGTACAAAATGTAATTTATGTAACAATAATTGCACAAAGGAGAAGGGAGGGAACAGAACTCTACTGGAACAAAATTTTTGTGTACTTTTGAAACTAAACTGATCCTAATCCAAACTAGATTGTTTAAATTAATGTGCTAATTGTAATCCTGAGGGTAACCACTAATAAAAAAATTCAAAAATAATAATAAAAGAAATGACAAGTTACTTAAAATGCTGTGCTAGAAAAAATATATTTAACATACAAAATAAAGGCAGTAATAGAGGAATAAAGGAACAAAAAAGACATAAAAACAAATATCAAAGTGGTATGCATAAGTCCTACCTTATCAGTAATTATATCAAGTGTAAATGGATTAAGCATTCTAATCAACAGGCAAGGCTTGGCAGAATGGTTAAAATAACTAAAACTGTAATCTACCCATGTGCTGTATAAAGAGACATACTCACAAAGACACAAATAGGTTGAAAGTAAAACAATAGAAAATAGATATACCATAGAAACAGTAACTAAGATAGCTACAGTGGTTATACTTACATAATTTAAACAGTATTCCCAGTTAGTATAGAAAGGAAATCATGATTACTTTTCCTTTACTGCTTAACTTTTATTTGTCAAGGACTAAAAATTGTCTTCTCTTATTTGCTTAATTTTCCATGTATTTATCAATGATTTCATTCAAACTTCTCACAAATTTTCTAAATCTCCTCACAAAATATTCAAATACATCTGATATTCCATCATCTCATCTTTTTAATGGGGTTTCTCACAGAGTCTGCTATGATCCAATATGGATAGATTATCCTTTATATTTGAATTTTCCATGTTGAGATCCTCCTTCACAAGCATCATGATTATTACCTTTATCTCTCTGTTGGGTTGGAAATACTGTTTTTGATTTTCCAGTTCTTGGTTTGTTTTCTCATTTATAGAACTCAACCTCCAGTAGCTTCCTGAAAGAAGAGAATAGGAAAATAAATATTTTTTGAGAACTTACCTGACTCAAATTTACTTATTCTACCCTGAAATTTGATAAAAATTTGTCTTGATATAGAATGTTAGACTGGAAGTCCTTTTCCTTTAGAACTTTGAAGATGTACTTACACTGACATTAAACTTCCTCTATTCCAATGAGTAGTATGCAAATTTACTTTTGATTCTTATTGTGTAATCTACTTTTTCTTTCTAGAACAACATTTGCAGTGCACTAAAATTTTAGAATGATACATCTTGGTATGAGTCTATTTCATCTGTTTTCCAGAGTATTCTGTGGGCTCTTTTCTCCTTACTTTCCTAAGGATGTAAGGTAAAAGATTCAGCTTATATATAAAATTTAGTGATCAGTTAAAGACACACAGGAATAAAATACAATTAGCAAAGCTAAGCAGTTCCTAATCCCTGATCAAGAGACACCAAAGGATAGGTAACCTTTTTAACTCAAGAAAGGGGAGGAAGAAGTGTTTAAAGCAAATGAATGCACTGTTTGTTTTAATAGGTATTCAAACTCGGTTGTAGTAACTAAAGCAATGAAACAGAGAGACTGGCATAATGAAGTTTTTATGTATAAGGCGGGTAGTTCTGGGTGATTTTAAGGAAATTTTTCCTCTTATCAAACTCTAAGAAATATTCTAGCCTCAACCAAATGTTCTAATGTGAGATATTCTCTCAGATTCAGAATGCCTTTTATTTTTCTCATGTCTACTGACAAGGCAAAAATTCCTGAAATGTCTTAAATTAAGTGACATAAGGGCTGGTGAATGAGAGAGACAAGGGAAGCTCATCAGTCCATAACCATGGGCCATAGCTAACCAGAAACTCCACATTCCTGGATGAAGTCATTTCAACAAGCATCTAAAAGGTCCCCAGGAGCACCGCATCCCCCTTGCACATGACCAATGTCTGGTCATCAACAACTAATCTTCAAGCCTTCCCTATGGCCTAACCACCTATCCCAGGACTTTCCCTGATTCACATTAGCCCCCCTGTCTTCCTTATCTGTAGCCTATGTGAACTTAGTGAACTTTCTTTCCTTGAGACCCCTCCAATATGTGCCCTGTTTCTTGAGTCTGGCGAACAAGTTGTTTCTGTTAACTGGTCTTGCTGCTGGTGAAGCAGAAATTTTCGGGCCCAGGACTCAGTCCTTACCTTGTTAGCACCTATAAAGGCTTAATAAGCCCTCTTATTTTAGAGATCTCTTGGTCTCTAGTTTGGGTTTGTCACTACAAGCATCTGCCACCTTCACCTCAAACGTATATAACATGTTTTTGTGAGGTGTGAATCCTTTGTAAAATTGTGTTAAATCTAAATAGGATTGAAATAAAATTTAGGGAATGTGTTTGATTATCAAATTCCTATTGCTCAATGTTTTTTTTCCTGAAGCTGAAATCAAAGCATTTCTCTCAAGATATACTACTAGAAATTAATTAAATGTAGTGATTTTTTTAAGAGTATATACTGTAAAATCAAAAAGAAGATTATGGAAGAAGGGAAAGGGATATATCTAACATGAATATGGCAAATATTTGATTGGATATTATTTTATTTGCAGTATTTTATCTCTTTAAATCTTGCAACATAAAGATAAATAAATTATGTGGGCAATAAATGTCAGCTTTTCCAAAGAACACTTCTCCTTTTCCAATCTGTGAAAATTGACAAAGAGCATTTAACAAAGAAGTTTTTTTTCATTCTTTTTATTGAGATATAATTGATGTAATAAAAAAGTTTCATTCTTTTTTTCTTATCTTAAGAGATAAACCTGGTAGACTCACCTACAGTTAATTATTCTATTCTCAAGTTGCTTTAATTATTAGGGTAAAAAATGTTAATTCCTAGAAGCAGTAATACTTCAACAGTTTTTTAAATTATACCAGAGGGAAACACTTCTAAGGATATGTATGGTTCATTAGGTCTGTGTTCTCAACCACTAGGTTTAGATATTTATCTAAAAACTAGGTAAATGACACAAAAGAAAAAATTCTAAAGTGAGAAGTTAAATCTGTCCATGATGAACTTTCATTATCTTAATGTTGTTAGTGAAATCAAAGGGTAGCAAATCCTGCATGAGACTTTTAAAGTCAATTCTTAAAATGATATACTTTTTGAAAAATAATTTTTGGTTGCACAATTTAAGATGAGCATATTTCTAGATTCTCAAAAGATATTCTTAAACTCTCATTCAACTACTTAAAAACTACTGATTTGTTAATTGCATAATGAGATTACTTGGTTAAAACAGAAAAGGAAACAAAAGCAAGGTGAAAAAAGGAAATGAAGTGGTAACTGCTGCAGAAATTTGGGAAGAAGGAGGCAGAAATAATCAAAGGTTTGGGAACTGCATTTTAACAGGGACCAACTCAAGGAACAGATATGAGACTAGAAGTTGGACTCAAAAATATTTATTTACCTCAGTCAATGCTGGTAACAATGTGCCATTTTGAATTGAGAGAGTGCTCACCTCTTGATATTCTGGAGGTAGTTTTACCATTTATTTTCACAGCTAAAAATTTACAAAGTCAAATTATCCTCATTTTTTTAATATAACATTTAAATCTTGAATTCCCACCACAGGGTACATATTCTTACAAGCAGGATAGCTGTAAAGATTTAAGGTTTTAATTCTATATTAAAGGAGAGCTCTGGCTCTTTTCTTCCCACTTAGCTCCCTTCCTCCATGATAGTGTAGACAGCAATGATGTGCTGAGTGATCAATTGTACGGAACCTAAATTAAATCCATGAGCCTTTTTAATGTTGACTTCTAACTCACAAAAGCACACTACCATATGAGAGGATTATATCACCCGATTTCAAATGACCACATGAATAACTCTATCGCAGTGACTGTAAGTGATGTGAATGGCCACATGCTCTTGAAGGCCATATTCCTGGTGAGCAAAAATCAGTTAAAAAATAAGTCTCTGAAGTGCTGACAGAAGTGGCTTTCC
This sequence comes from Phataginus tricuspis, assembly GCA_029783875.1. Classification (NCBI taxonomy): domain Eukaryota; kingdom Metazoa; phylum Chordata; class Mammalia; order Pholidota; family Manidae; genus Phataginus; species Phataginus tricuspis. The sequence continues at coordinate 22,594,281 of JAQQAC010009165.1, forward strand.
ACACTGTTTCAAAGCACACAATTCCTCCAGGTGATACTCACCATGGAAGTTGTTCTTTTCATGATAAAACAAAGTTGTACATAAAGGTCTTCCTTTCTCCAGTGCAGGATGAAGAGAGCAGAATGAGTACTCAAACTTAAGTAATTCTCACATCATAGTTTTCCAGACTTTATTATGAAAATCTCTGAACCTGTAGAAAAATTCAAAGAACAGCATATTTATATTTATTTTTTAAATGTTTTATAATTGTACTTTTGATATCTTCATCTAGTTATTGTTTATGATATTTCACATATCCAAGTATTTGAGTGTTTATTTAATCTGATATTAAATTTAAACTTTATTGCTTTACAGTAAAAGAAAGAGATAGTGCATCATTTTCACTTTTTAAATCTTCCAGTATTTTCTTTGTGGTCTATTTTACAATCAATTTGTATAAAGTTCCATGGATTCTTGAAAGATAATTTATCCTCTGTTCATGGGGTACAAAGTTAAATATATACATATATATCCAACAATTAAACCTTAAAAATTATGCTATTCAGTTAACATAAATTTACTAATATTTTACCAACTCAACATGTCAAATACTAATAGAATTGTTACCATTACTTTTTCAGTTTTATTTTCTACATTTTGATGATATGTTATATACACAATTGTTTGAGAGTTACCCTTTATAAAAATAAAATAATCATTATCTTTGTACTGTTTAGTGCTCTTTCCTTGCCTTGAGTTCTACCCGATCAGCACTAATATATCTGCTTTTTTTCCTTTTGCCCTTTTTTTTTAACTTTGTCTAAATAGTTTAGCTGTTTTACTTTAAACCATTCTTATTTTGTTTGACAATATGCTTCTTTGTAAAGAACACGATTGACTCTATTTTGACTCTGTCTGAGAATATTGATGCATTTTAGTTGGAAATTTTAACCCATTGATAGTTATTGTCATAGCTGACATCTTTGCATGTGTTAATGTGTCATTTTGATTTTGTTTTTATGCTTCCTTGATATTTTTATTGATTTCCAGTTTTTCCTTAAAAATACTAAAATTTACTTATTCTAGTGATTTTGATAGTATCCATTTTTATCTACTAAAGATTATCATCATATTAAATAAACCAATGTTTCCTTAATGATTCACATACCAAATAAAATAAAATATGTAACACAAAGAAATGAATACCCCCACCCATACAACATGCAGAGTACTATTAAATGTTTTTATGCTGTGTCTTTTTTTTAAATGATCTTTGCCTCTTGTCTTGAAATCACTTAAAAAATATTTTTAATTCTGTTTCACTGACTTTAATGTTTACAACTAATCTTTTGTGCCATTATTGAATTTTATATTTGCCTTGCCTCTCAGCTGAAATATGTCTTTACAGTTTATTTAAGAATAGATGAGTGGCATATGTTCTAAGTAAGGCCTCCTTTAACAGATTTATTTCTGTTACTTTCACACAGAAATGACAATTTTGTTTTTCTATGGAATTCTTTGGTCTCAATATTTTTCTTCCTCAAAAGTGTAGATGTTGCTCTATTTTCTTCCAGTGTATTATGAGATGCTTATTTTGTTTATTATAAGATGTATAAGGTAAGTTCCATTTTTATTCTAGGATAGGAAATCTATTTTTTTCCTGATGCTAGGATCTTTCTTTTTGCTTGGAATTCCCTAAAGTCACAGGTGTTTATGTAGTCACAGATATATATTTAAATAGTAGTTTCTTCTCATAGTGATGTCTTTGCATTAATTTTGCCACCTATAAGATAAGCCTATTTCATCTATATACACCAGTCCTTATTAAGACCACAATTTTCTTCTTCTAGGTCTGAAGTTTCACTTCACTTTCATTTGTTCTCTTTCTTTCATTTGTTGGCTCTCTGTTCTCTGCATTCTATTTCTATGATCATCTCTTTCACAATTTTATTATTTTCTTTTTAAAAATAATAGTAGAGGTACTTTAGTGCATTTTCCTTATTGACAAACAATTTTCTGCATCTGCAATTTATTACTTATAACAGGTTTTCAATTTTACAGATACCCTTTGTTTGTTTCTTTCTTATCTTTCTATAACTCAGTTTACCTGGTTCATAGCCAACTCCCTTTGTACTGTCTCATCTTTTAGTTCCTGACTCATAGAGTCTAAATATTCCAGGAATGCTAGGAATACAGGGAAAAGTTTTCTAAAATTTCCTGTGGTAACTGTTTTTTGAAACTGGGCTATTCATTTATGTAAAAAAAAATGATGTTTGAATTTGACACTGCAGAATGTATCCATAGGTCTCTTATTGTTTTTTTTTTTCCTGTACCTTTATGAATTAGGAATATCTATCTAGTCCAGTCTTCCCTTCATTGTCTACCTGGTTGTTCTTTGACCCATTGTCTCAGATATTAAGTTGGAGGACTGGTTGAAATGTATTGTTTATATCCAACTTTATGGATATTAAAAGTCTTTTTACTAGTGTGGCTCTGCTGGACAAAAACAAAGATCTTGCTGCCTGACTATCTTAGCCTCACAAATGTGGTTTATGCTTGGGCATATGCTCTTGTCATGGCTCTTCCTGATTTATCTCTTTTACATATCCAGATATAAACTGACAACTACTCCAAACTTCTGATCACTTCCAGGTCTTCTTTTGGAGTTCTTGTAGAGTTACAGAGGTGAAACTTCAAGGATGGGTATGGGGAGAACTGGAGAGTGAGGAGGTTGCAACAGTACTGTCTTCCCTAGAAAGCACCCTCTGCCCAGTGTGGAGGGGATTTGCTTCACTATGATGTGAGCACCTTGTTTTTAATGTAGGAAAACACACCATAGGTGAATGGATGGAAATCTCCCCCTATTTTCCACCTCGAGTCTCACCCTGCATTGTAGCATCCTACACCCAAATTCTAGGAAATAAAATTTCCTTCTGATGTCTGACATATCCTCGATGAAGATTCCCAGCTTTCATGCTATTGAAACATCACATCTCTTTATTTGTATTTTAAAGGAAAGTTAGAGAAGGATGAAAGGCCAGAAAAAATACTTAGAAATACTTTTGAGGAAGATGCTACTTAATATTCAGATATTATCTGAATTTTGAGTAAGGGCAAAAGACATAAATTTCTCTGTACTAAGTATCAGCCCATATACAAGGTAATGACTATTCAAGCACTACCTAGTGTAGAATACAGAATAGGAACAAAGTAGAGGAATCAGCATATGACCCAGAACCACAAGACAAGAGAGTGGATTGATATAGAATCAGTACTGACAATACTAAAAAGCTATACCTGACTGGAGGATTCACAGTATCTAGTGGAGAGGAATTAGAATAATTACCAAAAAAATTAAGCATGCTGTATACAGTTTGTTGTAATACTGAAACTTCAGTTACTTGTCTAATAAACTTTTTTAAAAATAGGCTTTATTTTTGGAGCAGTTTTAGGTTCATAGCAAAATTGAGTGGGAGATAAAAAGATTTCCCACATACTCCATGTCTCCACACATGCATAAATTCCCACATTATCAATATCCCTCACCAGAGTGATATATTTATTACAACTGGTAAACCTACATTGACACAGAATTATCATTAGGATTCATTCTTGGTATTGCATGTTCTAGGATTTAGACAAATGTATAGTGACATGTATCCACCACTACAGTATTATACAGAGTATTTTCCCTGCCTTAAAACTTCTGTGCTCCACCTATTCATTTGTACTTACTCCTGACCCCCAACCCCTGACAAACACTGATTTTTTTACTGTCTCCACAGTTTCCCTTTTCTGAAATGTTGTAGAGTTGGAATCATATAGTATATTGTGGGGAACTATCCTGAATTCCGGCTATGCCGTCGGGATGGCCGCCGGAGGAGGTGTGGTTACCATGCCATTTCCCGCTCTGGGCCCTCACACAGGTCCGCTGCTGGTGCTGGGGCTGCTGGGCATGCGCATTCACCTGTACGCCATTGGTCAGTTATGTATGACCATATTAGCATAAGGTGTAACCAATCAGAAGAGACCACACCCTACATACTCCGTGTTCTGAGCTGCAATAAACGAGTTCCTGCTTTGACTGAGCTCCCTGTGCGTCTGACTGTCTCCGGGGACGGCGGAGGCTGCTGAACGGGCGGACAGTCGGCTCTTGCCTCCCTTGCTTCGCCTTGTCGGGGCGTGCCTCTCCCTCCTTTCCTTTCCCTCCGCTGGCTCGGAGGGTCACTGAAAGAGCTAGTAGTCCTGATTGTGAGCAGGCCTGGTGAGGGAGAGGCTAGAAACCCCGACAACGTATATAGCTGTTTAGAATTGTTTCTTCAATTTTGTAATGTCTTTTCACATATGATAACTCATTTTGTTTTAGTACTGAATGATATTCCGTTGTACCTACCACAATTTATTCACCTACTGAAGGATATCTTGGTTGCTTCCAAGTTGGGGCAATTATGAATAAAGCTGCTTTAACCCACCCATGAGCATGCTTTTGTGTGAAGATAAGTTTTTGATTCCTCTGGGTAAATAACAAGGAGAATAATTGCTGGATTGTACGATAACAGTATATTTAAGTTTTGTAAGCAACTAAAAAACTGATTTCCAACATGACATTTTTGTATTCCCACCAGCAGCCAATGAGCATTCCTATTGATCCACATCCTCATCAACATTAGGTGGGATTCGTGTTCTGGATTTTGGCCATTATAAAAGGTGTGTTGTGGCATCTCATTGTCTTAATCTGAATCCCCTGATGACATATGATGAGTAGCATCTTTTCCTATGCTTATTTACTATCTGCATATGTTCTTTGGTGAGGTATCTCTTAAGGCCTTTGACCCATTTTTTAGTCAGGCTGTTTACTGTTTTATTTTTAAAGTTTTAATAATTGATTGTATATTTTGGGATAACAGGCCTTTATCAGATGTGTCTTTTACAAGTATTTTCTCCAGTCTGTGGCTTGTTGTTTCATTCTATTGACAGTGTCTTATGCAGAGCAGAAATTTTTCATTATAAAGGTGTCTAATGAAGTCATGGATTATTTCACAGATTATGCCTTTGGTGTTGTATCTAAAAAGTTGTTGCCAAATCCAGTCTTCTAGATTTTCTCTATGTTATCATCTATAGGCTTAATAGTTTTGTCTTTTACATTTAGGTCTCTGATCTATTTGGAGTTAATTTTTGTGAAGAGTCTAAGGTCTTTATCTAGATTCATTTTTTTGCAAATCGATGGCCAGTTGCTCCAGTGCCATTTGTTGAAAATATTATCTTTGCTCCGTTGTATTGTCTTGCTCCTTTGTCAAATATCAGTTGACTATATTTATGAGGTCTATTTCTGGGCTGTCTGTTCTGCTACATTGATCATTTTATTCTTTCACCCATACCACACTGTCTTGATTACTGTAGCTTTATAGTATATCTTGAAGTCAGATAATGTTAATCCTCCAACTTTGTTCTTCATCAATATTGTGTTGACTATCCTGGGTCTTTTGCTTCTCAGTATAAAATTTAGCATCAGTTTGTCAGTATCCAAGAATAACTTGCTGGTATTTTGACTGGGATGGCATTGAAGCTATAGATCAAGTTAGGAAGAACTGATAATTTGACAATATTGAGTCTCCCTATCTGTGACCATGAAGTATTTCTCCATTTATTTAGTTCTCCATTTATTCATTCATCAGAGTTTGTAGTTTTCTTCATATAGATCTTATACATATTTTGTTAGATTTATACCTAAGATTTCATTTTGGGGAGTGCTAATGTAGATGGTATTAAGGTTTTTAAAATTTCTAATTCCACTTGATTGCTGGTATATAGGAAAATGATTAACTTTTGTATCTTAACTGTATCCTGAAACCTTTCTATAATCACTGTATGCACAGACCATTATGTCACACCTTATACAAAAATTAACTCAAGGTGGATCACAAAATTAAATGGAAAATGTAAAACAATGAGACTTTCACTAAAAAGCATGGAAAAAATCCCTGGGATCCCAGGAGTAGGCAAAGAATTCTTAGATTTGACAACAAAAGCATGATCCATAAAAGAAAAAAATGATAAATTGATTTGATCAAAATTAAAAACTGTCCAGGAAAACACTCTGTGAAGAGGTGACAAGAAAGCTACAAACTGGAGAAAATATTTGAAGTCACATATCTGACAGAAGATATGTAGATGTGTAACAAAGAGATATCCAGTATCCAGGATATATAAAGACCTCTTAAATCTCAACAGAAAAAAAAATAAAGAATCCAATTGGAGGATGGATATGGCAAAAGACATGAAGAGACATTTCACCAAAGATACAACGAATTCTTTAAACTCTTAAAACAAAACAACCCAACTAAAAAATGGGCTAAAGACCTTAACAGACACCTCACTAAATTGTTGGCAGATAAAAACACAAAAAGATGCTCAACATCATTAGCCATTAGGGAAATGCAAAAAAACCACAGTGAGATATCACTGAATACCTACCACAGTAGCTTAAAAAAAATTACAATGGCAAATGTTGGTGAGAATGAGGAGAATCTGGATCACTCATTGCTGGTCAGAATATATAAAATGTAGATTATGGTACAGCCACTCTGGAAAATAGCTTAACAGTTTATTTAAAAACTAAACATGCAAATATTTTATAGTCCAGCAATTGCATTTTTGGTCATTTATCCCAGAGAAATGAAGATGTAAATTCACACAAAAGCCTGTACATGAATATTTATAATAGCTTTATTTGTAATAGCCCCAAACTAGAATCAACCCAGTTGTTGATGGAAGTTTATGGTAAAACAAATTTTGGAATACTACACAGCAATAAAAATGAGCAATCTAGCAATACCCTCAGCAACCTGGAGTGATATCAGCAGAGAATTATGCTGAGTGAAAAAAAGCCAATGACAAAAAACTATACGGTATATGAATTTACTTATATAACATTCTTGCAATGACCAAAGTATAAAAATGGGAAAAGTTTAATGTTTTTTAAGGTTCAAGGAAAGTGTGGGGGCAGGTGGGAAATGGAGGCAGTTATATAAGGGCATAAGAGGGACCTTTGTGGTGATGGAAATGTTCTATATATCTTGACTGTATCAATGCCAATGTTCTGGTTGTGATTTGGTACCACACCCTACTATAATGTATCATACCACATTGCCGTTGGGGGAAACTGGGTGGGTAAAGAGTGCACTGGATCTCTGTGTTATACTTGCAACTGCATGTGGATCTACAATTATGTCAAAACACAAGGTTTAATTTAAAATAGGATTTTTTTTAAATAAAAAGGATATTTGGACATTTACCAAGAAACCAAAAAAGTGTCAAAATGGAAAGATTACTTGATGGGAGTGGGAGGGAGCAATTGAAGATGGAGAGGGTAGTGAGCTTTCCAAAAATAAGGACAGTCCCGTGGGCAATATTCATGCTTACACTTGTGTATATAAGTACAGACAAGTACTTGCTCAGGTGAAATGAACTGACTGAGGTCCTCCAGTTGTGACCTACTAAAGATTTTGTCCTGAGAGAAGGAAGGATAGAAAGTGAATCTCAAATTGATAAGCATTCTTTATCCAAGGCATGGCTGACTTACCTTGGTATGAGACCTTGGGAATAAGATCCCATCTGAACCTTCTGGCATTTAACTTGACTGCAGCGCCATCTGATTTGCTCAGAGGTCATTTATTTTGCAGTACTAAATGTGTTAACTGAAAATTGTCTTGAATCTTCCCTTTCACCTCTTACTTGGTTGGTGCCAAACAACCGTAACAAAGCTGAATTTTCTGCAATTATTCATAAAGCTTATCGGACAAATCAGTGGCTTTTTGACCTCTGGCCTCTGCTGCTGCCTCTCCACATTTCACATTAATGCCCACTCCGCCATTAAACCGCTACAGTCCTAATGTGATAGTTCTAATATGATAATAATGGCTGATCCTTACTGAGTACTTACTACATGCCAGACACATGCCTATCACTATTTAAACACTTTACATTTAAACTCATTAATCTTCCTAACAATTCTATGGGTTAGATTTTATTATCATCACCATTTTACAGATGAGGTACAGAGAGGTGAATTAATTTATCCTAGGTGACATCTGTCCTACAAATAGTGAAGCCAGGAAACAAATCCAAATGATTTTAACTCTAGAGCTCATAATTCTAACCACCGTGCTTTATTGCCTCCCATGAAACTGCTGTGTAATGAGATATGAGAAACTCCTCTAAAAACTGTGATACAAACATAAAATGTGACAGATTCTGACTAGCTGCACCTTGCATTTTGGTGCAGCAGGGTGACTAGATTTGGGCTACTGATATATAGGCAGCAGTGATATCCAGGATGACCCATCAAGTCTCTCCACCATGACTTTCCATTGCTTCCCCATCCTTTGGCTGAATGGGAAGGACTTGGAGGAAGACAGAGCCACGAGGTAGTAAGAGCCTGAATCCCTGAACTGTTGCTAAGAGAAGAGCTGCCTAAGCAGGAATGTCCATGTTGGAATCTTGCTTGAGTAAGAAATAAACTTTGATTGTTTTAGCCCTTTAAATTTGGCATTATTTATCACTAGCCAATCTTCAGTCAATAGCAATGTATTTGTAGTATAACTATCCAAATTTTCTACTGTCTTTAGCTGTTTTTCTTTTCTCATACCAAACCAAGCATTAATTCCCTAAGATTTTGTTCTCGGCTCTCTTGTCTTTACTTACTCACCCACGTGCTCAGCAATTTTGTGCTTCAATGATTAGTTCTGCATGAATAAGTCCCAGGTTTGTCTCTTCTCCCATCCCTCTCTTGTAGAGGGACAATACTTTCCTGTCTTTTGGTTACCTCTCTACAGATATTCTCTTCCTAGTCTTCAGATTAGTCATGGCCAAAAGCTACCTTATCTTCTTCAATAATTTGGACCCTGCCATCCCTGCTTCTGTGCACCTAGGCTGGAAACAAAATCTTGAATTTATTTAAAATTTCCTCTTTCCTCTGTCTCTCTCTTGAACAACTGAATTAATTATCCTAATATTCTCCCTCTACAACGTCTCTCTTTGCTGGACTTCCTCCCTCACCCCCCATATCTGTTGTCATTGTTCTTTTCTGGGTTGCATAACCTCTCCTGAACTTTGTAATGTCTTCCTAACTGGAATTTTGATTTAGATCTGCTTCACTGCAATCTTTTTCAAAGCGTTAATCATATTGTGCTAAAGTCATTAATGGCTATTAACTACTATAATTTCAAATGTCACAATTTAATATTCATAATCATCAAAAAAATAATAAAATTAGTATTTAGTTTTATCGCAGTCTCCTATGCCTCAGTATATACTTTATGCTGTAGCTAGGAAGTACAAGTTTTAACCTAAACAGCCCATGGGCTTTTCAACTACATGTTATAGGATCTCGCTGTTTCTACCTGCAGTTCTTGGTTTATCAAAATAGTGCCCTTTTGCCAACGTCTGTCTCAAATGCCACTTCATTCATGAAGCCTTTTAAAGAAGCACTTTTTATTATGAAAAATTTTAAATGGACAAGATGATGTACTACACTTTAATGCACCCATTATACAGCTTCAATAATATCAATTCACACCTATTTTGTTTTATCTATACCCCCTACCTGCTACCCTTGCTTTCATCAGTTTTCAAGATGCATGTAATCACTCTCTCCTCTTTGAATCTCTCCTGAAGCACTTTGTTATGAGCATTTTAAGCCTACTGACATACATTTTATATTCTCCTAAATTTAAACTCCCTTGAAGGTAAGGTCTGTGTGTTGTACCTTCAGCACATATCACACACAACACATTGCCCTGAATCTAATAGGAAAACAACAGTATTTTAAAATTCAAATTGAAATACCTAATGCTGTTTGAAAAGTTACTCTTTTCCCTAGAGTTAATAATCATATCCTTTGACAAAATCATCTTTACACAAAGCCAACATGAGCACCATCCTATTTTTAAATTTTCTGAAAAGGAGATCAATGTGCTTCTTTAGTAATCCATTGCCCTGTTTGGATTATCTCAATAATCACTCAATTTTATGCTGAGCCTTAACTCAAAGTGACATTGGATAAATCATTTGAAATTAGCATAGTCAATATATTTTCCTTGCCTCTTTCCTTATTAGAAATTGCATCCTCCCATTCTAGCTCCTAAGAGAATTACGAGATTAAATTTAGTAGTCACCTATTGACTATACAAGTTATGAACCATTCAGGATTTCTATTTTGCCCTTTCTAGATCTGTTGTCCAATTTTGTGTTTTTATTATTCATTAACTCTCTCCTCGTAGGATGATGGGAGGGGAGAAAGAGGACGTTAAGCTTAAATTATTTAGCTGTGAGGTCAGTAAAAAATTCGGCATGGTGGAAAATTAAAGCCATTAACTAAAACGAAGATCATCTGCCCTTCATTAACATGAATGATAAAGAATTATCTGTGAGGCATTTTTAATTTGTTAGAGAAAGTCTTTATGTTTGTTTATCTGAGTGTGTGTGTGTGTGTTTTATCATGGACACCCTTAATCTCTTCAATTTTGATACTTCACTGATTCAAGAACTTCATCATATCTTAAAGGACATGTAGAAGTGAAACATGAACTTCACAAAATTATTCACTATTTTTCCATATAATTTCTAATGTTGAGAATGAAATATTGGGTTGTATTTAGTTTCTATTATGCTTATACACACTTAGGAGTGAAATGCTAAATCCAACATTAATCCAAGAATGGGATTATATAAAAGACTATGCAAAAGGCTCTATCTGAACAGTTACATTACTATGCAAACATGATGTGAGGGAAAAGCCATGTAGCTAACAAGTGAGCTTAAGGAAATTACCTAGCACTAGCATTTCAGGTAAGTTTTGTAGTTTTCTACTTAGTGTATGTGCTGTTACTCTAATAACATTATGCTGTATTGTGGGGGAAGTTGAGAATAATTATATACTTTGGTGTTAATGACTAATTTGGAGATTTACAAAAATCTAAGGACACATCTTTGTAAAGGTCATGCTGTTTTTTTCATTGATGAGGGAATATAGAGGACCTGAGAAAAATCATCTAGTCTTCCTCACTTACGCTATGTAATGCCCCAAAATTGTGCAGAGAACCCTTGGGGCCATACTGAGACATGTCATGTGTCCCCATCACCATCACCACATTGGCCAAAGCAGCTGTGCTTTCACTGGTCTTAATGAAATGTCGTGTATGGTTCTTTGAGGAGCTTTTTTTTTTTAATTTAAATCCTCACTATTAAAAATGTTTGAAAACCACTGATCAGATTTACTACCCACTTGCATATACATAAGGTTTCACTTTACCTAATGAAACTCTGACATATCAGTTAGGATGCCATTTTTGAAGTCCAATTATGGATTATGTGATTGTTAGTGCATGCCTGAGTTAGACACTGTCTTTTGAAATCTTCATTTCAAATTCTTTGAGTTACTAGTTCTTCACACTAAGTGAATTATTGCATTCCCTTCCCCAAAATTGATTTTTCTAGGTATAACTTTACTCCTTTTTCCTCTTAATCTTCAGTTGTTCTTCAACAATATTAAGCAACCAAATCTCTGCTGTTGTCTGTTATGCTTGTATTGTTAGCCTCAAGTAACTAATCTTTTAACAACTCTGATTTCTTCTCCCATTAAAAAGAATGCTGCTTAAACTTTGCGGCAAGTGAACATGCATATTTCTTAGTTCTGTATTTCTTTTGCCTCTCAAGAAATAGTGTACTTCCTCTCCACTTAAAAAAATATTTTTCAGGAGATTCAAGATGGCGGCGTGAGAGGTAAGATGGAGAGCTCCTCCCCAAACCAAAAAGAGTACAAAAATATAGTTAGTAAATACAACTAACCTTCAGACAGCAACAGGAGGGAGGGCTGAACCAGACTGCATACAGACCCCAGGAACAGAGCAGACCTCAAGAAACAGGGTAACGTAGGAAAGCCTTAATCCAGCGGGACCCAAGTCCTTACCCCACCCAGTTCACCGCGGGAGGAAGAGAAACGGAGCACAGGAGGGGAAGAAAGCCTGGGACTGCTGGACACCTGGCCCTGGACATCTGCTTTGTGAGCAGAATCCTATATTGTGTGGTGCCCTGGGCATTGGGGAGGTCTGACAGGCGGAGTGCTTGCAAAATTGACATTCCGACCGTTTGTGGAGGTGGGGATCCACACCTGGCCACTCTGTGTCAGAGGAAAGGCAGGGAGTCTGAGAGGCTTCCTAGCAGCAAGAGGGCTGCTGAAGGGGCGGGGTTTGCATGGAGCTTGCTGTGCGGGAAAAGGGAGAACTGGACAAGGTTGTCTGGGGGTGCTCTGACCAGCTGGTTGGGAACTTTGAGGAGCTTCAGGTGCTCCAGGCCCCCTGACTGCCTCCTCAGCTCCGAAACCCCCCACCGTGACACACAGCCTGCCGAGCCTTCCTCCTGGCCTGCAGGTACCTGCTCACAAAACCACAGTCACTGCGCAGGCGCCGGGCCAGCCAGAGGGAGGCCCTGCCTTCAACAGCTGAGACGCAAAGCACAGAAGATTACCTGTGTGTGTTTGGCCAACTGCCTCTGACGCTGGAGACCGGCTCGCAGACGGGAAGCAGGAAATAGATCTTTCCTGCCCTTGGGCACAAGCTCCGCTCCCCTACATAACCCAACATCACTAGGGGCTGAGCAGCTCCAGAGACTGGAGTTTCTGCACACTAGTGGGCACCACGCAGAAATATGAAAGTTCAAAAGAACATGATTCACACCAAAGTCTCACAAACCCCAGAAAGAGGGTCAAATGAAACCAAACTCACAAATCTTCCAAAAAGAGAGTTGAAAATAAAAATTATAAACATGCTTATGGAGGTACAGAAAAATATTCAAGACCTCGGGAACGAATTTAAGATGGAGATTCAATCATTAAGAAATACCGTATCAGAAATCCAACATAAAATGGAGGGATTTAAAAGCACATTAGATGTAGTAGAAGAGATGGTAAATGGAACGGAAATTAGAGAAGAGGAATACAAAGAAGCTGAGGCACAGAAAGAAAAATGATCTCTAAGAATGAAAGAATAGTGAGACAACTGTGTGACCTATCCAAATGGAACAATACTGGCATTATAGGGGTATCAGAAGAAGACAAGACAGAAAAAGGGATAGAAAGTGTCATTGAGGAGGTAATTGCTGAAAACTTCCTCAATCTGGGGAAAGAGATAGTCTCTCAGGCCATGGAGGTGCACAGATCTCCCAACACAAGGGACCCAAGGAAGACAACATCAAGACATATAATAATTAAAATGGCAAAGATCAAGGATAAGGACAGACTATTAAAAGCAGCCAGAGAGAGAAACAAGATATAAAGGAAAACCCATCAGGCTATCATCAGACTTCTCAACAGAAACCTTACAAGCCAGAAGAGAGTGGCATGATATATTTAATGCAATGAAGCAGAAGGGCCTTGAACCAAAAATACTCTACCAGGAAAGGTTATAATTTTAAATTTGAAGGAGGCATTAAACAGTTTTCAGATAAGCAAAAGCTGAGAGAATTTACCTCCCACAAACCACCTCTACAGGGCATTTTGGAGGGACTCCTATAGATGGAAGTATTCCTAAGGCTAAACCGGTATCATTCAAGGGAAGACAAAGAGTACAGAATATGATTCATAACATACATAGAATGGAGGAGGAAGAAAAATGAGGGAAAAAAAAGAACCTTTAGGTTGAGTTTGTAATAGTATACAAAAGAAGTTAAATTAGACTGGTAGATAGTAAGGGAATTACTCTTGAACCTTTGGTAATCACAGATTTAAGCCTACAATGACAATAAGTACATACCTATCAATAATCAATCTTAATGTAAATGGTCTGAATGCACCAATCAAAAGACATAGAGTTACTGAATGAATAAAAAAACAAGATCCATCTATATGCTGCATACAAGAAACTCACTTCAAACCCAAAGACATACACATACTGAAAGTAAAGGGATGGAAAAATATATATATCATGCAACTAATAGTCAGAAAAAAGCAGGAGTTACAGTACTTGTATCAGACAAAATAGACTTCAAAACAAAGAAAGTCACAGGAGACAAAGAAGGACATTTTATAATGATAAAGGGGTCAGTCCAACAAGAGAATATAACCATTATAAATACCTATGCACCCAACACATGATCACTTACATATGTGAAAGAAATACTAACAGAATTAAAGGGGGAAATAGAATTCAATGCATTCATTTTATGAGACTTCAACACACCACTCACTCCAAAGGACTGATCAACCAGGCAGAAATAAGTAAAGAGACAGAGGCACTGAACAACATATTAGAACAGATGGACCTAACGGACATCTACAGAACACTCCATCCAAAAGAACAGCATACACATTCTTCACAAGTGAACATGGAACATTTTCAAGAATAGATCATATATTCGGCCACAAAAAGAACTTCAGTAAATTCAAAAAGACTGATATTGTACCACCAGCTCCTCAGATCACAAAGATATAAACTAGAAATAAATTACACAAAGAAAACGAAAAAGCCCACAAACACATGGAGGCTTAATAACATGCTCCTAAATAATCAATGGATCAATGACCAAATAAAAACAGAGATTAAGCAATATATGGAGACAAATGACAACAATAATTCAACACCACAAAATCTGTGGGATGCAGCAAAAGCTGTGCTAAGAGGGAAAAATATTGCAATACAGGACTACCTCAGGAAAGAAGAACAGTCCCAAATGAACAGTCTAAACTCACAATTAATGAAACTAGAAAAGGAAGAACAGATGAGACCCAAAGTCAATAGAAGGAGGCACATAATAAAGATTAAAGCATAAATAAATAAAATTGAGAAGAATAAAACAATAGAAAGAATCAATGAAGGCAGGAGCTGGTTCTTTGAGAAAATAAACAAAATAGATAAACCCCTAGCCAGACTTATCAAGAAAAAAAGAGAGTCTATAAACATAAAGAGCATCAGAAATGAGAAAGGAAAAATCACAACTGCATCAAAAAGAATACAATACCTAGGAATAAACCTAACCACGGATATGAAAGACCTATACCCTGAAAATTACAAGACACTCTTAAGAGAAATTAAAGAGGACACTAATAAATGGAAATTCATCCCATGCTCTTGGCTAGGAAGAATTAATATTGTCAAAATGGCCATCCTGCCTAAAGCAATCTACAGATTCAATGCAATCCCTATCAAATTACTGATAGCATTCTTCAATGAAGTAGAGCAAACTGTTCTAAAATTCATATGGAACCACAAAAGATCCCAAATGGCCAAAGCTATCCTGAGAAGGAAAAATAAAGCAGGGGGGATTACACTCCCTGACTTCTAGCTCTACTACAAAGGTAGAGTAATCAAGACAATTTCATACTGGCGCAAGAACAGACTCATAGACCAGTGGAACAGAATAGAAAGCCCAGATATAAACCCAAACACATATAGTCAATTAATATATGATAAAGGAGCCATGGATATACATTGGAGAAATGACAGCCTTTTCAACAGCTGGTGTTGGCCAAACTGGACAGCTACATATAAGAGAATGAAACTGGAAAAACTGTCTAACACCATACACCAAAGTAAACTGAAAATAAATCAAAGACCTGAATGTAAGTCATGAAACCATAAAACTCAGAAAAAAACATAGGCAAAAATCTGTGTATGTCTTTGGGTTTGAGATGAGTCTCTTTTAAACAGCATATAGATAGGTCTTGCTTTTTTATCCATTCTATTACTCTGTGTCTTTTGATTGGTGCCTTCAGTCCATTTACATTTAGGGTGATTATCGAAAGGTATGTACTTATTGCCAGTGTCGGCTTTGGATTTGTGGTTACCAAAGGTTCAAGGGTAGCTTATTTACTATCTAACCATCTAACTTAAATCTCTTATCAAGCTATTATAAACACAGTCTGATGAATCTTTTTTCTCTCCCTTCTTATTCTTCCTCCTCCATTCTTTATATATTTGGTGTTTTATTCTGTATTATTTTGTGTTTCCTTTGATGCTTTTGTGGATAGTTGGTTTTATTTTTTGCCTTTAGTTAGTACTTGGTTGGTATGCTTTCTTTGCCATGATTTTATTTTCTCTGGTGACATCTTTTTAGTCTTAGGAGTGTTTTCATCTAGAGCCTTCGTTTAAAATATCCTGTAGAGGTGGTTTGTGGTTGGCAAATGCCCTCAACTTTTGCTTGTCTGGGAATTGTTTAATCCCTCCTTTAAATTTAAATGATAATCTTGCTGGATAAAGTGTTCTTGGCTCAAGGCTCTTCTGTTTCATTTTATCAAATATATCATGCCATTCTCTTCTGGCCTGTAAGGTTTCTGTTGAGAAGTCTGATGATAGCCTGATGGGTTTTCCTTGTAGGTGATCTTTTTTCTCTCTCTCATTGCCTTTAATACTCTGTCCTTGTCTTTGAGCTTTGCCATTTTAATTATTATATGTCTTGGTGTTGTCCTCCTTTGGTCCCTTGTGTTGGGAGATCTGTGGGCTTTCATGGTCTGAGAGACTATTTCCTTCCCCAGCTTGCAGAAGTTTTCAGCAATTATATCTTCAAAGACACTTTCTATCCCTTTTCTCTCTCTTCTTCTTCTGGTACCCCTATAATGTGAATATTGTTCTGTTTGGATTGGTCACACAGTTCTCTTAATATTCTTTCATTCCTAGAGATCCTTTTCTCTCTCTCTCTGCCTTAGGTACTCTGTATTCCTGTTCTCTGATTTATATTCCATTAACAGTCTCTTGCACCTCATCCAGTCTGCTTTAAGACCTTCTATCGATTGTTTCATTTCTGTTATCTCCCTCTCGACTTCATCCCTTAGCTCTCACATATTTCTCTGCAGGTCCATCAGGATGGTTATGACTTTTATTTTGAATTCTTTTTCAGGAAGATTGGTTACATCTATCTCACAATGCCCTCTCTCTGGGGTTGTCTGAGTTATTTTTGACTGGACTAGATTCTTCTGCCTTTTCATGGTGATAGAAGTGGTCGCAGGCAGGTGGTGCATGTGTGGGCTGGGAGAACAAAGTCCCTTGCTGCTTGCTGGTCGCCTTGCCCTTCTCCACTGCCTGTTTCAGTTATCCGCACACTGGGAGAAGTCTCTGGGATAATCCCCTGAACTGCCATGGAAAGGGTAGTCCTTGGGATAGCCTAGAGCCCTGTGGGGGGTCGCTGTGGTGCCAGTTGTGTTCTCCTGTGAGAACAGCACCTCTTCGTGCCTTCTGCACCTTGCTCTGGCTTCCACTGCCTGTGCCGGTTACCCACACACCGGGAGCAGTCTCTAGGATAATCCCCTGAGTTTCTGTGGGCGGGGCAGTCCTCAGGATAGCCTAGAGCCTTGCGGGGGTTGCAGCCATGCCAGGTGTGTTCTCCTGCGAGAACAGCACTGCTTCATGCCTTCTGGACCTTGCTCTGGGTTCCTCTGTCTGTGCTGGCAGCTGTGTGCTGGCGGCAGTTTCTTGTTTTGTCGTGGTTAGCTGTGCGCTCGGAGAAGACTCTGTGTGGTTGCTGTGGGTGGGGCTGTTCTCTGGATGCTCTGCAGCTGTGGCGGGTCAGCCCGTTTGCTTGCAGTGCCAGCTGAGGGAATGAATGGCAGGCTGATTATCGTGGTGAGGGGCTTCAGGTATGGGTAACCCCCCGGGAGGATAATATTCCCAGGCTGCTGGGCTAGGTGTGCTGGGTTGATTTTTCCAGCTGTTAAGCCCTTGTCCCTTTAAGACTTTAAAAAAGTGCCCGCTTTTCTTTTGTCCCAGGGGAGCCAGGTGGGGGGACCTGCTCACAGTCTCCGTCTTGGATTTTACTTTTCTGTTTCTCTAATTTCCAGTACACCATGTAATGTGTGTCTGTGCTCCCGGTGCAGATCACCAGGGCTGGTTATTTAGCAGTCCTGTGCTTCCACTCCCTCCTCACTGATTCTTTTCATCCCGCTGGTGAGCTGGGGTGGGGGGAATGCTTGGGTCCCGCCAGGTCATGGCTTTGTATCTTACCCACTTTGTGAGGCGCTGAGTTCTTGCAGATGTAGATGTAGCCTGGCTGTTGTACTGTATCTTCTGGTCTCTCTTTTAGGAGTAGTTGTATTTGTTGTATTTTCAAAAATATATATGGTTTTGGGAGGAGATTTCTGCCACCCTACTCATGCTGCCATCTTGAGCCCCTTCTCTCCCACTGAGTATTCTTATGAGCTCCTGATAGAGCGTTACTTTCAGCTGTACTGAAGGATTATCAAGTTTTCAAATCTTTAGATTTGGTCAGACCATCCCCAACATAACCTCAAATTTAGTGAAAATCCATCCTGAACTTTTCACATGATGTCATACAAATAGAATACATTCTACAAGCTATGTCTTCCACAAAAGAGCTAAAGGTATAAGTAGATGGTAGCCATGTGCCATTTCAATTTAGTAAAGTTAAATGTTGTGCTATTTATCACAAAATTTGGAAATATTTCATTTATGTTACATCATTTCATTCATTTTACATTATTTATTCCTTGGTGCAACCTTAGGAGGAAGATATTATTCCCATTTTACACACAAAGAAACTGAAGTTTAGAGAAGTTAATAATTTGCTCAAGAGCACACAGATAAGTGGAGCTAGGAATCACACCTTCTCTATCAACCTTCAGAGCTAAAAGGCTATTATGTTCTCTGTTATTGTAAGTCTGGGGAAAGAAAATCCCTGAGCAAAATACCTCTAAAAACCAGAATCAGTCAAAGGGAGAAATAAAGTTTAAAACCCGTTTATTGCTTACAAACTGCAGTCCAGGCCCTTCTCTCTTTCCTGCTCCAGCAGAAGCAAAACCGGCATTTCCCTCACTTCTTGGGAACAAATAAGTCCTCCTTGCCCAGGTAATTACCCACTGATATGGAGATGAACATCTCTCAACTCCTGAGGAATAATGCAAATACACTGAAGCCATACTTCTTTCCACCTCTGAATGCCTATTGATATGCAGATACTAAAGCCAGGTGAGATATTCTGGAAATATTACAATTTTACCCACAATTATCTACCTTTCCTTTGAGTCTATCAGCTGTCTTCTACTGCACTCCTATACTGTTTGCTTAGCAACACTTAAAATCTTGAAAAAGAGCCATGTCCCAGTTTACTTACAGTCAGAACTCTGCACTGTGTTGCAGATAGTTGTACCTGGAGTCTAACTAATGAGACTTTTCAGAGAGAATTACAATCTTCAGAAGGAAGTGCTTCTTCTCAACTTTGGTAACAGTTTTACAGTTTTTTAATACGTTTAACCACTGGAGGGAAAGGATAGAGGCATTTTTGAACCAGTGATCCCATTTTTACAAGAGAATTTATTTAAATTTTCTGGGTAGACAAAGTTACTTAAATAAAGTTAAGAATTGAAGATTAGATATCAAGTATCTTGCTTCTCTTTTAGTTTCGGGCAAACAGCCCAATCACTGGATTCATTGTGACATCACATTTGTGGAACAAGTATTGATTGTACATACTGAACATAAAGTGGTGTTTATGATTTAAACAGGTTTCACACCTCAAACTGTAAAATTTGCAGCAAAAAATAATGGGAAATAAACCTTCATAGATATTAGAATCAAGCTTTGTTACTTTAAAAATATAGCTGCTCAAAATTACTATTCTAAGGGAGACCAATTAAAGTGAAATACAGTAAAAAGTGAAAGGATAGTAGTACCTTCCTTTGAAGTGAAAAAGTCTTTTGGTCCAACTAGGGAGTGCTGACTTGGAAAAACTGGTAGTTTGACATTGTGAAAGAAATAAAATTGTCATGAACAAAGGTGAAAAGGGATTATATTTGTCAAGAAGAGACTCCTACTGGATGAACTGTCTGAGTGCTTTGGCATGTCACATCTTGCCTTGGAGAGTTAATGACTGGTAATGTTGAAGGAATAGGTCTTTTGTCAGATCATTACAGCAATCCTAGTTACAACTGCCTCAGGATGTAATGACTATTTCAGATAAGGGGCCAAAATACTTCAGGTGAAACATGACTCAATCCAATCACCTTTTCCCTGATTAGGGGAGGGAAGCCAAGGCAGTTTTATCTAGAAGGCACTGAGGGTAATTTCCAGGGGAAGGACGCAGAAGCTGCTTTTGGTCATCAGGAAATGAGGGCTGAAGAGTTTGTGAGGCCTCGATTCTGTGCATGCAGTAGACTATATTTTGGTTAGCCTTGCTCTACTATAGAATATACTCTTCTTAGTTGAGCTTCTGAAAGAGTGAGAATTAAAATTAAACTGGGAAATAGAATGAGACTAGATGAAAGGTGTTATTGCTCCTGAATTAAATGAAACATTTTATTGGTCCTTAGAAGAAAGGATAAGATCCTGTACAGTTGATCATTAGTTCCGGGAAGATAGTGGCGTGAGCATGGCAGTGGAAATCTCTTCCCAAAAACATATATATTTATGAAAATACAACAAATACAATTCCCAAAAGAGAGACCAGAAGATACAGGACAGCACCCAGACTGCATCTACACCTGAGAGGACTCGGCACCCGCGAGGCGGGTATGGAGCCGCGTCCCGACGGGAACTGAGGACTCCCCTACCCCAGTGCACCAGCGGAAGGAGCCAAGAGGAGTGGAAGTACAGGCCCGTGAAATAACCAGCCCTAGTGATCTGTGTCAGGAGCACTGACACACATCACGTGGTGTATCAGAGATTGGAGACACAGAGGGTGCAGGATCTGAGCCAGGGAATGCACCGGGGCCTCGCGGCTCCCCGGGACAAAAGAAAACCACATGCTTTTTTAAGTGGTCTTAAAGAGACAGGGGCCCAATGGAGGATCAGGATCATCTCAGCACACTCAGCTCAGCAGGCTGGGAGTCCTGGGGAATTTCAGACCCCTTGGCTGGCGACTGGGAAAAAGTAGCTGCACTGTGACTTCCCACAGAGACCAGCAGCCTCCCATTCATTCCCGCCCTGGCCAGAGCTACAAAGGGCCCTGTGAGCAGAGTGGCGTGGCCTTGGCTGCGGAATAGTGGAGCAACAGCCTCACCTACAGCATCCTCACAGAATCTACTCGCAGCAGGTGTTTTTTCTTTTTCTTTTTTTTGGTGGTGTTTTTTTTCTCTCTCTCTTCTTTTCTTCTCTTTATTTTCTTTCTCTTCTTTCTTTTTTTCCTCTCTCTTCTTTTAAAGTCTTAAAGAGCACAGCTGACATACATGACACCTACCAATGACCACTTCTATCATCAGGAAAAGACAGAGGAATATGGTACAAAGCTTATCCAGACCCAGACACCAGAAAGGGAGTCTAAAAGGAAGGACAGGCACAATCCTCCTGAAAAAGAATTCACAATAAAAGTCATAACCATACTGATGGATCTAGAGAGAAATATGCAAGAGCTGAGGGAGGAAGTGAGGGAAGTGAAGAAAGACAATGCAGAAATGAGACAAGTGATCGATGGGCTTAGCAGCAGATGGGACGAGATGCAAGAGACTGTTAATGGAATACAAATCAGAGAACAGGAATACAGAGAGGCTGAGGCAGAGAGAGATAAAAGGATCTCTAGGAATGAAAGAATATTAAGAGTACTGTGTGACCAATCCAAACAGAACAATATTCGCATTATACGAGTACCAGAGGAAGAAGAGAGAGAAAAAGGGATAGAAAGTGTCTTTGAAGAAATAATTGCTGAAAACTTCCCCATGCTGGGGAAGGAAATAGTCTCACAGTCCACGGAAGCCCACAGATCTCCCAACACAAGGGACCCAAGGAAGACAACACCAAGACACATAATAATTAAAATGGCAAAGATCAAAGATAAGGACAGAGTATTAAAGGCAGCTAGAGAGAGAAAAAAGATCACCTACAAAGGAAAACGCATCAGGCTATCATCAGACATCTCAAAAGAAACCTTACAGGTCAGAAGGGAATGGCATGATATATTTAACATAATGAAACAGAAGGGCCTCGAACCAAGAATATTGTATCCAGCACGATTATCATTTAAATATGATGGAGGGATTAAACAATTTGCAGACAAGCAAAAGCTGAGAGAGTTTGATTCCCATAAACCACCTCTACAGGCTATATAAAATGGACTGCTCTAGAGGGAAGCACTCCTAAGGCTAAAAAGATGTCACCAGAGAAAATAAAATCATGGTAAAGAAAGCAGACCATCCAAATACTAACTAAGGGCAAAGAATAAAACACCTAGTATATAAAAAATGGAGGAGGAAGAATAAGAAGGGAGAGAAATAAAGAAACATCAGACTGTGTTTACAATAACTTAACAAGAAAGTTAAGTTAGATTGTCAGATAGTAAAGAAGCAACCCTTGAACCTTTGGTAACCATGAATCTAAAGCCAGCAATGGCAATAAGTACATATCTTTCAATAATCACCCTAAATGTAAATGAACTGAATGCACCAATCAAAAGACACAGTGTAATAGAATGGATAAAAAAAGCAAGACCCATCGATATGCTGCTTACAAGAGACTCACCTAAAACCCAAAGATATACACAGACTAAAAGTGAAGGGATGGAAAAAGATATTTCATGCAAACAACAAGGAGAAAAAAGGAGGTGTTGCAGTACTTGTATCAGACAAAATAGACTTCAAAACGAAGAAAGTAGCAAGAGATAAAGAAGGACATTACATAATGATAAAGGGGTCAGTCCAACAAGAGGATATAACCATTATAAATATATATGCACCCAACACAGGAGCTCCGGCATATGCGAAACAAATACTAACAGAATTAAAGGAGGAAATAGAATGCAATGCATTCATTTTAGGAGACTTCAACACACCACTCACTCCAAAGGACAGATCAACCAGACAGAAAATAAGTAAAGACACAGAGGCACTGAACAACACACTAGAACAGATGGACCTAACAGATATCTACAGAACTCTACTCCCAAAAGCAGCAGGATACACATTCTTCTCAAGTGCACATGGAACATTTTCCAGAATAGACCACATACTAGGCCACAAAAAGAACCTCAGTAAATTCAAAAATATTGAAATCCTACCAACCAACTTCTCAGATCACAAGGGTATAAAACTAGAAATAAATTTTAGAAAGAATTCAAGAAGGCTCACAAATACATGGAGACTTAACAACATTCTCCTAATTAATCAATGGGTTAACGACCAAATCAAAACAGAAATCAAAGAATATATGGAGACTAATGACAACAACAACACAAAGCCACAACTTCTGTGGGACGCAGCAAAGGCAGTTCTAAGGGGAAAGTATATTGCAATCCAGGCCTATTTAAAGAAGGAAGAACATGGAGACTAATGACAACAACAACACAAAGCCACAACTTCTGCGGGACGCAGGAAAGGCAGTTTTAAGAGGAAAGTATATAGTAATCCAGGCCTATTTAAAGAAGGAAGAACATTCCCAAATGAACAGCTCAGTGATATAAGCCAAGCCAAAAAAGACAAGTATCAAATGATCTCACTCATATGTGGAATATGAGAACAAAGAAAAAAAAACAAAAAACAAAACTGAAGGAACAAAACAGCAGCAGACTCACAGAACCCAAGAACGGACTAATAGTTACCAAAGGGAAAGGGACTGGGGCAGAAGGGTGGGAAGGGAGGGATAAGAGGGTAAAAGGGGCTTTACAATTAACAGACATATGGTGGGGGGGCACAGGGATGGCTGTACAACTCAGAGAAGACAAGTAGTGATTCTCATCTCACTACGCTGATGGACAGTGACTGTAATAGGGTTGGGGGGGGACCTGATGAAGGGGGGAGTTTAATCACCATAATATTGCTCATGTAATTGTAGGTTAATGATACCAAAATAAATCGTTAAAAAAAGAAGAAAGAAAGAAAGAAAGAAAGAAAAAGAAAGAAAGAAAGAAAGAAAGAAAGAAAGAAAGAAAGAAAGAAAGAAGAACATTCCCAAATGAATAGTCTAAAGTCACAACTACTGAAACTGGAAAAAGAAGAACAAATGAGGCCCAAAGTCACCAGAAGGAGAGACATAATAAAGATCAGTGAAGAAATAAATAAAATTGAGAAGAATAAAACAAAAGAAAAAATCAATGAAACCAAGAGCTGGTTCTTTGAAAAAATAAACAAAATAGATAAACCCCTAGCCAGGCTCATTAAGAGAAAAAGAGAATCTATACACATAAACAGAATCAGAAATGAGAAAGGAAAAATAACGGTGGACCCCACAGAAATACAAAAAATTATAAGAGAATATTATGAGAATCTATATGCTAACTAGCTGGAAAACCTAGAAGAAATGGACTTCTTAGAAAAATAAAACCTTCCAAGACTGACCAAACAGGAAACAGAAAAACTAAACAGACCAATCACCAGCAACGAAATTGAATCAGTAATCAAAAAACTACCCAAGAACAAAACCCCCGGACCTGATGGATTCACCTCTGAATTCTGCCAGACATATAGAGAAGAAATAACACCTATTCTCCTCAAAGTTTTCCAAAAAATAGAAGAGGAGGGAATACTTCCAAACTCATTCTATGAAGCCAGCATCACTCTAATACCAAAACAGGGCAAAGCCCTCACCAAAAAAGAAAATTACAGACCTAATATCCCTGATGAACATAGATGCATAAATACTCAACGAAATATTAGCAAACCGAATTCAAAACTACATCAAGAGGATCATACATCATGATCAAGTGGGATTCATCCCAGGAATGCAAGGATGGTACAACACTCAAAAATCCATCAACATCATCCACCACATCAACAAAAAGAAGAGCAAAAACCATATAATCATCTCCATAGATGCTGAAAAAGCATTTGACAAAATTCAGCATCCATTCATGATTAAAACTCTCAACAAAATGGGTATAGAGGGCAAGTACCTCAACATCATTAAGGCCATATACGACAAACCCACAGCCAAAATCATACTTAACAGCGAGAAGGTGAACACTTCCCATGTAAGATCAGGAACAAGACAGGGATGCCCACTCTCTCTACTGTTATTCAACATAGTACTGGAGGTCCTAGCCATGGCAATCAGACAAAACAAAGAAATACAAGGCATCCAGATTGGTAAAGAAGAAGTCAAATTGTCACTATTTGCAGATGACATGATACTGTACATAAAAAACCCTAAAGACTCCACTCCAAAACTACTAGAACTAATATCTGAATTCAGCAAAGTTGCAGGATACAAAATTAACACAGATATCTGTTGCTTTCCTATACACTAACAATGAACTAACAGAAAGAGAAATCAGAAAAACAATTCCATTCACAATTGCATCAAAAAGAATAAAATACCTAGGAATAAACCTAATGAAGGAAGTGAAAGACCTATACTCTGAAAACTACAAGACACTCCTAAGAGAAATTAAAGAGGACACTAACAAACGGAAATTCATCGCATGCTCTTGGCTAGGTAGAATAAATATTGACAAAATGGCTATGCTACCTAAAGCAATCTACAGATTCAATGCAATCCCTATCAAACTACCAACAGCTTTCTTCAATGAACTCAAACAAATAATTCTAAAATTCATATGGAATCACAAAAGACCCCAAATAGCCAAAGCAATCCTGAGAACAGGAATCAAACAGGGGGATTACATTCCCTGACTTCAAGCTCTTCTACAAAGTCACAGTAATCAAGACAATTTGGTAGTGGCACAAAAACAGACCCACAGACCAGTGGAACAGAATAGAAAATCCAAACATTAACCCAAATATATACAGTCAATTAATATTTGATAAAGGAGCCTTGGATATACAATGGGGAGATGACAGCCTCTTCAGCAGCTGGTTTTGCAAAAACTGGACAGGTACATGTAAGAGAATGAAACTGGATTACTGTCTAACCCCATACACAAAAGTAAACTCAAAATGGATCAAAGACCTGAATGTAAGTCATGAAACCTTAAAACTCTTAGATAAAAACATAGGCAAAAATCTCTTGGACATAAAAATGAGCGACTCCTTCATGAACATATCTCTCCAGGCAAGGGAAAGAAAAGCAAAAATGAACAAGTGGGACTATATCAAGCTGAAAAGCTTCTGTACAGCAAAGGACACCATCAGTAGAACAAAAAGACATCCTACAGTTTGGGAGAATATATTCATAAATGATGTATCTGATAAGGGGTTGACATCCAAAATACATAAAGAACTCACGCACCTCAACAAACAAAAAACAAATAATCCAATTAAGAAATGGGCATAGGACATGAATAGACACTTCTCTAAAGAAGAAATTCAGATGGCCAACAGGCACATGAAAAGATGCTCCACATCACTAATCGTCAGAGAAATGCAGATTAAAACCACAATGAGATATCACCTCACACCAGTGAGGATGGCCAACAACCAAAACACCAACAGCAACAAATGTTGACAAGGATGTGGAGAAAAGGGAACCCTCCTACACTGCTGGTGGGAATGCAAATTAGTTCAACCATTGTGGAAAGCAGTATGGAGGTTCCTCAAAAAACTCAAATAGAAATACCATTTGACCCAGGAATCCCACTCCTAGGAATTTACCCTAAGAATGCAACAGCCCAGTTTCAAAAATACAGATGCACCCCTATGTTTATTGCAGCACTATTTACAATAGCCAAGTAATGGAAGCAACTTAAGTGTCCATCAGTAGATGAATGGATAAAGAAGATGTGGTACATATACACAATGGAATATTATTCAGCCATAAGGAGAAAAAAAATCCTACCATTTGCAACAAGATGGATGGAGCTAGAGGGTATTATGCTCAGTGAAATAAGCCAAACCAAAAAAGACAAGTATCAAATGATTTCACTCATATGTGGAGTATAAGAATAAAGAAAAATACTGAAGGAACAAAACAGCAGCAGACTCACAGAACCCAAGAACGGACTAATAGTTACCAAAGGGAAAGGGACTGGGGAGGATGGGTGGGAAGGGATGGATAAGGGGGAAAAAGTGGCATTACGATTAGCAGATGTAATGTTGGGGGGACAAGTGGAGGGCTATACAACTCAGAGAAGACAAGTAGTGATTCTACAGCATCTCACTATGCTGATGGCAGTGACTGTAATGGTGTTGGTGGGCGGGACCTGATGAAGGGGGTAGTTTAATAACAATAATATTGCACATGTAATTGTAGATTAATGATACCAAAATAAATTATTTAAAAAAAAAGATCCTGAACAGTTTAGGTACCTCAAGAACATGAGAAAGACCCTTTCCAAGAGCCCCAGAGATCAAATTTAACCTGAGGAAGACACAGAGAAGCTCCTGTTAGAAAAACATCAAGGCACATTATACAAATGGAAAATAAATGTTTTTTAAAACTGAATCTTAACAGTAAATTTTAAGGACATTTTTCTCTGGCTGACAAAAAACAATCATAGAAGTTTAAAATGGGACAGTGCGTAGTTCACTACCCAGCTCATGGTAGGTGTTTAGCAGATGTTAGTGTTCTCCCATTCCTCTTATCAAAAAGAATTAATATCCTTTATTCCAATTATAAAGTATGTCAATTACAGAAATTGAAAAATTCTAAAAATCATGGAGAAAAAAAATCACATTATAATTCCACTATCCAAAGATAAATACTTAAGATATTGCTTATTCATTTTCTTACCATCATTCTGAGTATGATTCCACCGATAATGGAGTTTGGAGCTAGCAGTGACACATTGAAGAAATATAGATCTACTAGTGAATTATTTCAGAAGGCTGTAGCTGCAAACTAGGGGACATTACATAAACATCTAAATTCATTAGACATTGTGTAAGTAAGGGGCATTGTAATAGAGCGGTTATGAGCTTTAAAAATTAGTTTCCACCTTTCGCAAAGGGAGTGTAGCTCCTATTGAGCAAACTACCTACAGACAACAGTAATAAAATATGGATAAAATATAAAAAACAACTATCTGAAGGCCTGGGATTATAACCAAAAATAATAAAAAACTAGAGGGGAATGGAAAAAGTAATTTATAAAGTTAATGACACTAAAGTTAATTGATAAAGTTAATGAGTTTACTGTTTTTGTGGGTCTTTTTTGGCCAGCTGGTGCTATAATGTGTGACTAAACACTGGGTAAAAACTTACAGTCTTACTGGCTTAAAGACCTAATATTTAATCAGCCTAAAAACTGTGAATAAGTAGACAGAGTAACAAAAAGCTGATGAGACAAACAAAAAGCAAATAATAAAGTGGTAAAATCAAATAGAACCAGAATAATGGTTATATTAAATATAAATTGGTTAAAAATTCCAGCCAAAAGACAATTTTCAGAATGAATTTAAAAAAATAAGACCCAATTATATGTCATCTAAGAGATATTTACTTTAAATTAAAAATATACATTGAAAGTAAAAAGATTCAATGTTATATAAACCATATAAACAATAATCAAAGAACACTGAAGTCACCCTAGTAAAACCAGATGAAATAGACTTCAAGACAAAGGATATTAAAGATACAGATAATTCACAATAAGAGGATCAAATCATTAAAAAGACATAGCAAAAAATAAAAGACCTTCAAAACATATGAAGTAATCTTTGACAACAAAATGAAGAAATAGATAAGTCTACAATCATAGTAGATTTAACACCCCTCTCTCAGCAATTGATAGAATAGCAGAAAAAAATCAGTAAAGATGTAAATATGAGCACTACCAATTGCCTTGATTTAACTGACATTTATGGAACAGTATGCACAACTGCAGGAATACGCATTCTTTCATGTACACATGGTATGTTCACCAAAATAGATCAAATGCTGAGCCATAAAACAAGTCTTAATAAATGTTAAAAGACTGAAGTCTTGCAAAGCATGTGCTCTGTCTACAATGAAACTAAACTAAAAATCAATAATAAAATATTTTTTCCAAAAAATCAAATATTTGAAATTAACATTATATATTTAATTAACCCCCAAGGATAAAAAAAATCATAATGGAAACCACAAAATATTTAAAGTTGAATGACAATGAAAATATACCATAACAAAATTTATGGGATGCAGGTAAAGCAGTTCTTGGAGGAAAAGTCACAGTTCTAAATTTGTGTTAGAAAAGTTATAAAAATATTAACTTAAGTTTCCAGCTTAAGAAAATAAAGAAAGCAAAGCAAACAAAATAAGTGGAAAAAAATGAAATAATGAGAACAGAAAGCAAAGAAATGGAAAACAAATAGAGAAAATTAACAAAGCAAAAACAAACAAACAAAAATCCCCAAGAAGTTCTTTGAAAGCATTAACAAACATGATAAATATCTAGGTAGACTGGTCAAGAGAAAATAGACAACATAAGTTATCAGGGGTAAGAATAAAAAAAGGTATATCAGGATGGGTTGTAAAGATATTAAATGGATAATAAAGAAATCATTATGAATATCCTTATGCCAGTAATTTCAGCAACTTAGATGACATAGACAAATTCTTTGAAACACAAGATTTACACTACTGTCAAAAAGGAAAAAAAATCTGAATAGCCTTTCAGTTGAAGAAATTGAAATTTTTATATGGCAAATTTTCCCACAAAGACAGGTATACGATTGAATAATTTCATTGGTGAATCTACCTAAACACTTAAAGAAGAACAACACCTGTCGTATACAAACTTTTTCAGGAAATGTAGCAGGAGGGAGCATTTCACAAATAAATAAAATTAATGGTAGCTATTTTTAAAGCAGGGCAATACAATTATACACTAAGAAAACATTAAGTGTTTGAGCCTATAACAAATTAAGAAAGTATCTGTCTTAGTCCATTTGGGCTGCTATAGCAAAATACTACAGACCGGGTAGCTTATAAATGATAGAAATTTCTCATAGTTCTGGGGGCTGGGAAGTCCAAGATCAAGGTGCCAGGATGGTCACATCCTGAGGAAGGCCCTCTTCCTCATTCATAACTAGTGACTTCTTCCTGTGCCATTACATGGTGGAAGGGCAGAAATCTCTGTGGGATTTTTTATAAGAACACTAATCCCATTCATGAGGATTCCACCTGAATGACCCAAGCACTTCTCCAAAGCCCTGATACCATCATCTTTAGGGTTAGGTGAATTTGGGTGAGACAGAATCATTCAGACCATAGCAGTATAATTTCTAGTTTATAAATAAACAGCAAGAAAGGATATAAGGAGAGTTAGATGCATGGTTTAATATTTTGTTTTCTTTTGCATTTTGAAAATATACCTTTATTATCCTTTCTTCACAAGTTCAATAAGTAATACATGCACATCGTAAAGAAAACAAACAAAATAATAATAAAAGCTTCAACAATGAAGGGGAAATCATCTACAATCCTCTGGTCTCCATTTCCTTTCCTGAAGCAACCAGTTTTCAATTTACTTTTAGTCTTTACAGTGATATCCTCCACCTAAGTATATATGTATGCATTAATATTTATGCCTATCCTTTTAAGAAACTTTCTTAAAATGTAAAGTAGTTTAAGTATTTTAATTATTTAATTTTGATCCCTTTCTCTCCTCTCTGTATCTTTTTCTGTTATACTTTTCAAATGAGGTGGCACTGCCTAGTCATGGATATTTTTGGGATTTGGCCATGGGGCAATTGAGTTGAGGAAATAATTTAAGTTGGATGTAGGGGAATATATTGAGGTGGTTTATAGTTAGTCTGTGAATATCCTTGCTAGTGTTCCCTGATGTAGGAAAGGTCTTAGGAATTCTTTCTACTGTGCTGACTCACCCAGGAAAGTTGAAGAGCCTAGGGTTGTATACTGATGTGAGTGTGTACCATTGTACCCAGTGCTGGAGGCTATACAGATAGTGGGAGTAGGGGTTGGGGGCAAGCTTGAATATACAGCTAGAAGACAATTTGTGGGTTAGTCTTCCATTAAGCAGAAAGGCAAAATTGTGGAGAGGAAATGTAAGGGAAAAAGTACTATAGATGTGTCCCAGGCATTAATAAAGATATTCTTTTTCTGGATTATATTTGTGGAATATCATTTCTTTAAGACTTGTCAATTTGTAAAATTAAAAAAAGTATAATTTGTTATGATTTCTTTTCTCATTCTAAATATTCACTTTCTCCTCTAATTTTTAAATTTATAATTTCAAATTGTTTTAAAGAGGATCCCAAAAATTGTATAACCTTAAGGCTATATAAAAATTGGCTCTGTTGCAGGAGAAGGTGGGGAAGAAGAAAGTGAAACTGATCAAGGGCAGGATACAGATGCTCCTTAGTTTTAGACTTTAAGAGAAAATATATATAAAATGGGGGTTAAAACTTAGATATCTAGGAGCAGAATAAAAATAAGATGTATAATTCCTAAACTACTAAAACAAGAAAGCTTGATTAATTCCACAAAAGGCAAGAAAGAAAAGGAAGTAGTAAATAGTATAAAATAAAATAGAAACAAATAGCAATAAATTAAATCTCCTAAGAAAATAAATCTCTTAATTGGCTTAAAAAAACCCAGCTATATGTATTTGCTTATTTACTTACATATTTATTCTTTTATTGAAGTATAGTTGATATACAATCTTATATTGGTTTCAAGTATACAGCACCATGGTTCAAAAGTTACCCACATTTTAAATCCTCCCTACAACTAGGGCGGTGCTACCCATCAATATAGGAAGATGTTACAGAACCATTGGCTGTATTCTCCATGCTGCACTACCACTCCTGTGACCAATTTATATTATGATTGAGAATTTTGTGTCCCTTTATCCCCCTCACCCTCATCACCCACCATCCCAACCCCTCCCCCATGGTAACTACCAGTCACTTCTCCATGTCTATGAGTCTACTACTATTTTGTTCATTTTGTGTTGTTCCACAAGTATGTAAAATCGTTGTATTTGCTTTCCTTCACTGGCTTATTTCACTTAGCATAATACCTTCTAGGTTCATTCATGTTGTCACAAATAGCAGGATTTCTTTCTTTTCTATGGCTGAATAATATACCATTGTGTATATGTACCACATCTTCTTTATCCATTCATCTACTGATGGACAGTTCGGTTTCTTCCATATGTTGGCTATTGTAAAGAATGCAAAATAAATATAGGGGTGCATATAACTTTTTGAATCAGGGATTTGGTTTTTTTTCAGGTAAATTCCTAGAAGTGGAATACTGGGTCATATGGTACTTCTAATTTTGGTTTCTTGGGGAACCTCCATACCGCTTTCCACAGTGGGTGCATCAATTTATATAAGTCTTTTCAGTAACTGATGTTGGAAAAATTGGACAGCTACGTGCAAGAGAATGAAACTAGATTATTGTCTAACTCCATACACAAAAGTAAACTCAAAATGGATTAAAGACCTAAATGTAAGAAATGAAACCATAAAACTCTTAGTAGAAAACATAGGCAAGATCTCTTGAACATAAGCATGAGCAATTTTTTTCTGGACACATCTCAGGCAAGGGAAACAAAATGAAAAATGAACAAGTGGGACTACATCAAACTAAAAAGCTTTTGTACAGCAAAAGACACCATCAACAGAATAGGCAGCCTACAGTATGGGGGAATATATTCGTAAATGAGTTATCTGATTAGGGATTAGCACCCAAAATATATAAAGAACTCACACCAAAAAAAAAAAAAAAAAAACCAAAATAACAAAATAACTGGATTAAAAAATGGGCAAAGGACCTGAACAGACTTTTTTCCGAAGAAGAATACAGATGGCCAATAGGCACATAAACAGATGCTCCACATCACTAATCAGAGAAATGCAAATCAAAATCAGCTAAATGTTTTTAAAAGAGTAAAGGAAAATGGACTTTTAAATTATGTTAAAACACACATCAGAAACACCTAGAAACTTAATATCAGAATAACCTAGAAAAGTCATTACATTAGAATCAGGGGGTAAACTTTGGGATAAAGAGCTTTCTTTTTTCAGGACCAGGAAAGTTAAGCAGAAATGTTTGGCATATTTTGGGTACTGACACTGGGATTGCTTCTGGAGAAAGAAATGGAGTACTAGTGAACAGGGTAGAGGTACATTTACTTCTACTCACCATATATACTTTTGCACCATTTTGAACTTAGTTTCTTCATTTATTTGTTTTTTTTTTTTACTAATTGAAAAATTGTTTATCAATGTTACACTCTCAGTTGTTTTGTTCACTCAAAAAACTAACATGTTTAACATAATATTTGGGGGAGGTCATCACTGATATACAATTATGCGACTTATGACAAAGGTGCAAGTCAGAGGAGGAAAGGATGACCTTTTGAATAAATTGTTCTGTAACAACCAGATATCTAAATGATGAAAGTGAACTCTGACCGCTTCCTCACACTGTACACAAAATTAACTCAAAACAGATCAAAGATCTAATGTGAAGGGTAAAACAATGAAACTTCTAGAGGAAAACATAGAAGAATATCTTCATGACCTTAAGGTAGGCAACAATGTTTTCTTAAGTAAAAAAAAGAAAAGCACTAACCATAAAAGGAAATAGTAAAATTGACTTTTTATTAAAATTAAGACCTTCCATTCATCAAAAGACACCTTTAAGAAAACGAGAAAACATTCCATAATAGAAGAAAAATTTAAGACATTTTTAAAAGGACTTATAAGTAAAATATATAACATACTACTATAAATCATCAAGAGAAAGACAACTCAGTGTCTTCAAAAATGGGCAAAAGACTTAAATAGACCTTCAAAAATGAAGATATCTAAATGGTCAACAAGCGTATGAGAAAGGATTCAATATTATTATTTATGTGGGAAATGTGAATTAAAACTATAATTAGATAGCACTACATACTAAAGTTTTCAAAGTCAGATACTACTGCTCTTGTACATTGCTGAGAGGTGCAAATTGGTACAACCCCTCTGCTCCTAACTTTTCTATCTCCTCTATACCCATTAGCAAATTCTTATCCTGCCAAAAAAAAATCACAAGGTGATAGTTTTTCCTTTATAGTTCAACTGAAAAATATCAAGCACATAATAATAGTTAAGTACATAAATCTGTACCAGCCTCCTTCCTTATCTATTCATTTAACCTTTATTTTCTATATGCTCTTTTGTTCCTTATTATAAGACAAAGGGACCTATGTTTCCTCATTTATTAACAGAGGGAGCCTCAATCTCTTATATTCATCTTAACAGGTAAACAATTTGTGCATTGATGAGTGAATTACTAGAAGAGAGGACACATGGAGAGCTCCTCAAAGACAGAAAATTAAAATTTTGTAACCTCGAGGCGTTCTGTATACACTAATTACTCTATAAACAGAGAATTAATTTAGCATAATTATGGTCAGAAAAAAAATAAGGACCAGGACATTTAAGAAAATGAAGTTGCTCTCACATCTAGGTACGACAGGGAACGATCCTTCTATTTTATCTGTCACCTTTGTTCTGTCTCATCATATAGTAACAAATTTTCTTTTTGCTATTGTAGATGTCCAGAGCAGCAAATGGAAAAAAAATTTGCTTGTTTTTTTTCTTCTCATAGTCGCTGCATATTGAAATCATTGTTTTCTATGGCCAGAGTTTTGCTCTAACCTCTCTTCAAATGTTGTCTGTGCTCTTCCAACCTTTTATCTCCACTGCACTACTAGAGTCGAATCAGAGCTTCTAGGAACTGGTGTTCCCTCTTGATCTCCATGCTTTCAGGAAAAGGAATTGATAAGGAATTCACTTTTTTCCAGAAGTAACTGGTATTTTTTTATGTTTTGAATTTTTTTTTATAATTAATTTTGGTATCATTAATCTACAATTACATGTGCAATACCAAGGTGATTAAACTACACCCTTCATAAGGTCCCCCCCACCAACCCCATTATATTCACTGTCCATCAGCGTAGTGAGATGCTATAGAATCACTACTTGTCTTCTCTGACTTGTACAGCCCTCCCCCTACCCCCTCAACATTACTTCTGCTAATCATATTGCCCCTTTTACCCTCTTACCCCTCCCCTCCCACCCATCGTCCCCAGTCCCTTTCCCTTTGGTAACTATTAGTCCGTTCTTGGGTTCTGTGAGTCTGCTGCTGTTTTGTTCCTTCAGTTTTATTTTGTTGTTGTTCTTTGTTCTTATACTCCACATATGAGTGAAATCATTTGATACTTGTCTTTTTCGGCTTGGCTTATTTCACTGAGCATAATACCCTCTAGCTCCGTCCATGTTGTTGCGAATGGTAGGATTTGTTTTCTTCTTATGGCTGAATAATATTCCATTGTGTATATGTACCACCGCTTCTTTATCCATTCATCTACTGATGGACACTTAGGTTGCTTCCATTTCTTGGCTATTGTAAATAGTGCTGCAATAAACATAGGGGTGCATATGTCTTTTTCAAACTGGGCTACTGCATTCTTAGGGTAAATTCCTAGGAGTGGGATTCCTAGGTCAAATGGTATTTCTTTTTGGAGTTTTTTGAGGAACCTACATAGTGCTTTCCACAATGGTTGAACTAATTTGCATTCCCACCAGCAGTGTAGGAGGGTTCCCTTTTCTCCACATCCTTGCCAACATTTGTCGTTGTTTCTGTTTTGGATGTTGGCCATCCTCACTGGTGTCAGGTGATATCTCATTGTGGTTTTAATCTGCATTTCTTTGATAACCAGCGATGTGGAGCATCTTTTCATGTGCCTGTTGGCCATCTGAATTTCTTCTTTAGAGAAGTGTCTATTCATGTCCTATGCCCATTTCTTAATTGGATTATTTGCTTTTTGTTTGTTAAGGTGCGTGAGTTCTTTATATATTTTGGATGTCAACCCCTTATCAGATACATCATTTATGAATATATTTTCCCATACTGTAAGATGTCTTTTTATTCTACTGATGGTGTCCCCTGCTGTACAGAAGCTTTTCAGCTTGATATAGTCCCACTTGTTCACTTTTTTATTGTTTCCCTTGCCTGGGGAGATATGTTCATGAACAAGTCACTCATGTTTATGTCCAAGAGATTTTTGCTTATGTTTTTTTCTAAGAGCTTTATGGTTTCATGACTTACATTCAGGTCTTTGATCCACCTTGAGTTTACCTTTGTGTATGGCGCTAGACAGTAGTCCAGTTTCATTCTCTTACATGTAGCTGTCCAGTTTTTCCAACACCAGCTGCTGAAGAGGCTGTCATCTCCCCATTGTATATCCAAGGCTCCTTTATCAAATATTAATTGACTGTATATGTTTGGGTTAATATTTGGATTTTCTATTCTGTACCACTGGTCTGTGGGTCTGTTTTTGTGCCAATACCAGATTGTCTTGATTACTGTGGCTTTGTAGTAGAGTTTGAAGTCAGGGAGTGTAATTCCCCCTGTTTGATTCCTCCTTCTCAGGATTGCTTTGGCTATTCGGGGTCTTTTGTGGTTCCAGATGAATTTTAGAATTCTTTGTTCCAGTTCATTGAAGAAATTTTAGAATTCCAGTTCCAGTTCTGTTGGTAGTTTGATAGGGATTGCGTTGAATCTGTAGATTGCTTTACGTAGTATAGTCATTTTGACAATATTTATTCTTCCTAGCCAAGAGCATGGGATGCATTTCTATTTGTTAGTGTCGTCTTTAATTTCTCTTAGGAGTGTCTTGTAGTTTTCAGAGTACAGGTCTTTCACTTCCTTCGTTAGGTTTATTCCTAGGTGTTTTATTCTTTTTGATGCAATTGTGAATGGAATTGTTTTTCTGATTTCTCTTTCTGTTAGTTCATCGTTAGTGTATAGGAAAGCAACAGATTTCTCTGTGTTAATTTTGTATCCTGCAACTTTGCTGAATTAAGATATTAGTTCTAGTAGTTTTGGAGTGCATTCTTTTGGGTTTTTTATATACAGTATCATGTCATCTGCAAACAGTGATAATTTGACTTCTTCTTTACCAATCTGGATGCTTTGTATTTGTTTGTTTTGTCTGATTGCTGTGGCTAGGACCTCCAGTACTATGTTGAATAACAGT
Organism: Phataginus tricuspis; assembly: GCA_029783875.1. NCBI lineage: Eukaryota > Metazoa > Chordata > Mammalia > Pholidota > Manidae > Phataginus > Phataginus tricuspis. Next base: position 22,631,060 of record JAQQAC010009165.1, read on the forward strand.
GGAGAGAGTGGGCATCCCTGTCTTAGATGAAAAGCTTTCAGCTTCTCGTTGTTAAGTATGATGTTAGCTGTGGGTTTGTCATGTATGGCCTTTATGATGTTGAGGTACTTGCCATCTATACCCATTTTGTTGAGAGTTTTAATCATGAATGGATGCTGAATTTTGTCAAATGCTTTTTCAGCATCTATGGAGATGATCATGTGGTTTTTGTTCTTCTTTTTGTTGATGTGCTGGACGATGTTGATGGATTTTCGAATGTTGTACCATCCTCGCATCCCTGGAATGAATCCCATTTGATCATGGTGTATGATCCTCTTGATGTAGTTTTAAATTCAGTTTGCTAATATTTTGCTTAGAATTTTTGCATCTATGTTCATCAGGGATATTGGTCTGTAATTTTCTTTTTTGGTGAGGGCTTTGCCATGTTTTGGTATTAGAGTGATGCTGGCTTCATAGAATGAGTTTGGAAGTATTCCCTCCTCTTCTATTTTTTGGAAAACTTTGAGGAGAATAGGTGTTATTTCTTCTCTATATGTCTGGTAGAATTCAGAGGTGAATCCATCTGGCCCGGAGGTTTTGTTCTTGGGTAGTTTTTTGGTTACCGATTCAATTTCGTTGCTGGTGATTGGTCTGTTTAGTTTTTCTGTTTCTTGCTTGGTCAATCTTGGAAGGTTGTATTTTTCTAAGAAGTTGTCCATTTCTTCTAGGTTTTGCAGCTTGTTAGCATACAGATGCTCATAATATTCTCTTATAATTTTTTGTATTTCTGTGGGGTCCATCGTTATTTTTCCTTTCTCATTTCTGATTCTGTTTATGTGTGTCGATTCTCTTTTTCTCTTAATCAGTCTGGCTAGGGGTTTATCTATTTTGTTTATTTTTTCAAAGAACCAGCTTTTGGTTTCGTTGATTTTTTCTGTTGTTTTATTCTTCTCAATTTTATTTATTTCTTCTCTGATCTTTATTATGTCCCTCCTTCTGGTGACATTGGGCCGCATTTGTTCTTTTTCCAATTTTAGTAATTGTGTCTTTAGACTGTTCATTTGGGGATGTTCTTCCTTCTTTAAATAGGCCTGGATTGCAATATACTTTCCTTTTAGAACTGCCTTTGCTGCATCCCACATAAGTTGTGGATTTGTGTTGTTGTTGTCATTAGTCTCCATATAATCTTTGATTTCTGTTTTGATTTGGTCATTAACCCATTGACTAGGAGAATGTTGTTACGTCTCCATGTATTTGTAAGCCTTCTTGAATTCTAAAATTTATTTCTAGCTTTATACCTTTGTGATCTGAGAAGTTGGTTGGTAGGATTTCAATATTTTTGAATTTACTGAGGTTCTTTTTGTAGCCTAGTATGTGGTCTATTCTGGAAAATGTTTCATGTGTACTTGAGGAGAATGTGTATCCTGCTGCTTTTGGGTGCAGAGTTCTGTAGATATCTGTTAGATCCATCTGTTCCTATGTGTTGTTCAGTGCCTCTGTGTCTTTACTTATTCTCTGTCTGGTTGATCTGTCCTTTGGAGTGAGTGGTGTGTTGAAGTCTCCTAAAATGAATGCATTGCATTCTATTTCCTCCTTTAATTCTGTTAGTATTTGTTTCGCATATGCCGGAGCTCCTGTGTTGGGTGCATAGATATTTATAATGGTTATATCCTCTTGTTGGAATGACTCCTTTATCATTATGTAATGTCCTTCTTTATCTCTTGCTACTTTATTCGTTTTGAAGTCTATTTTGTCTGATACAAGTACTGCAACACCTGCTTTTTTCTCTTTGTTGTTTGCATGAAATATCTTTTTCCATCCCTTCACTTTTAGTCTGTGTATATCTTTGGGTTTGAGGTGAGTCTCTTGTAAGCAGCATATAGATGGGTCTTGCTTTTTTATCCACTCTTGTTACTTTGTGTCTTTTGATTGGTGCATTTAGTCCATTTACATTTAGGGTGATTATTGAAAGATATGTACTTATTGTCATTGCTGGCTTTAGGTTCGTGGTTACCAAGGTTCAAGTGTTGCTTCTTTACTATCTAAGAATCTAACTTAACTTTCTTGTTAAGTTATTGTGAACGCCGTCTGATGTTTCTTTATCTCTCCCTTCCTATTCTTTCTCCTCCATTTTTTATATATTAGGTGTTTTATTCTTTGCCTTTAGTTAGTATTTGGATGGTCTGCTTTCTTTGCTATGATTTTATTTTCTCTGGTGACTTCATTTTAGCCTTAGGAGTGCTTTCCTCTAGAGCAGTCCATTTAAGATATCCTGTAGTGGTGGTTTATGAGAGGCAAACTCTCTCAACTTTCATTTGTCTGGAAATTGTTTAATCCCTCCGTCATATTTAAATGATAATAGTGCTGGATACAATATTCTTGGTTCGAGGCCCTTCTGTTTCATTATGTTAAATATATCATGCCGTTCTCTTCTTGCCTGTAAGGTTTCTGTTGAGAAGTCTGATGGTAGTCTGATGGGTTTTCCTTTGTAGGTGATCTTTTTTCTCTCTCTAGCTGCCTTTAATACTCTGTCTTTATCTTTAATCTTTGCCATTTTAATTATTATGTGTCTTGGTGTTTTCCTTGGGTCCCTTGTGTTAGGAGATCTGTGGGCTTCCGTGAACTGCGAGACTATTTCCTTCCCCAACGTGGGAAAGTTTTCAGCAGTTTTTTTTTCAAATATTGTTCCGTTTGGATTTTTGAAAATTTTTTTCAAATAATGCAAATATTGTTCCGTTTGGATTCGTCACACAGTTCTCTTAATATTCTTTCATTCCTAGAGATCTTTTTATCTCTCTCTGCCTCAGCTTCTCTGTATTCCTGTTCTCTGATTTCTATTCCATTAACAGTCTCTTGCATCTCATCCCGTCTGCTGTTAAGCCTGTCGATGGCTTGTCTGATTTCTGCATTGTCTTTCCTCACTTCCCTCACTTCCTCCCTCAGCTCTTGCACATTTCTCTGTAGATCCGTCAGCATAGTTATGACTTTTATTCTGAATTCTTTTTCAGGAAGAGTGTGCATGTCCATCCCTTCAGGTTCCCTCTTTGGGGTTGTCTGCGTCTGGAGCTTTGTCTGTACCATATTCCTCTGTCTTTTCATGGCTATAGAAGTGGTTGCTGGTAGTTGCCACATATGTCAGCTGTGCTCTTTATGACCGCCTTGCGGGGTGCCGAGTTCTCTCATGTGTAGCTGCATGCTGTGTGCTTTCTTGTGTATTCTGGTCTCTCTTTTAGGAATAGTTGTATTTGCTGTGTTTTCATGGATAAATATAGTGTTGGGAGGTGATTGCTCCCGCCCTTCTTACGTCGCCATCTTCCCTGAAGTCCTCAGAAGTAACTGTTTTAAGGAATTACCTTTTTAAATGAATTTCTAAAGGTGGAATTTTAAGCCCTAACAAACTGGTTGAGGGATGGAACTTGGTTTTTTAGGTGAGTAACCTTCCCTCTAACCTTTCTTCTGCTCCTTATAACTATAACATGATCTCTTTATCAGTAAATCTATTTGTTTAAAACAGACTATGAAGTATAGTTATCTGATCTGCCATTAGTCTCTTAGCTATTTTCTTTCAGAGGTCCCTCCTCAAAAAGCTAGCAAGAAATGGTAAATAGTTGAAAAGAGGTGTGTTTTTTTCTTCCAGAATGAAATGATCTAAATTGCAAGGACTGGGTGTTCCCAGTTTATTTGGGAAGTACAAAGTGCTGTTTTTCATGTTTGGTGGTCAACAAAGAACAGAATGCATCATTGGCAACATTTATCTAAAATAACCCTCTATTTTATGACCTATTGCCCAAATTAATGGCAGTTTACAGTGAACCTATCTGTAGGGAGCCCTGAACATGATAAAATGCCAGCATTCACACCTTCTCTAAAAAGGACTTAGCAACTAAACAAGATTCAACCATTGCTGCCTTTGCACTGAGCATGGAGAATGTTTCTACTGTCATATAAAAGAGATATCATTTCAATGACTTACAACATACAGTATTCAAAAGTTACAAACCTGTAGCTCTAACAAGCTTATTTTTAAAGTCAGTGCCTCAGAATATGGAAGGTCTGTAATCCAAATAGATCGATAGTTGTGTGTGTGTGTGTATGAATATGCTGCCATTATTTGATGTACAAGTAAGAAAACAATGCAAAAACTCAAGAGAGATTATAGGCTCAGTTATTTTTGGTATATAAACTGTGCCTTAGTAAAAGGTATAGAACTCTTTGAGGTTCTCACTTAAATCAAACTCCTGTTTCCTTGGTCTCTTTGTATAAAGAGTAAATTACCAAATAAACACCAGTGATATTGGGCGTTAGCATTAGAATCCTCTTACACCTTAGTCAGAACTGGACAGCCCACGAAAGACTTATAAATTCTGCCCTCAATTTGTACCTTTGTTTTTACATAGATACTTGAAATTCAGTATATTCATGGAAAGAATAAATTTATCCAAGGAACTGGTGGCCACACCTAAGGGAGTAGCATGACAAAAATGACAAAGTACATTAATGATAATAGGAATTGTAGCTGCCATATACAGTACTCACTGTGTCAGGAATGGCTTTAAGCCCTTAATGTATATTAACTCATTTAATCCTTGGGAAAGCCCTATAAGGTAATTATTATTACCAATTTACAAAAACCAAATCTAAGGTAAAATTGGTCCTAACATTACATAGTTAGGAACTGCCAGTTGAACCTAGAAGCCTGGCTCTGAAGCAACATTCATAGCCAACTGCATTCAATTAGCTAATCAGTTATTTAGTCTTTAATCAAATTTTTATCAAATATACACCATGTACTTAGCACTGTGGTAGGCTCCAGGGCATCCATGAATGAGTTTAACTAGATAGGGTATCTGCTGTTGTAGAACATAAGGTCTAACAGTGAAAATAACCACTGACCAGATTACTCAAAGAAATGTAAAATTGTAATATGATAGGTGCACAAAGGAGGTATGTATGATGTAATAAGTCAATCAAGGACACTGGGGAGAGTTTTGCTGAAGAACTCACATATGCTTTAGATATGAAGAATAAATAGACAAACTAGACAAAGAGGAAAAGGAAGAGATTTTAAGGCAGAGGAAAGACCACATACAAAGCCTCTGTGGTGAGTGGGAATAGGAAGTTTACTAATAATTAGAGGGACTGGTGAGGTGAAATCACAGAGAGCAAGAGGGAGAACAGCACAAGACAAGACTTGGAAGGTTGGTAGGCCCAGACCTGGCACGGGTTTCATAGGTCATGTGAAGCTATGTCTTTACCATATTCTCTTTTCCAAGCACTGAAAGATATTAAATGGGGGCAGGGGAGGTGGTAGCGTTACATGAATAGATTTATGGTTTAAAAGGATCACTCTAACTTTAATATTGACAATGAGATATAAGAAGACTGATGTATATGAATAAATGAGAAGATTGTTGTAGTAGCTGAGGTGAGAGATGAAGGTAGCCTGGACAGGATTGTTAGTGGTGATAAAGAGATGTGGGTAGAACCAAGCTATAATAGGCAGGAAAATCAATAAGATTCTTTTGTAAAATGATCTAAGACAATATGGTCCCGTACAACTATTTTATTCTTTTTGACAGATAAAAGTACCCACCAATTTTTGAGATAAGTAAAGGGGGTGGTTATTTTGACATAGCCTTACTACTAAATTACAATGAAACCAAGTCCCAGACCAAATCCATCCTATAAACAGATTTTTAAAATAAACAGTTATTAGCAAGGAGGCTTATATACACAATAGCTTATACAATATCTTTTATAAGCTCAATTAAGTTCCAGCTCTCTTCTTTTTATGTACTATAATATACTATTGCTGTGTAATAAACTACCCCGAAGTTTGTGGCATAAAACAACAATAAATATTTATTATCTCACAGTTTCTGTAGATCAGGGATAGGTCAAATTAGCTGGGGTTTTGCTCAAGGTCTCTCATGAGTCAAGAAGTTGGCTGGTGCCATTGTTACTTGAAGGTTCGACTGGGGCTGGAGGATCTACTTCCAAGATGGTGCTGGCTCACATGGCTGGCAAGTTATTGTTGACTGATGGAAAGTGACCTGAGTTCTTTGCTCTGTGGATCTCTCCATAAGATTGCCTGAACAGCTTTACAACATGGTGGCTATCTTCCTCTAGAATAGGTAATCCAAGAGAGAACAACCTAGAGTCTGCAGTGTCTTTTAAGACTTAGTCTTGGAAGTTACATAACTTCATTTCCAGAATATATTTTTAGTTCCACAGGTCATCTATATTTAACATGGGAAGGAACTACACAAAGGGATGATTAGATGAATACTAGAATCGTTGGTAATAAGGTCACTGAGGGCCAATTTGATGACTGGCTATCACATATTACTACAACATACATGAAAACTTAAGGCAGATGCAGCAATATTTAGAGGCAGGATTCAGGCAACCAGAATCCACTGAATGAATGGCTGAATACAGGATGCTTTGGGATTAAATCTTGGTAACTTTCTTAAGGATACAGATTACAGTGCTTGCTAGATTTTATACCCTGATCTGCAAAAGTGGAATGTCTAAAATACATTAGTCCACATGCCTTGAAGAACTCTAAATTTCACCAGTGAAAACCTATTGCTGATGTTCATTATGCTAATTAGAAAATTTCTGGTATCATTCAAATATGACTAAAGAATTTGTCATAGCTTCCTTCAGAGTGTGGTCTTGTGACTAATAGGTGGCCATACCTGGGAGTAGAATTCTAATTATGGCAAACAGCAACACTTACAGCCTAAATTAACACACACATATATTCAGACATAATATCACATTATCTATGCTTAATCTATTTAACGGTAAATTGCAGGCATCATAATACCATCCGTGATTTAGAAGGTACAACCCATGAAGAAAGTAACTATCCTGGCCAGTGACTGTGACTGCATGGGGCTGCTCATTCTGGATGGGCTTATGCAGCAGTGGAAATTACTGAATGGGCAGGTGTAAAGCATTTCTAACAATGGGGTATATTGCAGTAAGCAGTTGTATTGATTTTTAGTTTTGAAGACAAAGCACTTAAAATTATATTATAGGGTTATTTTGAGAGTTCCATGAGTTAATAATTTCAAAACACTTAGGACAAGTGCCTGGCACAGAATTAAGTTACCAGTAAATGTGATGATGATTATGATGATGGTGGTGGTCATCTAATAACCTCAGATAGATCCATACCTCTTTACGATTATCAGGTATACTAGACACTGATGCAGATTCCACTGACACCAGATTCATTTTCAGGACTGACGGAATTGTTTGGCCAGCTGCTGGAAATACTTTTGGCTCACAAGTCTCAAGATGTCAGCTCCATTTGGGAATTGCCTTACCCAAGGTCACACCTACTTCCTGGGGACGCTCTTTACCCAATGACTGGTCATTGATAGGTATGCAAAGGCCCAGACCCTTTGGCTCAACTTGGAACACAGCTGAAGGGCCACCCCTACTTCGGACCCATGTGTAGGGTTGGCTTAGGCTTTGCTGTAACTACATCACAGCCCAGCTTCTCCCTCTACCCATTCCTGCATTTCGCTACAATTGTTAATTTGAAGAGAATTCCCTAATAAATTTTCCTGCATGCAAATCTTAAACATGACTAGAAACATCAATGGTTATTGAGTGAATTAAAAGACTGAATAAATAAATGTATCCTTTCTTATTGGCTGGTAATGATTAACACAAGGTATAAGTGTGATATATATACATATAATTAAAAGCATTATTCATTTATATTATACATTTGAGATCTTAAGTTGGTGGTGGAGACTAATAGAATAAGTTATTAACTGAAAGGCTTATCATCCTGAATATTTTCTTATTGGAAAATTTGGCAACTTATACAGGCATACCTCAGAGATATTGTGGGTTTGGTTCCAGACCACCACAAGAGAGTGAATATTGCAATAGAGTAAGTCAAATGAATTTTTATATTTCCCAGTGCATATATAAGTTATGTTTATACTATACTATAGTCTATTAAGGGAGCAAGAGCATTATATCTAAAAATATGTACATACTTTAATTAAAAAATAGTTTATTGCTAAAAAATGCTAACCATCATCTCAGCTTTCAGCAAGTCCTAATCTTTTTGCGGGTGGAGGATCTTGCCTCAGTGTTGATGGCTGCTGACTGGTCAGGGTGATGGCTACTGAAGGTTGGATGGCTGTGGAAATTTCTTAAAATAAGACAACAGTGAAGTTTTCTACCTCAATTGACTCTTGCTTTCATGAACGATTTCTCTGTAGCATGTAATGATGTTTGATAACATTTTACCCAAACTAGAATTTATTTTAAAATTGGACTCAGTCCTCTCAAACCCTGCCACTGCTTTATCAATGAAGTTTATGTAATATTCTAAATCTGTTGTCATTTAAACAATCTTGAAAGAATCTTCACCAGGTGTAGTTACCATCTCAAGAAACCACTTTCATTGTTCATCCATAGAAACAACTCCTCATCTGTTAAAGTTTAATCATGAGATTGCAGCAATTCAGACACATCTTCAAGCTCACCTCTAACTCTAGATCTTGCTCTTTCTACCACATCTACAGTGACTTCTTCAGCTGAAGTCTTGAATCCCTCAAAATCATCCATGAAGGTTGGAATCAACTTTTTCCAAACTCCTGTTCATATTTAGATTTTGACCTTTTCCCATGATTCACAAATGTTCTGAATGGCATATAGAATCCTTTCCAGAAGTTTTTTCAGTGTAATTTGCCCATATCCATCAGAGGAATCACTATCAATGGTAGCTATAGCCTTATGAAATGTATTTCTTCAATAATAAGACTTGGAAGTTGAAATTGCTGCTTGATCCATGGGCGGCAGAATGGATGTTGTGCTAGCAGGCACGAAAACAACATTAATTGCATACATTCCCATCAGAGCTCTTGGGTAACCAGATGTATTGTCAATGAGCAAAATATTTTGAAAGGAATATTTTTTCTGAACTTTAGGTCTCAACAGTGGGCTTAAAATATTTAGTAAACCATGTTGCAAACAGATGTGCTATCACCCAGGATTTGTTTTTCCATTTATAAAGTACAGGCAGAGTAGATTTAACACAATCCTTAGGGTCCCTAGGATTTTTGAAATGGTAAAATAAGAATTGGCTTCAACTTAAAACTCACCAGCTGCATCTGTCCCTAACAAGAAAATCAGCCTGTTTTTGAAGCTTTGAAGCCAGCACTGACTTTTCATCTCTAGCTATGAAAGTCCTAGATGGCATCATCTTCCAAGATGGCTGTTTTATCTGTGTATCAAAAATCTGTTCAATTGTTTAGTGTAGCCACCTTTGTGAATCTTCTTAGCTAGATCTTCTGGATAACTTGCTGTTGCTTCTACATCGGCACTTGTTTTAGAGGTAGCTCCTTTCCTTAAGCCTTATGAACCAAACTCTGCTAGTTTCAAACTTTTCTCCTGTAGTTTCCTCACCCTTTCTTAGCCTTTATAGAATTTAAGAGAGTTAGGGCCTTGCTCTAGATTAGACTTTTCCTTAAGGGAATGTTGTAGTTGGTTTGATCTTCTATCCAGACCACTAAAACTTTCTCCATCTCAGCAAGAAGGTTGTTTCACTTCCTTAATCATTTGTGTGTTCACTGGAGTAGCACGTTTAATTTCCTTCAGGAAATTTTCCTTTGCTTTCACAACTTAGTTGTTTGGTGCAAGAAGCCTAGCTTTCAGCCTATCTTGGCTTTTGACATGCCTTCCTCATTAAACTGAATCATTTCTAGCTTTTGATCTAAAGTGAGAGATGTACAACTCTTCTTTCACTTGAACTCTTAGCAGTCATTGTAAGGTTATTAACTGGCCTAATTTCAATATTGTGTGTCTCAAGACAATAGGAAGGGCTGAGGAGAGAGAGACAGATGGGGAAATGAATGGCTAGTTGTTAGAGCACTTAGAACACACACATTTCTTGACTGTTTGCTGTGTCTCATGGGTGGTTTGTGACACCCAAATAATTACAATAGTAACATCAAAGATCACAGATTGCAATAACTGACACCACAGAAATACAAAGAATTACTAGAGAATTCTATGAAAAAATTACATGCCAATAAATTGGACAACCTAGAAGAAATGGAAAAATTCCTAAAAAAGTACAAACTTCCAAGACTGACCCAAGAAGAAACAGAAAATCTGAACAGACCATTTACCAGTAATGAAATTGAATTGGTAATCAAAAAACTCCCAACACACAGAAACCCAGGACCACATGGCTTCACAGCTGAATTCTACCAAACACTTAATACCCATCCTTCTTAAAGTATTCCAAAAAGTAGAAGAGGAGGGAATACTTCCAAACTCATTCTATGAGGCCAGCATTACTCTAATACCAAAAACAGACAAAGACACCACAGAAAAGAAAATTATAGGCCAATATCCCTGATGAACATAGATTCAAAACTCCTCAACAAAATATTAGCAAACCAAATTCAAAAATACATCAAAAGGATCATCCATCACAACCAAGAGGGGATTATTCCAGAGAAGCAAGGTTGGTACAATTCATGATAAAAAACTCTCAACAAAATGTGTATAAAGGGAATGTACCTCAACGTAATAAAGGCCATATATGACAAGCCACAGCTATCATCATACTCAATGGCAAAAAGCTGAAAACTTTTCCTTTAAGGTCAGAAAGAAGACAAGGATGTCCACTCTCACCACCTTTATTCAACATAGTACCGGAAATCCTAGCCACAGCAATCAGACAAGATAAAGAGATAAAAGGCATCTAAATTGGTAAGGAAGAAGTAAAACTGACATTATTTACAAATTACATGACACTATATATAGTTTTTCTAAAGAAGAAATACAGGTGGCCAGCAGGTACATGAACAGATGCTCCACATCACTCATCATCAGGGAAATGAAAATCAAAACCACAATAAGATATCAACTCATATCAGTCAGAATGGCCACTACCAAAAGAAAAGAACAAGTGTTGGTGAGGATGGGGAGAAAAGGGAACCCTCCTATACTGTTGGTGGGAATGTAAATTGGTGCAGCCACTGTGGAAAGTAGTGTGGAGGTTCCTCAAAAAATTAAAATTAGAAATACCATTTGACCTAGTAATTCCACTTCTAGGAATTTACCTGAAAAAAACAAAATCCCTGATTCAAAAAGATATATGCACCCCTGTGTTTATTGCCACATTACTTACAATAGCCAACATATGGAAGCAACCAAAGTGTCCATCCATAGATGAATGGATAAAGATGTGCTACACATACACAATGCAATATTATTCAGCCATAAAAAAGAAAGAAATCCTGCCATTTGTGACAACGTGGATGAACCTAGAGGGTATTATGCTAAGTGAAATAAGCCTGGTGAAGAAAGACAAATACCATATGACTTCACCCATTTCTGGAATCTAAAAACAAGATAATACAAAATAAACAAAATAGCAGTAGACTCACAGACACTAAGAAGTGACTGGTGGTTACCATGGAAGAGGGGTTGGGGTGGTGGATGGTGAGCATGAGGGGATAAATGGGCACAAGAATTCTCAATCATAATATAAGTTGGTCACAGGGATGGTGGTGCAGCATGGAGAATATAGCCAATGATTCTATAACATCTTCCTATGTTGACAGATAGTAACTGCACTAATTGTAGGTGGGGTTTAATAATATGGGTAACTTTTGAACCATGGTGTTGTATACTTGAAATCAATATAAGATTGTATATCAACTATACTTCAATAAAAAGTCACAAAATAAAAAACCAATGATTCCAGATCACTCTAAGAAATATAATAATAAAAAATTTGAAATATTGTGAGAAAAAACACAATGTGACAGAAATATGAAGTAGGTAAATGATATTGGAAAATGGCCCTGACAGACTTGGTCAAAGCATGGTTACCACAGACCTTAAATTTTCAAAAACAGTATCTGCAAGGTGCAATAAAGTGAGGCACAATAAATGAGATATGACTGTATATAACTATTCATCTGATGTATCAAAAGCACAAAGGACATGAAAACTTTTAATATAGGCAACATTATCATACAGATTATAGTTGTCAGGATAGTTTAGGTAATGCTGCAGTAATAAACTGTACCAAAATCTCCGAGGCTTATCACATAAAAGTTTCATACTTAGGCAAATCTGCTAAGAGTCCAGGAATTTCTCCAGGGCAGCTCTTCATGTAGTAACTCAATATTCTAGATTGCTTCTTTCTTCTGATATCTCCATCTAAATGTGATACTTCAAGGTTCTTTGTGCCAGGAAAGACAGCATGGTGAATCATGAAATGACACAGGCACTTAAATGTTTTGGCTGGGAAGTGACATATTACCTCTGGTCATTGTCCCTCAGTAGAACTAGTCACATGGTACTGTCTAACTTGCAGAACTAGGAAATGTAGCCTTTTACATATCCAGGAAGGGGAAGAGAATTGAAAATATTAGTGAACATTTGTAGTATCAATCACAGAGACATTCCCATTGTTTAAGAGAGGCTAATATTTTAGTATCCATAAGGATCATCTTATAAGAAAATTTCACTCTTGAGATTAACTATATCGGCTTTATCCTACGACAGGAATTAATTTTATTAATTAACCCTGTGTTTAATATTCAATTTGAATAGAAGTAAATTTAGTTGAGTATAACAGAGAATCAGCAGCTAAAGTAGAACCTGACAAGGCATGGACAGTCTCTTTGTTCATAAGATAAATAGTAAAAAATATATCATATTTGAATCACCTGTGAAAATTTATGTAAAAATATTTCTCCAGAGGCCTTCTGAAAATGTGATTGTAAAATTTAAAAACAAGAATAAAATATAAGTGAAAATGGGTTTTGCCTGAATGTTTCATATTTGACCATTTACACCTTTAAACATCCCATTTTACAGAGAACTGAGTCTGACAAAGGTTAAATTACTTCTCACACAGCAGGAGTTATACCAAAAAACACACATCTGAGGCTTGACTCTTTTCTTTAATGTCCAATCAAGTAGGTTACAATTTATGATTGAATCTTTCAAATGACTGGGAATTCACTAATTTTTCGCCCTCTTCTGTAAGGAAGTGTTTTCTGACACTGAGATGAAATGGCCAATAAACCAGTCAACAAGTCTGTAAGTGTGACATTGAGCTGAAATGGCTTACTATAGCTCCTGCCAATGAGTCTAGGTTCATCTTCTGAGACTTTCCTGAGGAAGTGTGGTCCCTTTTCTACATGACGGTACTTCAGATACTTGAAGACAGCCATCATGTTCTCCAGGTTAAACATTCACATTTTCCTCCAACCACTCCTTAGATGAGCTTCTTTACCATCCTTCTTGCTTGAATGTAAACTGGTCCTAGATATATTACAGTGCAAAATACTGAGCAAAATATATCTAGTAACACAGAGTACACACATTTTCCAATTATACATATTCATTGCAGAAAATGATGAAAGTTCCTTGTCTTGATGTATTTTCTTAACATCATTAAAACATGTTTATAAATGTATTTAAAAATTTTTAAGATGAACACTTTATTTTTAAACTGTGGCATTTTTGGATGTTAAATGCACATGGCACAAAATTTAAAACATACAAGAAGGTTTACAGTGAAAAGTTATTATTCTTAGCTTTTCAGTTGAATATATTTCAGACACTCTTTTTAAGACATAATTCTGATTACGATTATGAAATTCCATTGTATGGATTGTACATATCTTTTAAATCATCTTAAATTTTTTTGCTGTTTATAAATAATGCTGTTATGGATTTCCATATGTATACTTTCTGTATATATTTTACATTATTTCTTAAAATAGATTTCTAGAAGAAAAATAGTTGTACTGCATCGAATGACTTGAATATAATAACTTTCCACAAAATTATCACTTTTCATTTGTATTAGCTATATATGTGTCCAATTCGCCAAAACTTTGCAAGCATGAACAATACTAATGATTTTTTTTTCCAAATCTGTTGCCTTGTTTGGTTTACAATAGACATAGAATTTTTTATATGTTTTTATATCTTCATTGGATATTTGCATATCCTTCTTTGGGTGTTTAAGCCCTTGCTAATTTTTAGGAAATCAATTTGTATGAGTTAGAGTATCAGCCTATTGTCATATTCTTGGCAAATATTACTTTTTCTGGCTTATTAAGCTCCTAAAGGTATATCACACATGTTAATATCAGTCCATCCCAAACAATTATTTTTTTACTAAGTATAATACCTTACAAATGAACATTTATGTTGTAATATATTTTATCTCTTTACAATCTGTTTCACTCACCAGATTTTAAACTTCCACAACCCAAGGATAATACATTAATCATCTTTTTAAAGCCTAACATAGTTTATATAGTGTAAATGTTCCATAAATTTGTGATATCAAAATGAGTGAACAGAATTAAAATTCTCTATTAGTTTGTTAGACTCTGCTTGTATGGTTACAAGACACCCAAAATTTTATAAATTGTGACTATCTGGAATTTGCCTAGAGTCAACATCAAACTGCCTGAAGGTTTAAAATACCCTACCTTTCCAATGCTGAGTTGGGTAAAAAATTTGATACACATAGGGTCTATATAATCTTGTAAGTCAATGAAATACAGTGTTGACTCGGATAAGGATTGTGGTTCTGCACTAAAAAACTCTGGATAGGCTGATTGCCATCCAGAAGTCAGTACCCTTTAGGTAGTTAAGTCATTTCCTGAAGGTACTCCAAATAGCCCTTTCCCCCTATGCTTATCTCCATGTCCAACTCCAACTTACTCATAAGTATATGATGAAAAAATTTCAACAACTCAGTAATTTCAATAATGTTAAGCACAGATAAATAGTGTCTACCACATTTTATTGGTGTACTAATATAGTAACTTTGTTAGGAAAAATATTTGAAAATTATGGTTGGTAAACCCATACTATTTGATTGATTACTGTTTTCTCTTAAAGATGCTCCCAGAGCATTAGATTCTTGCCTGGAATCAATGTGTTTCTGGCCAGGGATTAGAAGGTGTTAGGGACTCTGAACTGAATGAATAAAGGCCCAGTCAAGGAAAAACTGAAAGGAGCATTTCAAGTAATATGGGTTTCCATTCTGTATCACTGGAGCCTCTTTAGTTGTCCACGATCCTTTCTCTGTTTCTGAGGATTAGTGACTGCCAGGAAATATTAAAAAGTACTTTTCCCTGTGAGTAGTCTGGTTAGAACTGAGTAAAGTGATGCACACAGATAGCTGTTACCCCTGCCACGAATCAAGGGAGTGGAGAGTGGAAAGCATTTGTCAATCAAACAAGCTCACTCTGATGACATGAATTACTCTTTGGGGGAACTATGAACATTAGCTTGGCTGCCACACGGCTTTCTGGTTCTGGAAATGCATGGTAACTCTGTCAGGGCTCTTTCATATTCTGACACTCTGTCAAAGCAGAGACTGCGTGGTCTGTAATTTGATAACTCCAGAACCAGAAGATCACATATTCCTTCCAAGGAGTCCTTCAGAACTTCTCCACCCTCCACCATGCATTTCACAATTGCCTATTCCCTCCAACCCAGGAAAAACTAATCTACTAGATACACTACTTGATCCTTTCTAACTTCTGTGTATAAGTTTGTAGGGCTGCCATAATAAATTATGACAAGCTGGTGGGTTAATAGTTTTATGCTCTTACAGTTCTGAGGCCTGAAGTGTGAAATCAAAGTGGCAGCAGGGCTGCATTTCTTCTGAAGGACCTAGGAGAGAATCTGTTTTTTGCCCATTGCAATTTCTGATGACTGTCAGCATTCCTTCACTGGTGGCCACAATACTCCATTAGCCTCTGTGATCATATTGCCTTCTATTCTATGTGTCATCTCTTCTGTCTGTCACATAAGGATACTTGCCAATAGATTTATGGTCCAGCTGACAGTCCAGGGTGATTGATCTCCTCATCTCAAGATCCTTAACCTAATTACATCTGCAAATACTTTTTCTCCGAATAAGGTAACATTCACAGGTTCCAAGGAATGGGACATGGGCATATCTTTTCAGGTGCCACTATTCAACCCAATACATCTTACCTAAGGATACAACTCTTTCCTTTTTCTTTCAAGCTTTACCTCAAAGTTTTGAAGAAATTTGAGAAACCTATTCTTTCTTTATCACCTTCAGTTTCAAGAATTCTGTCTTCACTTTGAACATTTCCTTGGAAAACTCAATCTATTCCTTTGTGTCAGCTGTTTTCTTTTGGAATTCCTCCACCCCTGGGCAAATGAATATTATACCAATAGAAGGAAACATCATTGAGTCAAAAAGTAAGTAATTCCAGGTTTTAGATCCCTACTCTTCACCCTGAAGACAGACATTTGCCCATGTTTAGTATTCTAGCACCTACTTGTTTCCCATAATTTCGCAAAGATGGGAACAATTGTTCTCAGCAGTCATTTGTACTCCTCTCCACCCTGCAAAGCCTGCAATATAAACCATTTTATCAGATGATGCAACCTAAATTGGTACTGCTAGGTACTTTCTTAGAATTTCTTCCCCTATTTGGGAAAAGTATTGCTTCCTGTCAGTATTCATACTGTTCTTTTGAGTAATATTAATAAGTTGCTATCTATCAAGTCATTACTGTGAGCCTGGCTCAGTGTTTTGAATGTGCTGCTTCTATTACTCAGAACAATCCTATGATAAAGGTATGGTTGTCTCCATTTTACAGATTGGGAAGAAGAGACCCAAGGTAATGTAACTTCTAAGAGTTGAAACAGAATTACACTCAGGTTTGCCTGAACCCACAAACACTATAGTTTTTCCCACTATGTCAATATATTTCCCATGTCTCCTTTGTAGAGAATAAAGCAAAATAAATATGTAGAGTGTTCTGCTCTAACCTTGCACCAGAAGCTGCAAATGGGATCCTTTCCTTGGTCACTTGCTTCTGAAGAGAATTTTTAAAAGCCTGTCCTTTGTCTCCTCTTAGCATTTTTTTTTTTTTGTACATCTCGCCTCATCTGGGGGCTTCAGGTTTCTTGACACTATCCTTTAGGGCCCATGTTACCTTCTTATAATTCTCCCTGGAATGTGGTTGCTTTCTCCCAAGGTTTCTGTCATTTCCAATTAGCCAAGCAATTCCTCCTTGTTGTTCAGAATTAGGTTCCCCAGTTGTTCTGTTGGGACATCAAACCATGAGAAAGGTAACTCAAAAATCTGTCAGATGTTTTGTTTTTAGCCCAGCAAAACTTTTAAAAGGTGTCCAGTTATTTTAATTTTCTTTTTTGGTTGTTCCATTGATACACATATTGATAAATAATATTCTGTAGGACATTGTGGTTTCAATAGTGAATTCTTTTGTAAATAAATGCATGTGGCAGTATGTGTTTGGAATGTTTTAAATGTCTCAAATAAGACCCTCTAAAGCATTTCCAAGCTTCCCACATGTACATCTATGTACATCTGGTCATTCTAACACATTCTTCTTTCTCATCCCCTACTCAAGTTCACCACATAGAAAAATATTTTTTATTTCTAATAAACTAATGTATTAGTGTGTCTCATTTTGAGTGTAATCTCAAACCAGAAAGTGGGAGGTGGGGTGGGGAATATGATCTCTCTGAAGCAGAAACACATGTCAGAAAGTCTATGATTTAAGGTCATAAAACAAAAGGCTATATGAATTTCAATGGGAAAAATATTACACCTTATTTTTTGCTAATCTCTAAGTGAAATTTAGCATTTTTTCAATTGTGAACATAGGCAATCAATCATAGAGTTATTAGAAGTACTGATGACTTTTACACCAATAAAAATCATGTTTTCCTATCACATTATTACAGCTGTAGAAATCCCAAAATATAATTGTTCACTACTTTAAAATTATACAGTTGACCCTTGAACGACATGGCTTTGAATTGCATGGGTCCACTTATACATGGATTTTTTTCAATGAATATACTGGAAAATTTTTTGCAAATTTGTGACATTTGAAAAAACATTTTTCTCTAGCTTACTTTATTTTAAGAACACAATATTTAATATGTATAACACACAAGATATATATTAATTGACTTTATGTTATCAGTAAGGTTTTTGATCAACAATAGGCTATTAGAAGTTAAGTTTTTGAGGAGTCAAAAGTTATAATTTTCAACTGCACAGGGGTTAGTGCCCCTTATCCCCAAGTTATTCAAGGGTCATTTATTACTAGATATTATTGGGCCTTCTGCTAGATTTTCTTATTCTAAGAATTAATAAAGAAATACATGTATAGCACTTTTGTTGAATATCTTGATTATTGTGTTTTAGTATAATTGGTTTCAGGTATGATCCTATGCATATTTTATGGATTTAAAAGCATGATTCTAAAAAAGGCTCTATAGGCTTCACCAGACTCCCAGAGGGATCCAAGGTACAAAAAGATTAAGAATATGTATTACGGGCTCTGGCATTATGGATCAGAGCATGTGGTCTGGCATCACAATGCTTGGGTCAAATTCTGCTCTGTCTCTTATGTATGACTCTGGCTAACTTATATATACTTAGTGTACCTCAGATTCTTCATGTGTAGAGGTAATACCTACCTCAAGTCTTGCTATGAAGACGAATAACCATAAAGGGCTCAACACAATACCAAGCACATCCACATCCACCCAGGTGATAAGGGTTTTTTGCAAAAAATATTAACATTTATCCTACATACAGATTTTTTTTACAGTGTTATTACTGGCTAAAAATTTAAATTATATTATTGAGTAATAGCTAGTTTCAAGTGGCAATTTTTAAAATACATGTACAAGGAAGAGTAATACAGTAAAGATCCATATGATCTCCATTCAGATTAAAGGGACAAAGTTAACTTTAAAAAAGATAAATGTATTAATTTATTATCCAAACCAGGACACTTTTGAGAGTGAAAGAGAGTGCTATTAGTTATTACATCAGGAAAGTAGGCAAACAAGGACTGTTCTGACTAAACCAATGTTTATGTTCCTTGTGTTCTCCTTCCTTATTCCATTTTCTTCTCTAGAGGAATAGAGCTAGAGAATATCACTATCTATCTTGATTTTGTTCTTCTCATTCTTTTGCTTTAATTTATAAATTCACTTCTTAAGTTTGTACCCTTAAATGAGATACTATTTACTTTTATTGGTTTTTTATATAAGTGGACAATTGTGAACATAGACAATCAACTATAGAGTTATTAGAAGTACCAATGACTTTTATACCAATAAAGATCACGTTTTCCTACCACATTATTATAGCTGTAGAAATCCCTTTAGAATTTCTAGCTGTAGAATACCAAATGAAAGCTAAGATAATTTCTGGCCAGAAATATTCTTTTATGAATTGCTTTTTTGCTCAACATTATTAAAGAGATTCAACCATGTTCATGGATTTGTTATTCATTTTTTCCACTGTTGTATTCTACCGCGTGAGTATACACAATGTATTTAATCACTTTACTGTAGATGGACAGTTGGATTGTTTCTAATCTTTACTGGTATAAATAATTTTGCTATGGATTTTCCTGCTCATATACCTGGCACACATTTCAAGTTTACTAGATAATGGTAAATTGTTTTGCAAGTTGACTATATCAGTTTTTACTCCACCCAGTAATGTGTAAGTGTTCTCGTGATATCGCCAGATTTTAAAATTTTTGGTTAGGCAGTGGGTGTGAAATGGCATTCCCTTGTGGTTGAACATCTCTTCAGGTTTCCTTAATTTACTCCTTCATGAATTGTCTGGTGGATAGGAGGGAGGGTGGAGAGCATAATCTATTTAAAAAAACAACTAAACTGCAGTAGTTCTTTACACACCTGAATACTAAATTGTCTGCCAGTAATATGGGTTGTAATGATATCCCAGTTGCTGGTTTGTCTTCCACGATTTTTTTTTCCTCTTTCCTTTTTTTATTGTTTATTATGAAAAACATTAACACTTACATAAAAGTATACAGAATACAATGAACTTCCATTTACCTATTAACCAACTTCAACAACTATCACCTCATAATTAATCTTACTTCACTTATGTAAGCACCCAGTTTTCCCATCTCTTATTATTCTGAAGTATATCCCAGAAATTATATCATTACATCTCTAAATATTTAATACGTATCTCTAAAAGATAAGGGATCTTTAAAAATACTATTAGAAAACAAAAAATAATTTATAATTCCCTAGTATCATCAAATATTGGTTGGCATACAAACTTTCAATTATCGTGTTTTTTTTCAGTTTGTTTGAATTATGATCCAGATAAAGTCCTTTGTTAGCAGGCCTCCAAAATGGCACTCAATGATTCCCACTCCCTGATATTCATACGTTTGTTGCGTAATTCCCTATCATACAGTATCTTCATGGTATGTCTATTAATTTGTTGGTCACTTGTCTGTGTGATGATATGTCACTTTTGAGGCTATGTGGACATGAAGACTTTAGCATCTTTCTCTTGGACTACTTGTTTTAGAGGGATCTGGGGAGCCCTATGGAGAGGCAAATGTGGTGAGGAACAGAAGCATCCTGCCAAATAGTCAGTGAAAAAGTGAGGCATTCTGTGAGTTAACCTAAACTCTTAGATAGTAAGGAAGTTAACCTTGAACCTGTGGGAACCATGAATCTAAAGCCTGCAATGGCAATAAATACATACCTATCGATATTCACCCTAAATGGAAATGGACTAAATGCACCAATCAAAAGACATAGAGTCATTGAATGGATTAAAAAACATGACCCATCTATATGCTGCCTACAAGAGACTCACTTTAAACCAAAGACATACACAGACTGAAAGTGAAGGGATGGAAAAAGATATTTCATGCAACTAATAGGGAGAAAAAAGCAGGAGTTGCAGTACTTGTATCAGACAAAATACCTTCAAAACAAAGAAAGTCACAAGAGACAAAGAAGGACATTACATAATGATAAAAGGGTCAATCCAACAAGAAGATATAACCATTATAAATATCTATGTGCCCAACACAAGAGCACCTACATATGTGAAACAAATATTAACAGAATTAAAAGGGGAAACAGAATGCAATGCATTCATTCTAGGAGACTTCAACACTCCACTCAGTCTGAAGGAAAGATCAACCAGCCAGAAATTAAGGAGACAGAGGCACTGAACAACACATCAGAACAGATGGACCTAACAGACATCTACAGAACTCTACACCCAAAAGCAGCAGAATACACATTCTTCTCAAGTGCACATGGAACATTGTCAAGAATAGATCATATACTAGGCCACAAAAAGAGCCTCAGTAAATTAAAAAAGATTGAAATTGTACCAACCAGTTTCAAAGAACACAAAGGTATGAAACTAGAAATAAATTATGCAAAGAAAATAAAAAATCCCACAAACACACGGAGGCTTCACAACATGCTCCTAAATAACCAATGGATCAATGTCCAAATAAAAACAGAGGTCAAGCAATACATGGAGAGAAATGACAACAATAATTCAAAACCACAAAATCTGTGGGATGCAGCAAAGGCCGTGATAAGAGGAAAGTATATTGCAAAACAGGCCTACCTCAGGAAAGAAGAACAATCCTATACGAACACACTAAACTCACAATTAATGTAACTGGGAAAATAAGAACAAATGAGGCCCAGAGTCAGTAGAAGGAGGGACATAGTAAAGATTAAAGCATAAATAAATAAAATCAAGAGGAATAAAACAATAGAAAGAATCAATGAAAGCAAGAGCTGGTTCTTCAAGAAAATAAACAAAATAGATAAACCCCTAGCCAGACTTATCAAGAAAAAAAGAATCTACTCACATAAACAGAATCAGAAATGAGAAAGGAAAAATCACTATAGACACCACAGAAATACAAAGAATTATTAGAGAATACTATGAAAAATTATATGCCAACAAACTGGATAACCTAGAAGAAATGGACAACTTTCTAGAAAAATATAACCTTCCAAGGCTCACCCAGCAAGAAATAGAAAATCTGAACATACAAATTCCCAGCAACAAAATTGATATAGAAATCAAAAACCTACCTCAGAACAAAACTCCTCATCCAGATGGCTATATTGCTGAATTTGATCAAACATTTAGTAAAGACCTAATACCCATCCTCCTTAAAGTTTTCCAAAGAGTTAGAAAAAGAGGGAATATTTCCCAACTCAATCTATGAGGCCAGCATCAGTCTAATACCAAAAACAAGGCAAAGACACCACAAAAAAAGAAAATTACAGACAAATATCCCTGATGAACATAGATGCAAAAATACTCAACAAAATATTAGCAAACCGAATTCAAAAATACATCAAAAAGATCATCCATCATGATCAAGTAGGATTTATTCCAAGGATGCAAGGATGGTACAACATTCAAAAATCCATCAACATCATCCACCACATCAACAAAAGAAGGACAAAAACCACATGATCGTCTCCACTGATGCTGAAAAAGCATTCGACAAAATTCAACATCCATTCATGATAGAAACTTTCAACAAAATGGGTATAGAAGGCAAGTACCTCCAAATAATAAAGGTCATATATGACAAACCCACAGCCAACATTATACTTAACAGTGAGAAGCTGAAAGCTTTTCCTTTAAGATCAGGAACAAGACAAGGATGCCCACTCTCCCCACTTCGATTCAACATAGTACTGGAGGTCCTAGCAATGGCAATTAGACAACACAAAGAAATAAAAGGCATCCAGATAGGCAACAAAGAAATTAAACTGTCCCTGTTTGCAGATGACATGATATTGTACTTAAAAATCCCTAAAGAATCAACTCCAAAACTACTAGATCTAATATCTGAATTCAGCAAAGTTGCAGGATACAAAATTAATACACAGAAATATGTTGCATTCCTATACACTGACGATGAACAAGCAGAATGAGAAATCAGGAAAACAATTCCACTCACAATTGCATCAAAAAGAATAAAATACCTAGGAATAAACCTAACCAAGGAAGTGAAAGACCTATACTCTGAAAACTACAAGACACTCATGAGAGAAATTAAAGAAGATACCAGTAAATGGAAACACAGCCCCTGCTCATGGATAGGAAGAATTAATATTGTCAAAATGGCCATCCTGCCTAAAGCAATCTACAGATTCAATGCAATTCCTATCAAAATACCAACAGCATTCTTCAACAAAGTAGAGAAAATTGTTCTAAAATTCATATGGAACCACAAAAGACCACGAATAGCAAAAGTAATCCTGAGAAGGAGGAATAAAGCTGGGGGGATTGTGCTTCCCAACTTCAAGCTCTACTCAAAGCCACAGTCATCAAGACAATTTGGCACTGGCACAAGAAGAGACCCATAGACCAATGGAACAGACTAGACAGCCCTGATATAAACCCAACCATATATGGTCAATTAATATATGATAAAGGAGCCATGGACATACAATGGTGAAATGACAGCCTCTTCAACAGCTGGTGTTGGCAAAACTGGACAGCTACGTGCAAGAGAATGAAACTGGATTATTGTTTAACCCCATACACAAAAGTAAACTCGAAATGGATCAAAGACCTGAATATAAGTCATGAAACCATAAAACTCTTAGAAGAAAACATAGGCAAAAATCTCCTGAATATAAGCATGAGCAACTTCTTCCTGAATGCATCTCGAGCAGTGGAAACAAAAGCATAAATGAACACATGGGACTACATCAAACTAAAAAGTTTCTGTATGGCAAAGGACACCATCAACAGAACAAAAAGGCATCCTACAGTATGGGTGAATATATTCATAAGTGACATATCTGACAAGGGGCTAACATCCAAAATATATAAAGAACTCACACGCCTCAACACCCAAAAAGCAAATAACCCATTTAAAAAATGGGCAGAGGATATGAAGAGACAGTTCTCCAAAGAAGAAATTCAGATGACCAATGGACACGTGAAAAGATGCTCCACATCGCTAATCATCAGGGAAATGCAAATTAAAACCACTATGAGAAACCACCTCACACCAGTAAGGACAGTGAGCATCTAAAAGTCTAAGAACAACAAATGCTGGTGAGGATGCAGAGAAAGGGGAACTCTCCTACACTGCTGGTGGGAATGTAAGCTAGTTCAACCATTGTGGAAAGCAATATGGAGGTTCCTCAAAAACTAAAAATACAAATACCATTTGACCTGGGAATCCCACTCCTTGGAATTTACCCAAAGAATACAATTTCTCAGATTCAAAAAGACATATGCACCCCTATGTTTATTGCAGCACTATTTACAATAGCCAAAAATGGAAGCAACCTAAGTGTCCATCAGTAGATGAATGGATAAAGAAGAGGTGGTACATATACACAATGGAATACTATTCAGCCATAAGAAAGAAACACACCCTACCATTTGCAACAACATGAATAGAGCTGGAGGATATTAATCTCAGTGAAATAAACCAAGCAGAGGAAGACAAATACCAAGTGATTTCCCTCATTTGTGGAGTATATAACAATGAAGCAAAACTGAAGGAACAAAATAGTAGCAGACTCAGAGACTCCAAGACGGGATTAGTGGTTACCAAAGGGGAGGGTTGGAGGAGGGTAGGTGCAGAGGGAGGGAGAAGGGGATTCAGGGGTATTATGTTTAGTACACATGGTGTGAGGGTTGACGGGAAGACAGTGTAGCACAGAGAAGGCAAATCAGGGCTCTGTGACATCTAACGACACTGATGGATAGTGACTGCATTGGGATATTAGTGGGGACTTGATAATATGGGTAAATGTAGTAACCACATTTTTTTTCATGTGACACCTTCATAAGAGTGTATGTCAATAATACCTTAATAAAAGAAAGAATGTCAATATCCAGAAAAAGATGTAAGATTTAAGAGAGAATTGACTTGTCACCACGAATTATTATAGAATTAGAAAATTAGATGTTCATAATAGTCAAAAGGTAGAAACAACACAAATGTCAAGCAGCTGATCGAAGAATAAACAAAATGTTGTATATCCATACAGCAGACTATTTGGCTGTAAAAAGGAATGAAGTGCTGATAACCTGCTATAACATGGATGAACCCTGAAAAAACGATGCTATGTCAAAGAAGCCAAACATAAAAAGCCATGTTAAATGATTCCATTTATATGAAGTGTCCACAATTACAGAGACAGTAGATGAGTGGTTGTTTAGAGATGGTTAGGTTTAGGGAGATAGGGGTATAGAGTAGTGACAGCCAAAGGACATAGGGTTTGTTTTTGAGGTGATAAAAATGTTCTAAAATTGACTGTGGTGATGACAACATATATCTGAATATACTAAAAGCCATTCCATCATCATACACTTTAAATGCATGAATTGTATGGTATGTGAATGATCTCAGTAAGTCTGTTAAAGCTATAGTAATTAGGATAGAGTGATATTGTCCTAAGGTTCAGAAATTGATTTACATTGAAATGCAAGCCTAATAATAAATGCATTCTTTTTTTTTAATTAAAGTATCATTTATATATAATCTTATGAAGGTTTTGCATGAACAACATTGTGGTTTCAACATTCACCCATATTATCAAGTCCTAACCACCACTCATTGCAGTCACTGTCTATCAGCATAGTAAGGTGCTATAGAGTCATTACTTGTCTTCTCCTTGCTGTACTGCTTTCCCCATGATCTATCTATGTTGTGATTGCAAATTTTAGTGCCCCTCAATCCCCTTCTCCTTCCCTTCCCATCCACCCTCACCAGCCCCTCCCCTTTAGTAAACACTAGTCCCTTTTCGGAGTCTGTGGGTCTGCTGCCATTTTGTTCCTTCAGTTTTGTTTTGTTTTGTTTTTATACTCCACAAATAAGTGAAGTCATTTGGCACTTGTCTTTCTCCACCTGGCTTATTTCACTTATACCCTCTAGCTCCATCCATGTTGCAAATAGTAGGATTTCTTTTCTTTTTATGGCTGAATAATATTCCATTGTGTTTATGTACCACATTTTCTTTATCTATTCATCTGCCGATGGACACTTAGGTTGCTTCCATATCTTGGCTATTGTAAATAGTGCTGCAGTAAACATAGGGGTGCATATGTCTTTTTCAATCAGGGGTAATAGATGCATTCTTATAAGGAATCCTGCTTAGATGGCATTGCAGACTAGTGGGAAAAACAAAAACAAAAAGTAAATGCTACTGGATATACATATGAAAGAAAATGGAATTGGACCTCCCTACTTAACATCATACAGAAAAATCAGTTGGAGGTTAAAGATTTACGTGTGAAAGGAAAAACTATTAAACCTTCAGAAGACAAGATAGTGAAATATCTTTGTCTTATAGTAGAGAATTGCAAACACTATAAAGAGAAAAGGATTATATATTCAAATACATTTAAAACTTCAAGAGAGTCTATAAACCATTAGAGTATTATTTTATTTCAATTCAGCCCAGGAAATGTATAAGATGAGTCTGGAACATTTTGTTGTACAAGATAGCAAGGAAGCTATCATAGACTACTAAGATCATGGTCTCAGAAGACAACTGAAAAACATCCCACTGGCTAAAGATGGGACAGTTTGAGTATCAATAGGGGCACATAGGTTCACAGACATAATGAAATTCACCTGATCACAGGTTGGAACATATCACATGTGATGAATTGTAACATACCAAGTCATCAAATGTCTTCATATCTGTGAGTTCATAATGACAGTAAAACTAAGAAAAAGTTTCTATTTGGTTAACATTGGAGGATGCTGTGTTATCAAGTCATTATTTTGAAAACCAGTTAAAAAAAAAAAAGTAAGCATTTGTCCCGCCTTTCCTATATGGACTGAACCATGGGTAACCAAATAGGAAATGAGAGGGACTTTATATACATATACTAATAAATGAAAGAATGGTAGAATTAGAAATTTGCCATTTTGAGATTCCTAATGAATAAATCGATTTATTTGTGGTACACCAACCCCTGCTAACATGACAAACAAGGAAACCTACATGCCTCAATGATAAAAAAGAAAACCCATCACCTAAAACGTCTTGCCAAAAAATTTGAAGCTAAACTAGGAAATACAGAGAATATGTTAAACACCATGGCTGCATAATCAGGAAAATCTAGTCTAATGGAAAATCATGGGACAAATTTACTTCAGCAAACACATTGCAGGAGAGGGAGAGAAGTTGGAAAAATAGATGAGAAGAGACTTAAGACATACAATGCAGTGTATGGACTTATATTAATCACCTATTGCTGTATAACAAATTACCCCAAGACTTAACAGCTTAAAATAAAATATTTTACAGTTTTTGAGGGTCAGGAAGCCAGGAATGGCTTAACTAGGTATTCTGGCCCAGGATCTCTCAAGAGCTTGCAGTCAAGTTTGTTGGCTGGGCTGTAGTCTTCTGAAGGCTTGACTAGAGATAGAGTATCCAATTCCAAGGTGGCTCATTCACAGGGCTGCCCAAGTGTCCTTACAACATGGCACTTGGCTTTCCCCAGAGCAAGTGATCTAAGACAGACAGAAGCCAAAGTGACTCAAAGTAATATATATTATTACTTCTCTTGGATTCTGTTAGTCCCACAGATGATCCATGATACACTGTGGAAGGGAACTATGCAAAAGCATGAATACTGGGAGACTGGCTACCACAATCTGGCCTCCTAAGATTCACATTCTTCTAATATGCAAAATACACTTATTCTCTCCCAAAACTCCCTAAAACACTTATCCTGTTACAGCACTGGTTCAAATTTTACAAATCTAAATCAAGTCTAGATATGGATGAGACTTTTCAGGTGTACTTCCTTAAGCACAGCTCCTTAAATAGAGCTCCTCTTGATCTGAATACCTGCAAATTAAGACATGCACTATCTGCTTCCACACACCTAATGTAAAATGGATAGGATAACCACTATAGATGTGTATTTAAAAAGGGGGAAGTGAGGCACATAGTTTCACAGAAATTCTGAAATCCACTTGGGAACAGGTTGGTAGTTCCTTTATTAAGATTCAAAGCCTGAGAGTAATTCTCCATGGCTCTTAACTCTGCCTTCTTTTCTCTTGGGTGTACCCACTGAGTTATCCTTCCTTTTCTATGTTTATATCTGTGTAATTTTCTCTGCCTGCTTTGTGCTTGTAAAGTGTGGATGCCCAAAACCCTGTTTTCATTTGGTATTCTGTCCTTTTCAGTCTAGGATGACAAGCAGCCTGGTAATACAATTTTCTTTTAAAAGTCTTTAAAAAATTATATTCTGCTAATACAATTCTCTTATAAACTTTGTGGGTCTCCTGTGAATTTTATTTTGAGTTCATGTCATTAGATAAAGCAACACCAATAAATCTCTTCTATATAAACCCTTTTTTACTTTGGGTTTTTTATGTATACCACACCCTTAAACTAATTCTTAGCAGCTCTATAGTTTGAAAGGTTCTATGAGGCACACCCTTTGTGTCTGAATGAAATACTCTGAGGTACCATATTAGATCTTTCTGACGTCTTAAAGGGCTTCACAAGTACACCATCAATTTCATATTTTCCTGTTAATGCCTTAGATTTGTTCTTCATTCCTAGCCATTTCCTAATTTTAACGTTTTTGTCAGTTGGAAAGGCTGAAAATCTTAAAATCCACAAGTTCTGGCTCCTTTTTAACAATCTTTCCTTTAACTTTTCTCTACTCACATTTTACTGTAAGCAATAAGAAGAAATCGGGTGACATCTTTAATATTCTGGCTGCAAATCATCTTAGCTGATTACCTAGTTCATTAATCCTATTTTCTACTTTGCACATAACTGCAGGTGACAAATTCGCTAAACTTTCTGCCATGTACCTCCAATATCAAATAAGACTTTTCTAATCTGTAAGATCTCAAGTTCAGCCACCTCAAAGTTATCATGCACAGGCAATTTTATCAAAGATTTTGAAACTTTCACTAACATCTTCTGCCCAATTCCAGGAACCAGAATCTTTATTAATTCTTTATTGCTTTATAACAAGCTAGCCCCAAACATAATATTTGAAGCAACAACATTTATCTCATGGAGTGTCTAAGGGTCAGAAATCCAGGAACAGCTTAACAGTAATTCTGGCTCAGGACCTCTCATGAAGTAGCAGTCAAGCTATCAGCTGGGGCCACAGTTATCTGATGGCTTAACTTGTGCTGGAGGATCCAAGTAAGATGGCTTATTCTCATGGCTATTTGCAGGATGCCTCAGTTTATTTTATTTTTATATTTTATTAAGGTATTATTGATATACATTCTTATGAAGGTTTCACATGAAAAAACAATGTGGTTACTACATTTACCCATATTATCAAGTCCCCACACATATACCAATACAGTCACTGTCCATCAGTGTAGTAAGATGCCACAGATTCACTCTTTGCCTTCTCTGTGCTACAGTTTTCCCCGTGACCCCCACACCATGTGTACTAAACAAAATACCCCTCGATCCCCTTCTCCCTCCCTCCCCATCAGCCCTCCCAGACCCCTCCCCTTTCGTAACCACTAGTTCCTTCTTGGAGTCTCTGAGTCTCTTGCTATTTTGTGCCTTCAGTTTTGCTTCATTGTTATACTCCAAAAATGAGGGAAATCGGTTGGCACTTGTTTTCTCCGCCTGGCTTATTTCACTGAGCATAATATACTCCAGCTCCATCCATGCTGTTGAAACGGTAGGCTTTGTTTCTTTCGTATGGCTGAATAGTATTCCATTGTGTATATGTACCACCTCTTCTTTATCCATTCATCTACTGATGGACACATAGGTTCCTTCCATATCTTGGCTATTGTAAAAAGTGCTGCGATAAACATTGGGGTGCATATGTCTTTTTTAATCTGAGAAGTTGTATTCTTTGGGTAAATTCCAAGGAGTGGGATTCCCAGGTCAAATGGTATTTGTATTTTTAGTTTTTTGAGGAACCTCCATATTGCTTTCTACAGTGGTTGAACTAGCTTACATTCCCACCAGCAGTGTAGGAGGGTTCCCCTTTCTCCACATCTTCGCCAGCATTTGTTGTTCTTAGTCTTTTCGATACTGGCCATCCTTACTGGTGTGAGGTGCTATCTCATTGTGGTTTTAATTTGCATTTCCCTGATGATTAGCGATGTGGAGCATCTTTTCACATGCCCATTGGCCATCTGAATTTCTTCTTTGGAGAAGTGTCTCTTCATATCCTCTGCCCATTCAGGTTATTTGCATTTTGGGTGTTGTGGCATGTAAGTTCTTTATATATTTTGGATGTTAACCCCTTGTCGGTTATGTCATGTACAAATATATTCTCCCATACTGTAGGATGCCTTTTTGTTCTGTTGATGGTGTCCTTTGCCATACAGAAACTTTTTAGTTTGATGTAGTCCCATGAATTCATTTTTGCTTTTGTTTCCCTTGCTTGAGGAGATGCAGTCAGGAAGAAGTTGCTCATGCTTATATTCAGGAGATTTTTGCCTATGTTTTCTTCTAAGAGTTTTATGGTTTCATGACTTATATTCAGGTCTTTGATCCATTTCGAGTTTACTTTTGTGTATGGGGTTAAACAATAATCCAGTTTCATTCTCTTGCACGTAGCTGTCCAGTTTTGCCAATACCAGCTGTTGAAGAGGCTGTCATTTCACCATTGTATGTCCATGGCTCCTTTATCATATATTAATTGACCATATATGGTTGGGTTTATATCAGGGCTCTCTAGTCTGTTCCATTGGTCTATGGGTCTCTTCTTGTGCCAGTGCCAAATTGTCTTGATGACTGTGGCTTTGAGTAGAGCTTGAAGTTGGGAAGCACAATCCCCCCAGCTTTATTCCTCCTTCTCAGGATTACTTTTGCTATTCGTGGTCTTTTGTGGTTCCATATGAATTTTAGAACAATTTTCTCTACTTTGTTGAAGAATGCTGTTGGTATTTTGATAGGAATTGCATTGAATCTGTAGATTGCTTTAGGCAGGATGGCCATTTTGACAATATTAATTCTTCCTATCCATGAGCAGGGGCTGTGTTTCCATTTACTGGTATCTTCTTTAATTTCTCTCATGAGTGTCTTGTAGTTTTCAGAGTATAGGTCTTTCACTTCCTTGGTTAGGTTTATTCCTAGGTATTTTATTCTTTTTGATGCAATTGTGAGTGGAATTGTTTTCCTGATTTCTCATTCTGCTTGTTCATCGTCAGTGTATAGGAATGCAACATATTTCTGTGTATTAATTTTGTATCCTGCAACTTTGCTGAATTCAGATATTAGATCTAGTAGTTTTGGAGTTGATTCTTTAGGGATTTTTAAGTACAATATCATGTCATCTGCAAACAGGGACAGTTTAATTTCTTTGTTGCCTATCTGGATGCCTTTTATTTCTTTGTGTTGTCTAATTGCCATTGCTAGGACCTCCAGTACTATGTTGAATCGAAGTGGGGAGAGTGGGCATCCTTGTCTTGTTCCTGATCTTAAAGGAAAAGCTTTCAGCTTCTCACTGTTAAGTATAATGTTGGCTGTGGGTTTGTCATATATGACCTTTATTATTTGGAGGTACTTGCCTTCTATACCCATTTTGTTGAAAGTTTCTATCATGAATGGATGTTGAATTTTGTCGAATGCTTTTTCAGCATCAATGGAGACGATCATGTGGTTTTTGTCCTTCTTTTGTTGATGTGGTGGATGATGTTGATGGATTTTTGAATGTTGTACCATCCTTGCATCCTTGGAATAAATCCTACTTGATCATGATGGATGATCTTTTTGATGTATTTTTGAATTCGGTTTGCTAATATTTTGTTGAGTATTTTTGCATCTATGTTCATCAGGGATATTTGTCTGTAATTTTCTTTTTTTGTGGTGTCTTTGCCTTGTTTTTGGTATTAGACTGATGCTGGCCTCATAGATTGAGTTGGGAAATATTCCCTCTTTTTCTAACTCTTTGGAAAACTGTAAGGAGGATGGGTATTAGGTCTTTACTAAATGTTTGATCAAATTCAGCAGTATAGCCATCTGGATGAGGAGTTTTGTTCTGAGGTAGGTTTTTGATTTCTATATCAATTTTGTTGCTGGGAATTTGTATGTTCAGATTTTCTATTTCTTGCTGGGTGAGCCTTGGAAGGTTATATATTTTCTAGAAAGTTGTCCATTTCTTCTAGGTTATCCAGTTTGTTGGCATATAATTTTTCATAGTATTCTCCCATAATTCTTTGTATTTCTGTGGTGTCCATAGTGATTTTTCCTTTCTCATTTCTGATTCTGTTTATGTGCGTAGACTTTCTTTTTTTCTTGATAAGTCTGGCTAGGGGTTTTTCCATTTTATTTATTTTCTCGAAGAACCAGCTCTTGCTTTCATTGATTCTTTCTATTGTTTTATTCCTCTTGATTTTATTTATTTATGCTCTAATCTTTATTATGAACCTCCGTCTACTGACTTTGGGCCTCATTTTTTATTCTTTTTCTAGTTTCAATAATTATGAGTTTGAGTGTTCATATGGGATTGTTCTTTTTTCCTGAGGTAGGCCTGTACTGCAATATACTTACCTCTTAGTATGGCCTTCCCTGCATCCCACAGATTTTGTGGTGTTGAATTATTGTTGTCCTTTGTCTCCATATATTGCTTGATCTCTGTTTGTATATGGTCATTGATCCATTCATTATTTAGGAGCATGTTGTGAAGCCTCCCTGTGTTTGTGGGATTTTTAAAATTTCATTGCATAATTTAATTCTAGTTTCATACCTTTGTGGTCTGAAAAGTTGGTTGGTACAATTTCAGTTTTTTAATTTACTGAGGCTCTTTTCGTGGCCTAGTATATGATCTGTTCTTGACAATGTTCCATGTGCACTTGAGAAGAATGTGTATTCTGCTGCTTTTGGGTGTAGAGTTCTGTAGATGTCTGTTAGGTCCATCTGTTCTGATGTGTTGTTCAGTGCCTCTGTCTCCTTACTTATTTTCTGTCTGGTTGATCTGTCCTTCAGAGTGAGTGGTGTTGAAGTCTCCTAGAATGAATGCATTGCATTCTATTTTCTCTTTTAATTCTGTTAGTATTTGTTTCACATATGTAGGTGCTCCTTAGTTGGGTGCACACATATATATAATGGTTATATCTTCTTGTTGGATTGTCCCCTTAATCATTGTGTATTGTCCTTCTTTGTCTCTTGTGACTTTCTTTGTTTTGAAGGCTATTTTGTCTGATACAAGTACTGCAACTCCTGCTTTTTTCTCCCTATTAGTTGCATGAAATATCTTTTTCCATCCCTTCACTTTCAGTCTGTGTATGTCTTTAGGTTTAAAGTGAGTCTCTTGTAGGCAGCATATAGAGGGATCTTGTTTTTTTTTTTATCCATTCAGTGACTCTGTCTTTTGATTGGTGCATTCTTTCCATTTCCATTTAGGGTGATAATTGATAGGTATGTACTTCTTGCCATTGCAGGCTTTAGATTTATGATTACCAAAGGTCTAAGGTTAGGATATTGACATTCTTGACCCTTTGATGTTTCATATAAACTTCAGAATAAATTTTTCAATTTTCCGGAAAAACTCATTTGGCACTTCTATTGTAACTGCTTTCATTATTTAGGAGGAATTGGTATCTTAAATCTGGAGTCTTTTAATACTTGAATATGGCATATTTTTCTTAGTATTAGATATTCTTTAATGTCCTTGAATAATATTTTGTTATTTTTCCCTTTAATGATCTATATTTTTAGACTTACTCTTATGTAATACTTTTATTTTTAATAAAATATTCGTATTTTTGAAATACCGTAAGTAGTATCTTTAAAAATCATTTTCTAAAAGTTCATTTCCACTGAAGAGAAATAAAGCTCACTTTTGTATGTTATTTTTTTCAGAGTCATTGCAAAGCTCTTACTTTGATAATTTACCTGTAAGTATGTTTCTTCATTTCCATTCTATCTTTTTTTTGTTTTGTTTTACTGGTGGTTGTGATCTCCAATATGGTACTTGTTCCTGATTCTAAGGGACTGCTTCAAAAATATCATCTTAAATGTTTGTCATACCTTTTGTCGATTTAAAGGAGTTTTGCACAATTCTAATTTCGCAACATGTTTTATCCATATCTATGTTAACCTTTCCAAAGGCTTTTTTTTGCACCTATTCAGATAACATATGATTTTTCTCCTCAACATGCTAAAATACATTGCTGGGTTAAATTCAACCTCATCATGTTGTATTATCTTTTTGGCATATTTGTTGGGTTCTGTTTGCTCCTGTTTAGAATTTTTGCCTCTATCTTCAGGCTAACAAAATTAAAAGAGTGTTCCCAATATACCACAGAATAGATGGTGAACATTTGGCAAAACTCCCTGGGTAACATGTTTTCTTTTTTTGGACAATTTCTACTGATTCAATCTCTTACACAGTTATCAGACCATTCATGGTTTTCTATTTCTCTTTAAATGATATTTGAAGTTACATTTTTTTGGAAATTACTTCACATATTTTACCATTTATTATAGTAAAATTGTTCATGGTATTTCAATCTCTATAGCATTTGTAATAACTTCCCCATTTTCACTTAAAATATTCTTTGTGTGTGCTTTCTTTCTTGGGTAATCTTGTCAAAGATTAGTCAGTTATTATTAAAAGATACAGTATGTTAATGGTATCTACTTTGTTTTCTCTCTCTATTGAATATTTTGTTTCATCATTCATTAATTTTACTTCCTTTATTCTTTTCCTAATCCCTCATGTTTAGGACAAATTCTTAGCTCTTTAATTTTCAGTCTTCCTTAGGTATTTAATGTTTTCAGTTTTCTTGCAAATACTGGTTTAACTGCATTACACAGGTGTTGATATGTAGTATTTTTGTCATTGTTCAATTCTGAATGTTTTCTATTCTTCACTGAGAATCCTTAAATTTGAACCATTTTATATGGAAATGGGTTTATTTTCTAAATACGTTTTCTAGACTTCTGTTGTTATTGATTTCTAATTTAATTATACTGTGATTAAAAAATGTGATCCAAATGATAATCATTTGAAATTTTAAAAGACTTTTTATGGCTAAATTTTATGGTTCATGTGTACTTAAAATATTTTTATTTCTAATTTTTAGTAATAATGGACTAGGTAATTTAGTCCTTCTGAGAACAATCAGAAAAGTTGGACAAAATATAAAACAATCATCTAAAGTCATTAGAGAGCTAATGAGACACTGAAAAACTCAGAAGAAGAAGAAGCAAGAGTTTTTGAACCTAGAATTTATGATAGATTTTCCTCTGGGGTATCTGCTGATTCCTGTGAATATGGCTGAGAAGCTGAACAGAGCTCTGACTAACTCATGAAACTAAAAAGACAAAAATTACAACTCAGGGCCTGATCTGGTAAACTACAGGATTCAGGTTCAAACTTCAAAGGTCTATATCTTGGGAAAAAGTATGAACTAAAAGTAGACCTTCTCAAATTCTGACCATCTCAATCACTGACTAGAGTAAAGTGATTTTGGATTACTAGTGACCAAAGCTGCCAGAAGACATAATCCTTTTTTCAAGATTATCATTGTTTTAAACCTCAAAGTATAATTTCTTCACACATTAGTTCTGGCATTCAATCAAAACAATGTAAAATAACATAAGTTAACAAAATTTTAGACACAAAGATAAACATACAAATAAACTCAAAAACTGTAAGTAATATAAAACAAAGAAAACCGTAAGAAGAAATGATACATAAAAGTGAATAGGACAATATGATAAACAAAAATCATAACAAAGAAGCTTTAGACAAGAGCAGATCCCACAATTACTATACACAGATTTTAAAATAATTACGCTAATGTTTCAGAAAATAAAAGATCAGATTGAGACAGAAACTGTAAAATAGAACTAAATAGAAATGCTTGAACTGACAACAACCAAAAAAGATAACTGAAATAAATGCTTTAACAGATATGTTTGACAGATTAGAGACTTTTTAAAAGAAAACTGTAAACTGAAAGGTAAGATTTATCCAGAATGAACTAGAGACACAAATGAATGGATACAAAAGATATAAAGTGAAATGATCTAACATACATTTAAGTGGAGTAAGAGAAGAGGACCACAGGGCAGCAGGGAATTAGGGGAGAGGGATCTAGGGTAGAAGCAGTGTCTGATAGGAGCTGAGATTTTTCCAGAATAGAATAAGGCCATTTTATCCCAGATTCAAGCAGTATTACAGACTTCAAAAAATAAACAAAGAAATAATTTAGTCAGAACACAATAAAACTGCTTCACATTTAGACAACCACCTTAAAAGCAGCCAGGAGAAAAAAAGAGATTATCTTTAAAGGGGCCAAATAAACTGACATTATTTATCAAAAAAAAATTGTGGAAGCCAAAAGCAATGGAATATATCTTCAAAATAAGATAGCTGCTAATTCAGTAAAAATATTATTTGAAAATGAAGGTGAAGTATTTTCAGGATACAAGAACTGAATTAGTCACCTGCAGACATTTACAAAAGGAAATACTAAAGCAAGTTTTTTAGGAAGAATATGATCCCAGATGGAAGCTCAGAAACTCAAAAAAGCCATGAAGGACAATAGACAAAGTTGATGTTTGAGTAAACACAAATGTACATTGTATAAAAACAAAAATCTCTGAGGCATTTAGGAAATATATGTTAAGTATATATACAATGTATTATATGTATAACATGGAATGGGTTGGTACATAAAGTTGATGTGTTCTCAGGTCCTTACATTGCACAGAAAGAGGTAAAATACAAATTACTAAAAGAATATATTATTTTAAAGCTTATAGGGTGGGAGAAATGGAATAATTAAAAATAATCTAAAAGAAAGCAAAAAAAGGAAAAAATCATTTTTTGAGATTTTCAGATGGGACAAAAAAAGAGCAAAGAATGATAGACTTAAATCCAAGCATATTAGTAATTATGTTACATGTAAGCTGACTGAACACTTCAATTCAAAAAGAAGTATTATCAGAATAGTTTTAGAAACTGTATTATTTCCTGTCACTCCTCAGGCTAAAATGCTTTTTCCACTGCATTTAGAATAAAATTCAAACCCTTTCCTGGCTTTCAGTGCCAACATAATTTAGTCCTTTACTACCCCTAAACTTACTTTCTTAGTCACTATGCTCCAACTAGGCAGGCCTTCTTTCAGTTCCTGAAATATTCCAACCTGGTCCACAACTTAGGGTTTTGGATTATTGTCCCTTCTGGAAGCAGTGGTTTCCCCAATTGTTGCCAAGTTGGATATTCCTGCCAAGTAGCAGCTTAAATGGCACTTTCTTAGCTTTCCTTAGACACCTCACTGAGAACATTTATCTTAATTTCCTACTTAGCACTATTATTGTATGTTTTTCTTATTTATTTATGGTCTACTGCTACTAAAATGTAAATTCCCTGGAAGGACCATGTCTGCTCTATTTACCACTATTTCCCAAAGTCTAGAACAGCAAATAGAACACAGTAGATACTCAATAAATACTTAATGAATAAAATTAATTTAGGTTTTAAACAGATGGGTTCTTTTGTTTTGTTTATTGCTCTTAGTAGTGGTTGTTTAGACTTTCCTGATACTAAAAGGTATGAAATGATACCAAGATCTCATTCATGTACATTAATGATCCTTGAAAATGTGTATTGTATAATTTGTGTAGAATTTACAGGACTTCTACCAATTAACCAGGTATGTGGTATAGTACAAGATATAACTATGGTAACATGTAAATAAAGGAAAGGTTCAGAGGAAAGCTCCTGATTATTAAATTATTGCAATATACTTCTGAAGAACATGTTTGTTGTTCCCAAATTAGAAAGATGAGAGTAATACAGGTAGAAGGTACAAAGCATAATTTTTTTGGAAAAAAAAAAAGCTCCTTTCATCTATTCTTAAGTAAAGGAAAATGAATTTTTTAACAATTGCTCCCCTACATTACGATTAGCAGAAGTAATGTTGAGGGGGCATGGGGAGGACTATACAACTCAGAGAAGACAAGTAGTGATTCTATAGCATCTCACTACACTGATGGACAGTGACTGTAATGGGGTTGGTGGGGGAGACCTGATGAAGGGGGTAGTTTAATCACCATAATATTGCACATGTAATTGTAGATTAATGATACCAAAATAGATTAAAAAAAAAATTGCTCCCCTACAGAAAGATTGTTTTAGAGGTAACTCAAGGAATGATGATTGATGTATTTTGGTTACTTTTTTACTCTTTATGATAAACATTTTTTTCAAGTTGAAGTAATCATACTGGTCACAAGTTTGCATCTTCCTCTATTAATTTATAAAATAAACTTTTTCCAATAGAAAGACTAGTCTAAGGGCCTTTAAAAAATAGCTAGATAATATTCCACCGAGTATACAAGATAGAATTTGACCAACCTCTAATTGTTAAAGATTGTTCCTAATTTTCTTTTTCCCATTTTAAGTATTGCCACATCTAACATTTTTGTCCATAAGGCATAAGAGTAATTTAACTCAAGTGATTTTGTCTACAACATTCACTTAAATAGAATTTCTTAAGAGGAATGGAGCAGGCAACACAAAAAGAGGTCCTAGCTCTCCAAGCATTTATATCTAATTAGGAAAACAATGTACATTGTGGGGAAAAATTACAAAGGCACTGAATAAGAAAGCATATATTTATTAAATATTATTAATACATACATTTATAAATATTATTAAATGTAAGAAATTTCTTAGAGGAATTAATGAGGGAAACATTTTGTAGATTATATAGCTGGACTTTGAAAAAGTGTTAGGTCTTAAAAGTTTAAAGTGTTTCAGGTCAGCGTGGGTGTTAGAGGGGGTAATTTTTGTTGGTGTTCTTAGTATTTGTGAACAATTCTCAGAACATTGCAACTCATCACAAAGCCCTAATAGTAAGCAACCAAGGCTTTTGTCAAAGATTGTGGACTCCTGTCTCCCTTGCCAAAACTACATGATTTATTTTTTAATCTCCATTATCCACATCTTTTTTTCCCTTTCATAATTCTCCCCTATTTTGTATCGTTGTCAAAGACTCTCATCTAAGTAAAGGTAATAGGTAAGTCCCTCTACTTCAAGGCATGCAACCAATACAAAACATTACAATTATTCTATAGGATAAAAATGACTGAGAGATGGATGCTGCCTCAGAACATACACTGTATGCACTTTAATCTTAAAAACGTAACTTTTAAAAGATTTTCCACACTGTAATAGAAATAGGAACATTAAAGGATATTATTTAAGAGTTATTTATCAACTTAGCAAATACCAAATAAGGAACACAGAACCCCATAATCTATTAAAAATGATAAGCAGATAACGAATACTATGATTTCCTTTCACGCTTTTGCTCTGGCAGGAATGGATTCCACCCTAATAGTTCCAGTCTTACTGTCACATAGGAGATGCTTTCTGAACTTCAATGAGGATGCCAGCTTTAGGACAGACATAAGAACCACAGTGTCAGAAATCAAAGAGGAAGACGTTACAGGATGTGTTGTTATGGACAGACTGACAACCACTTTCCTTCTCCACCTTTTCTTCAAGTACAACGGCTGCTTCCCACAGACACACCAGCAGAACCACTCCAATACTCTACCACACTTACCATCTGCAGATGCCCTGGGGGGTGTCTATTTACAACCTTGTCCCCGTACAGAAGTAGAACACTCAGAGAAGTTCTGGACTCATCCTCAGCAGTATGGTTTCACAAACTATTTCCCAGCCTCACGGCACCTCCAGCTGTTTCCAATGTTAATACTTATGATTCCAGTATCTTCTCTAATTGTAACGCTACTTATGCCCCACAAAACTTAAAAACAACTCATACACTCAGTCTCTAGCCATCTTTCTAATATATGGCAACTGCCCTGTGCATGTTTCTTTTGGATGGCTCCGAACTCTGATTCCCAGAGTCTTTTGACCTATGTTATAGCTCATGCTTCAGGTACTTTGATAGGGAGGGTGTAGCTGAACATCTGTAGCCACCCCTGCCTGCCCAACCTTCTTAACCTCTGAAGCATCCTAATTTCCCTCCCCAGTTCCGGCGTTATGACAAAACTAGACACTATAGCAAAAAGATCTCAGATGAAATTGAATACAGTCACAACTTATATCCATTTCAAGTTTGTCTCCAGTACTGTCTTATTATAGCCAAATAAAAAAGCCGAGAGAGTTGACGGGTACAGATTTGGGGAAAACAACACAAAATTAAGAGGTAAATGGGAGTTTAACTTTTTTTCCAGTTGAGAAAATGCACATTTCTTAAACTAAAAAGAAGCCGTCCATATTGGAATGTATTAAATAGGCAGAATTCTCTTCCCAGTTTCTCTGCTCTTCTGGATGTACTCCTGGCTTCAGCAGGTATCTGTTAAAAGTGAAGAAACTTCTCACCATCAAATTCCACTGCCCTGAGAGAGGGAAGAGCTGGAGGGCCCACTAAAGCAGGGAGCAGAGAGACAACAGAGGGCCCGGTTGTGGACATCCAGAAAGTCTCCAAGAAGGAACAACCAGAAAACGAGAAGATAAAAAGAGCAAGGGCGTGGCTGAGCTGAGGCAATTACTGTGTTGTCCAGACACGAGCACAGCCTGTGGTTTTAAATCCGCTGCGTCTGGGGTCGGCTCCCGTCCCTTTTCGCCTCCATCACCGCCCAGAGCGAGGACGCGCTCCTGCCCAGACCACCCAACCTACCTCCGGGTCCTCACAGGCGCGGTAATGCCGCGCCGCCCGCCCACCTACCTGCGCTGCGCCTGCGCCTCCCCTGCGCGCTCTCAAGGTCAGCACCACCCCCAGCTTCTAACCTAGCGCCCACGGAAGTGGCCCTATAGGACGTCCTGCGTATCCTCACCTCTGCGTGGCGTGTGGTCGCCGGCGTTCGGTAGAAGGGTGGGACTTCCTGTCCCGCGGGGCAGGACTTCCGGCAGAGCCGGAAGACCTTCTCCTTGGCGGTGTCGAGAGGCTCCCGGCTGCCGGTTATACCGGGGAGGTCCTGGACGGTCCCGGCGAGTCCAGGGCATTTGGTCAACGACCTGTCTTTGGCGCCATGGTGAGTCCTCCTGTGAGGGCTGAAATGCTAACAGTGGGGAGGAAAGGGCCTGAAGGTCAGTCCTGTGAAGGAGCGGGTCGGGTGCCCAGCGGAGGATGGAGTGGGAGGGAGCAATGAAGATGAGCCTCAGGGTAGAACCTACCACCTGCCCCGGGGCACCGGAACCCCTGCGCCCTCGAAGGTGCAGCATCTGTTCTGCCCAACCGCGAGATTTGTCGAGGAGTACGGAGTAGGTAGTCAGAATGTTCGTGGCCCATTGACTGTGGTGTGTGGCGTCAGGTGGTTCCAGAGTTGACCTTGCCTAGTTGATCATTCCCTCCTTTCCCTCCTCAGCTGCACGGCAGCAACTAAGGTATTCAGATCTTAGAAATGCCTTTATATTTTCCACGTGCATTCAAAGGATCCCCTTTTTGTAGAGGATCAACGCCTGCCACTTAAAGAAAAGGCTGCTTATTTTCCAGACTTGGGCCTTTTAATTGGAAAGTGTTAATGAAAATAAACCAGCTTAGTAAGGAGAGATTTTATCGAAAAGAATATTGCAAGGACATGGGGGAAAAGACTATTACAAATAGGGAGAATGCCCTGACCATAAGATCTGCAAGCGTCTCAAAGGTTGGGGGAAAAGAGGTCTTTCTTTTATAGGGAGGGGTAAACAAAGTAAGCAAGAATTGTGTAGGGAGAAATGAGATGAAAGTATGGTATGTTTGAACAGTAGATAAGAGATTATTTTACCCTAATGTCAGACTGTTAAGGAGGAGTTGTAGACTGTTCCAGCCTAAGGATGGGCCAAAGTTCCGGGATCTGAGGGAAGAGGATCTTAACTAGGATTTGGATAACAACGTTTTGTTCTGATTGATATATGGGAACAAGCAGTTAAGGTAGTAATTTACAGAGTATGAGAGTGTGCAGGCTCTGTTTGCCTTGTTACAGGTAAATTAGGGGGACATCTGTGAATCTTATCTGAGTCCTATGGGACTGATGGTTCATTGCAGTAAGCAATTTCCAGAACAGAAAAGTGCCGGTTGTAGGGTATTTCTTAACCTTTGCTATTTTTCAAAATAGTAGTGGTCTTGAAAAAATTCAGCATTGTTAGTGACATGACTATATAAAAGATTCCAAATCCATATATTGAAGGGATTCTGTCTTGCAATTTAACTTCAATTTGCTGTGCTTTTTCAGGACCAATGTTGACCTCATTCAGCTATTGTGTATAAGCATGGACTTTTGAATGTCTTTTAGAAACTTAACTGAATGTGAAACAAAGAACTTGAAAATAATATGGTTCCAGTCCACTTTGCCAGCTAACCTATGACTCTTTTGGGCATTGTGTGTATATGTTTTAACTTAAGTGAGTAATACAGTTTGTGTTCATCAAGATTTTCTTTTTCCTTTTAGACAAAGATAGGGAACAGTAGAATGAGAAGAAACCAAAGATAGTAATTAGCCTAACCACCCCATTTTCCTGTGATTGTACATAAAGAATCTCAGATCTAGAAATAGGCAGTGATTTATTTAAGGTAACAATAATTTGGCATAGTCTGGACTAAAACTCAGATCTCCACTAATTAAATTTAAGCTCAATTTTTGAAATTTTGGTGTGAAAAGTTGAAGATTGACTGTAAAAAAATTCTTATATTATAGTTGCAGAGAAGCTGAATGTGAACTTATTTCCAGTATTCTATAATACTAGAAGTAGAAATCCTCACCTGCAAGTTCAAAATAGTTTTATTTTAAGCTAAAGTAAACAAACTCATGTTATTTTTCAAAATGCCACTTAAGAGAATGCCACCTGGAGAATATCATGGGCCAGGTAGTTGACTCTCTCCATTCTGGTATTGCTTGCATTTCTGAGTTAATTTGCTTTAACTCAGCTTTAGCTTTCCCAGCTATGAAATTGATAATGTCTGTATATGCAAGTGTGGTCAATGCTTGGAATCCTTTAATGAAAGGGCTTAGCTATTAAATGAAGTGAACAGAGTTGCATTTATTTAGGATCAGCTTGAATTGAAAACTTTTGCACTGCTTGAGCCTAATGATACAATTAAAATAATGTAATACTGAACTCAGAAGACCCAGATTGCCCATTACTAGTTACATGAATTTGGCAATATCATTTGGCAACTTAGATAAGAGAAGTGGGACTTGATGAGGATTAAAACACCTAACTCTCATTGATTGTACGACTTCAGGACTCAGGACTTTTTTCAGAATAGGAATTTGTTTCTGATTAAATAAAATTTAGCCATTTCCACTGTATTTTTCTTTGCCCTTTTGATTATTCC
Organism: Phataginus tricuspis; assembly: GCA_029783875.1. Taxonomy (NCBI): domain Eukaryota; kingdom Metazoa; phylum Chordata; class Mammalia; order Pholidota; family Manidae; genus Phataginus; species Phataginus tricuspis. Next base: position 22,674,175 of record JAQQAC010009165.1, read on the forward strand.
AGTTTGATTTCTTTTATTCTCCTTTTCTTTGTACTTCATGTAGGTAGTGCTTGGAATTTCAGTCCGTATATTTAGCCAAGTATTTCACTACTGTCCTAAATACTACTACAGAATGGAAAGCAAAGCCTTGGGACACCTTGGTTTTATTTCTGTTTTAACTGATATAAACTTTATTCTGTTCTCATGTTTTCTGATACATTACATAGAGCAAAAGTCAGTTAATGCCTGTGCATGTAATAAGGGTCTCCTGTTGTGAGCAAATGACAATAGGACTCTAATCCAGACTAAAAATACAGAGTATGTACTCTCAGTTATTTTGCTTTCATGTTGTGAAAATGGATAGTCTGTAGAAAATTTACTAAAGGAATAAAACTGTTCTGTACTTTTCTTTTGAAAATTATAGACCAACTTGAATCAAATAGGTCTTTCCACCATTTAGGCTGATTTGTGGGAGAAGAGTAGATTAGAGCTAACTTCTGGAATTGCAGGTATCTCATGGCCTGTTGTATATATGTAGCATCCTGTGGTAACGTTTACTGCTAGGATTGAGCTATGGTCTGTTGGAAAAAAAAGGTTGTAAACCTCTATCTTAGTCAATCAGTTAATGAGCAAGATTTTTGCGGGGGGAGGAGAAGTGTTGGGAAGAGAATGTGGTAAACGTTATAAGAGAAATACATGTAATGTTCTTAGAGAGTACAGAGAAAAATTAATTCTAATGGAGGGGTGGGAGTCATGTAGTAGGTGACTTCAACTGAGCTTTGAAAAGTAGGTTAGGACATGAATTCTCAAACTTGAGTTTACATAGGATTCACCTGTAATGCTTGATAAAAATGCCTGTCTGGGCCCCATTATTGTGGGGTTGGCATTTCAGAATCTTACTTTTAATGAGCTTTACACTTAAGCTGAAACTGGTTGTCCTTAAACCACATTTTGAGAGAACTCTAATGCAGATATTAGAGACTTTCGTGGAGATACTGGAAGTTTTTGAACTATCTTAATGATAATCAGACATCTGTGGTTTGTTGATGTAGTGGATTACTCTAATTAATTTTTGAATGTTGAGCTAGCCTTTCGTACCTAGAATAAATCTCACTTGGTCAGGGTGTATAATTCATTTTATACATTGTTGGTTTTGATTTCCCAATATTTTGTTTAGGATGTTTTGCCTCTATGTTCATAAGAGATACTGGTCGGTAGTTTTCTTTTCTAGTAAATGTCTTTGCCTGGTTTTGGTATTTGGTTAGTTCTGGCTTCATAGAATGAGTTTCAAAGTATTCCTTCTGCTTTTATCCTCTGAAAGATTATAGAGAACTTGTATAATTCTTCCTTATGTTTGGTAGAATTCACAGTGAACCCATCTGGGCCTGGTGTTTGCTGTTTTGGAGTTATTAATTATTGATTCAGTTTAATAGATATAGACCTATTCAGAATGTCCAGTTTTGCATCAGTTTTGGCAAATCATGTCTTTCAAGGAACTGGTCCATTTAATTTAAATTATAAAATTTGTGGGCCTGTTGAATTGTTTGTAGTGCTTCTTTATTATTCTTTTAGTGTCCATGGGATCTGAGGTGATATCCCCTCTTCACTTTCTGATTTTAGTAATTTTGTGTCTTCTCTTTTTTCTTAGTTAGCCTGGCTAGGGGCTTACTGATTTTTATTGATCTTTTCAAGGAAGAAGCTTTTGGTTTCATTGATTTTTTTTCTCTGTTGAGTCCCTGTTTTCAGTTTCACTGATGTTTGCTCTAATTGTTATTATTTATTTTCTTCTGCTTGCTCTGGATTTATGCTCTTTTTCTAGTTTCTTAACGTAGAATTTTAGGTGGTTGGTTTTAGACCTCCTTTGCTAATATATGCATTCCATACTATACACTGCTTTTGCTGCATCCCATAAATTTTGATAAGTTGTGGTTTTATTTTAATTTAGTTCTGAGTATTTTAAATTTCTCGAGATTTCCTCTTTGATTCATGTATTATTTATAAAAGTTGTTTAATCTCCACATATTTGGGGTTTTTCCACTTTCTGTTAATTGATTCTAAATTTAATTCCATTGTGATCTGAGGGCAGACATTATATTATTTCTGTTATTTTACATTTTTTAAGGTGGATTTTTTGGCCCAGAATGCTGTCTTGGTGAATGGACATGTCTAGCTTGAAGGATGGGTCTGGCCAGTTTTTGTCAGTTAATCACAAAGTAGCAGATATTTGAATTTCTTCTCAGTTTTCTGACTTTTCCTCTTTCACTACTTCTTTCTAAAAGCAGCTTAGTTTAGATAATATACCATTCTCTTGGTTAGCATTTGGTTGATTCAAAGTTGATTCTTAAGGTTGGTGTATGCTTTGGGCTTTGGTCTATTTATTAAATAATTTTTTTGTTTGCTCTGGGATAAAAACATAAAGCAAATTTAGTTGATTTTAGAAAATCAGAAGATATTCTAAAGTGTTCATTTCTAAGAGAGAATTTATTGTTTCATTACTGTTGTGCCATGGTTTTGCCCATGTTACTAAGTCAAGAATGAATACAGCTTGCCCCAAAGGAACTTTGCATAAACTTGTCTGTAAATTGCATTCCTACTCTTTCTATACTCTACCCTTGAGTTACAGGAAAAAGAATTCTTTAAAGCCTGGTGAAATGAACATTCTCTTGGTTTTGATCGAAATGATTATACCTTTTGTTTCACCATACAAACATGCTGTTATCTCAAAAGTATTTGTTCAATCATTCACTATTTATTAAAAGCACCATTTGTATGCCAGGTACTGTTCTTAGCAAAAGGGATATAACTGTTTATAAACAGAGACAATCCTGCCTTTATGGAACTTAAATTTTTGGGAGAATGATGATAATCAAGTAAGATATAATATATGTTAGTCATGATTAATGCAACAAAGATAAAGGAGAGTAAAGGATAGAAAATGATTGGAGTAGTTATTTTAAATAGTGCATTCAGGGAAAGCCTCAATGAGGCGATAACATTGGAATAAATGTGTGTGTGTGTGTGTGTATTTAGTTTGTATGCCCAGTACCTATGAGCACCCTAAAAACTTACTGTAGTATCAGACTCAAAGCTCATATTGTCTTTACTTATATAATGTTTCAGTAAAGTTATACGTGATCATTTTTCCAAACAGTGAACAGGAAAATAATAGAGATGTGCTTTTTTAAAAAAGTACAGAGATTACATTTTATTTAATAGATTCCACTTTTATCCCACATACTTTGTCTTAATACTTCTTGAGACAATACAACTCATTCTCTCAAAAATCCTGATTTTGTATCTATATCTTTTACTTATATAAACACAAACTTAATAGTTTTATTGTTAAAGTAGATTAAATATCTTTTTGCTATAGGCCAAAGATTTAGAAAAACTTGAAACAATTTCAGCTTTTGGTGCTTTGATATTGAGACTCAGGATCTTAGTGTCTGATTATGGGCTTTATTTTCTTTTTAATCGTTTAGATTAAAAACCATACACATGTTATCTTTAAAGATGACTTTGGGAAAAGTACAATAAATATATGGCATTGAAAGTGTGTTTGAACTAAAACTAAGTGACCTCTATAATTTGACTCAAGATTCTGTGATTCTGAATATGTGAATTTGTAAATGTTGTTGATGTACATTTAGTTGAATGTACATTGAGCGGTCAGAGGAGGGAATATTCAGTTTGTATAGTGTAGAAGAAAAATTTCACAAAGGATTGACTGGACTAGGTCTTTAAGAGTAAGTAGAAATATGTCAGGTGGATAAGAAATTGAATTTTACTTTTCCTTAATAACAATCGTAGCTGCATTTATTTAGCAGTTAATATTTATCTACTTATATTAACTTATATAAATCCTTTTGTAGTTAAATCTTTTTTTCTTAACCTTGTTTTTTCCCCCCCTCCAATTTTTACCCACTTTTTTCTTTCAACCTTTATTTACAAATGTGGAAATGGAGGAACAGCATGATCAGAGTAACTCATCTAAAATCATACAGCTAGTGGTGGTGGAATTTGACTTTGAACCAGGCTTTTGGCCACTGTACTGTTGTGCAGTACACTTTGAAAAATACACTTCAACTTATGAAAAGATTGAGTTTCAAAATATTTTTCTATAAAAATAATATAATTAGTGATTCTATATCTAGAATCCCAACTTAGTTAATACCTAATATAAAATCTCATACAGTATTAAGGAAATTAATCATTACTGTCATGCATAGCATTAATGATTGGCCTTTCTAACTGAGGCGCGAAACACATCTGGGACTGCTGCAGTAAGTCACATTATATAGGAGTTCCTTTGTATTATTTCCACCTTACCTATGTCCAGTTAAGTCACTTCTCACACCAAAGCATTAGTTTCCCTTAGGCCTGGAGATGGACTTGTCATAACACTGATGAAGTGAGGCGCGATTAGAACACAGGGGATGAGCAGCTGTGGTGAATTGAAATTTCTTATCATTCTAAGCATTTAGTGTGTCACACTTGTTCTAAGCCTGTTTCACAGCTCATTTCTTTGCTTGAGAGCTCAAAGGATTGGCTTGCTCCTTTTCTTTCACTTGGACTACGTTTTGCTCACAACTAGAATTTTGTTTTCTCCTTGAGTTGCAAAGAAGAATATAGTTTTACAGAATACCTTCCCTTCCCTCCATATATTCAGCACACAGTAAATGTTTTTACTGCTAGGAGATTTTTAAAAGTCATTTCCCCACGTTACTTCCAGCTGACCATAAACTGTCTGTCTGAATTTACCATAAAGGTCATTTAGGAAAAAAAACAGAAGCTGTCCGTGATAATGATGGGTCTTTGCAATAAATTCTTGGAAGGAGAGAGGTTTGGATTGTGAAGAAATGATCTGGAAATACTAAGGGCCTTTGGAGAAAGAAAGGGAGACTTTATTCCACTAGTAGAAATTAATTAGGAAGAAGGAACTTTAAGAAGCTGTTCTACTCCATATTACAAATATAAGATTGTAGACTGCCCTCAGCTAATGTCATGAATAAGGCACTATGAGGTTATGGCTGTTTTCTTTTTTAAATAGTTTAATATTTTTATCTTTGTGATAAGTAGTAGAATCCTTATGAAATAGTAATCTGAATCACTTATTTTTTATATAGCTATCCATGTCTACCTTTTACACAGTGCTTAGCTGATTTTTGTTATCTCTTTGCTGTTGATTGTCACTGCCTAAATGCAATGATCCACTTAGAGAAAGCAATGCTATAGTTTCTTGCCTTCTTTTCCTGAGAGAAAAAGTCATACTAGGTGATTCTGCACCACCAAAACTTCACTAACATGAATAGTTTTTTAAGTATTTGTATCATTTCAGAAGATTTTGATCATTTTTATTATGAGTATAAATGATTAATTTAAAATGGTTGTGGGCATATGTATTCAATAAGTGTTCCATGATTAGAATCTCTTTTTTTCTGAATACAGAATGCCCAAGAGAAAGGCCATGATGTTTACTTCTAAAGTTTTGCTTTTATTAATAGTTAAATTAATTACTAGAATTTTACTTCTGCTTAAATTAATGCATACTGTCTCTCCCTACCTCTTCCTCTATTAGACAAATTAACATTAGGATAATGAAGCCTCACTGTATCATTTATTACTAGACAGCTTAGTTGTTGGATTTACCAATCTTTTCCTAAACCAATCTTTAAAAAAAAAAAAGTAGAATCTGGATAACTGGAATAAGAATTATTGCCAACAAAATATGTTTTCTAGTTAGGAGAGACATAAGAAAACTTTAGTAACATTCATTGTAATGTAAGTCATAACTTTAACTGAGACGTTTGTTCTTTAAGACTAAACCTATTCAATTTGATTTCAACTAGCATTTGTTGAGTGCTTATTCTTGATTTTGATAGCTTCTCAGTCATTCATATCAGAAGTATTTAAAGTCATCATAGTTCTTTATCTTGATAGTGAGTAAAAAAATTTCAGATCATAAAGAAAATGAGTCCTTTAATAAGAGAAATTGGCAAAATAGAAAAATTAAAAAAAAAATAGAACTATTGACATTCATGAATCTCCTGAGAGAAATTCCTGCAAGCCACTGATTGAAGTGAGAATGCTGTGCAGTGGACTAGGTGTACTTTACATTAACTTGGAGTTCTGGTTTCCTGTCAGGTCTCCTATAAGTGTTAGCTCATTTAATCTTAATGAGGAAGGGATAATTATTCATTCCCATCAGCAATAACTGCACATCACAGGCTTTGATAATTGTTTATAAATGGTAAATATGTGTATTTAATTAAAATACTGTAATCATCAGAATAAGATCTTTTAAGATTTTGGAGATCATTTGCCAACTCTTGTAATTTTGAAGATAAGGAATGAGTCCCAGAGAGGGCTTACTTAATTGGCGTAGCTAGTTAGTGACAGGACTACTTCAATTCTAGTGTGTTTTTCAACACATTAAAATATTCACAACAATGCAGCTTTCTAATAGTTAACATTAGATGTGCACATTGAATTTTCTAGTTTTTTTTTTGTATATGGCTTAAAATTTAGTTAAGTCAAAACTTTGATTCTAAATTTGTCTAATGAAGCTTTATTAGTGTACTTAACAAAGTTGTTATTTTTAGTTTAAGAGTATTTGTAACAGAAATACTTATGCATTAAGTTGAAAGGATTATTTTATAAAAATAGATGTACTTCTGAGATATGTGAAAGCATAATATATTGTTTTTTGGTCTTAAAGTGAAGAATTATGCTTAAGTTCAGTGCTTGGCATATAGTAGGAACCTGAATACAGTGAAGAACAGTGGGCAAATTTATGCTTACCTTTTGATTTCATCTAAAGAGTAAATATTCAACTTGTAGTGTAAGCCTGCTATGTTAGGCACTTTTGTGGTAGTGGGGTTGGGGCTCAAAAATGAGATAAATACAGTTTCACTAAGGAGAGACCCTTAAGTTGGCGATCACAGTTGAGCATGATAAAGGTTGTTTTGGAGTTATGCATATATTTTTTAGCAAGAAGATTTTATAGAGGAAGTGAACATTCAGGAATAAGTAGGAATTGGTTAGCACAAAATGTGTATGTCAAATAAAAATTTGCCAGTTTTGACTTGTAGCTCTTTGAATATAGATCTATAGGGATATTTTCTGTGTTAAAAATACAGAGTAATAGACTTTATAAAAAAAATATATATGTGTGTGTATATATAAATACAAAGTAGAGTGGCAGAGTTTAGGGATGCCTTCTTCCATTGAACCTGTTGTTTGTTACTTATCAGTACTATAATGAAACATTTATGCCTGTCTTGGCTAGAGATGAAGTGGCTTGTAACATTTTTAAAACTATTTCATTCTTCATCAACATTTTAATGACTATGGTATTGCTGTATATGAGATACTGCATAATTCATTCCACCTACTCTAACTGGAAAATTATCCTTTAAAATAAACAACTATTAATTTCAACACTAGTAAAATGGTTTATGAATTATATTTAATTAGAATGCCCTCTATTCTTGTGAAAAAGTGTCTATCCCTGCCCTCTATTTGTTGTTAGTCTTCCACTTTGCCTTATCAATTTGTATCAAGGAAAATGTCCTCTATTAAGTTTATTTCTAAATTTAATCAATTCTGAAAAGCAGCTTTATATCATCGCCTTCAGCCTAAAGTCTGAAAGTGTTTTATTTCATCACCTTCAGCAGAAAGTATAGAGCTGCTGTTTTTGAATATAGTTATGTCAAACTCATGCATTATACTATGTTGTAAGTCCAACTGAGATATTTAAATTGTAGCTAGGCATTTCATTGAGGGTTTGTGATTTTTACCTTAAAATACATTAAGTCTGTTATTCTGTCTTGGAAAATAACAGCTTGTACTTGTTACTTTAAAGAAATTAAAAATGTGTTTGATGCTGGCAAACCGAACTAATTCTGTGAACAAATTTGAAAACCTTTTTGTGCTTGAGTTCAAATCATAGTTGTTGATAACTGTATTTTACAGTTCCCTTTCTCTCATTTTACCTTCTTATGTGTATAGTCCTACTTGAAGTATTATTTTGAACTGTATGGAATTTCTGTTTTGTAGGTTGAAACAGTGAAATATTTGTGATTTCATGTTTTCACCAATAAATCCATACTAAATATCAATAGGTAACCTTATTCTTACTCTTTGGTTTCTTTCCTACCAAAACCTTTTGTTTCATGTACAAGTTCATCAGACCTTTCTTATCACGTTTCTAGACCTCTCAGTCATGTTGCCAAGATCCTTACCTTGGTGTGGTATTCTTAAAGGTCTCTCAAACTTTGTCCACTAAGTTTTTAATTTAATAAATCTCTACCTATTTATGCTTCTGTTCAGTAGGACATGGTCTCATAAAGTTGTACTTTCAACTTACACCTTTGTCTCATTCATTTCTGATTCCTAAGTGATTGCATTCCCTCAGTTGACTCCTTTCTAGAATATTCAGCACCCCCCAATGTTGATTCCTTTTTGCCTTAAGTCTGTACATTTTCCCCCTTATAAAAAATGTTTTTAATATGTGAACCATTCTAGTAACCATCAGATATTCCCCTTATTGCTTAGTTTCTCCAAGAAATAATTATGCCCATTCTTTCCATCTTATCTTTACATAAAGTTTTACCCTAACCTACTGATAATTTTCCTTGCAGAGATAATTACTAATCTCATGCTTAATTCCTTTTTTCTTTCTCTAAAAATCTTAATTACTTTTGTTTTTGCTCTTGTTTGAAGTTGTTTTAGTTCAAGCTCCTTGGCCTTGGTTGTAGTATGTCAGCAGACTTCTAATTTAGCTCTTTGCTTCCAACTACTTTTACCCCTCCACTTTATTTTTCTATTGTAGTGGCTGTTGTCCTTCTAAAATATATTTGATTTGGTTACTTCCAGGCTTAAAAACCTGGATTTACTTCTATGTGTCTGCAGAAAAGTCCATTGTGTGCAGCCCATACCAATGTCCAGAGCATGTGGAACTGTTCATTATTTTGAATCATGCCATTTACTTTTTGTACAGAAAAGTTTATCTCTCTAAACTTCTTTTCTGTGCGACTGTGGGTTACTTCTTTAACCTTGTAAGAGTAGTTCAGATGTCACTTCTCTGAACCAGTCTTTCCCAGCTCTCCTATGTATATTTAGTCACTCCCTGTCTTGGAGTGCTCCCATAACCTTGACACTGACCTCTGCCGTACCACGTATCACAGATTTGTAGGTGGCAGTGAGGGGTAGTGACTACTTTAAGAGTTTGATAAAACCACATGATGTAAGGATTGGGTTGTATTCTAACCTTGAATATAGATTCTGCAAGATCTAAGGTAGATAAGATTGTAGCCAAATCAGTGGTATTTATATATCAAAAGAGAATAATATTTAGATAAGTTTTGTCTAAAGAAAGTGTATCAATTGGATAGTAGTTTATCAGTTGAAAATCTAGAAAAGCAGTTTAAATATGCAGTATTGTACATATGTATCCAGAACTATTTAAGGTTGAGAGTATTTCACTCTCTAGAAGGCTATTGGTTATATTCTGTAACCTTCAGCTCTAAGTCACTTCTCACCAAGCAGTGTGCTTCTAATTTGACTTCCACTGTATCACTAAGACAGTAATGGCATGGAACACTTAGTGAACTTGAACATTTGATCCATTTGGTGGTTTATGTTTCACTGTAAATTAGTTGATAAAACTCTTAAAAAACCTGATTATTGTCAGTTGGCCTCATGTGGATTGTATCAGCAAAGCATGTTTTTGTGTGTTCTGCAGGGCTAAGGATGCAGCCAAGGTGCTGTCCTTAGGGGGCCTGTTTGAGGTTGGTTTGTCCACTTCCCTGAGTTTCCTGTAGTCTACATCTGTCCTGTCTGTGGCTCTAGGATTCTACCAATCACCCAAACAAAAACATCCTGAAATAACCTTTGAGACATTCTTCAGTTTTACTTCACAGTTGTTTTCCTTCATGTTCAGTTATATTTAAAGTTTAATTGATTTTCTTCTGACATGTTATCTTTGTGCATTCTTGGTTTCAACCTCTTCTACCTTAGTCTTAGGTTTTCTCTTTACTTGATCAATATATTGCCTGATTTTTCTTATAGTTACCTGTATTATTTCATTCTCCTACCCCTGCCTGTTTAAAGATCTTCCAAGGAGATCTTTTTAAACACCTCAGCTAAATGTGTCCTCTTGGTTTTAAAGACTCAACGATCTAAAATTCTGTCTTCATCTTATTTCTCTTAATTCTTTGCTATATACTAAAGTCTGCTTTGGTTGAACTATAGGCTTTTAGTTATCCCATGGTTATTCTTTGTTCACATGTCATTTAGCCTGGAATTCCCTTCCTTTTACTTTTCCATCTATGTGATTGTTCAATTTCCATCTTAAGTTTCATCTACCCTGTGAAACTGTAATGCCCAGTTTTTTAAATTTCTATAACCCTTGTTCATAGTACTGTGCAATTTTGGGTTGCAATATTATCTAAATATATTTGTTGTTACCTGATATTATAATCTTGGATTCCAAGTTCTATTAAGGCAGACTCTTCTGCAGTAATGCCATTGATTCATTCTTTCAATATCAGATGCCCTGCTATGTACCTTAAACTATTCCAATGTTATTGCTCTAAGTACTTGGGATATAACAGTCAGTGAAACACAAAATTTCTTTGTCAAGTTCCTGATACCAGCCGGCAAGATATTGGATGCATGTTAGGCAGACAGCCTGTACTTGATTAAGTTTTTATTTGCTTTTCCTATGTACAGATAAAAATTATTTCTATAGTGACATAATTTGGATTTATATGACTTTTGACATTGTTTCACTGAGACCTTAATTCATTTATCACTTAATATATAGTTCTTGTCATTGGAGTAAAAGGGGCTGCACTCCTGCTTCCTGCAGTACTGCTGCCACTCTAGTATAGGTCCTCCTTTCATACCTAGGCAGTTTCTTAGTGCTGCTGGGCATCCCTTATTCATTCTTTACATGGTATCCAGACTGATTTTTCTTTACTTTTCATGAATTTCCTATTTCCTTCAAATTAAATACTAAAAATGTTAGTTTAGTGTCTGGTTTTGGCCTGCTCACATCCCGTGTGAAGCAGGTAATCACTGATGGTTCATTAGGCTCGGTCCACTGGGTCTTGACTAATGCTTTAGCTTCCAAAATGCCCTTTCACAGGTTTTTGCTCTTAAGAATTTTTTCTCTCTCTCCTTTTGCTATGCTCTCATAGCATCTTCTGCCTGTCATCACTTTGTAATGTTCTATTTACTGTCCTAGTGGACTGCTGTTCATTGATGGCAGGGACTGTGCCATTTCTCCCTATTGTGTGCAAGTGGTCCAGTGCTAAGTGCATGTAGTTTGTTGCTCAGTAAATGTACATCAAATGTACTGACTTGACTTTTTTAAAAAAACATTAGATTGGAATTAGAGATTTGGGTTCTGGATAAGTCTATAACTGGGTAGTTCTATGATCTTGGTTCTTTGGACCCTGATTTCCATATTTGTAAATTGTTCAGAGATACTTGTTTAAAATGCTCAAAGTGTGATTTCTAAGTTTTATGTGAATCTAGGTTGAAATAACAAAGTTTACACCTTAAAATTATTTGAGCATCTCTAACAAGTCTGTCTCAACATGTCTAGCTATGTACTGTTACTAAAACATATAAATAGTTAAGAAATAAAAAATAGGAAAGCCACTGGGTAGTACCTTCTTTCCTTTTTTTCCCTTCTAACTTATTTAGAGAGATGATAATTGAAACCATTTGGGGCTGAGTCCCAAGTATATATGCAAATATATGTTCTAATAGTAAATAGTATATGCTTTGTTTTAGTATGTCAGCAGGAGAGCTAGTTTAATGAAACAAAACAAAATGTTAACTGCACTGATGTTGACACAATATTCCAAGTTCCACTTCTAAAATTGCAGTATGTTCATATTTAAGTTTTAGGAGTTTTATTTTCAGTATTGACAAGCAAGATAAAATGCTAGTGTTTGATACATTTCATTTCTTGGAGAACTGTTTAGTTTTCCTTGGTAAGAACTTTTTAACCTACCCAGAAACAATTACTGACAGAAATTGAAATGATCATTCTTCTAGAGACTAAAGGCAAATAACTTTTTCTTGCTGTTCATGGCCTCAGGTTAATTGATGTGGAAAGGTTGAAACCTAAGTTGCCCCAATGTTTCACCCTTCTTGGGTGCTTATGAGCTATTTCATAAATGACTTTCCCCAGTTCCAGTTATCAAGAGATCAGGGCCCAGGGGCAATGAATACAGATGGAAGCCATCTCTTTGGTCAAGTTATTCTTTTGAAGCGTTAATAAAACCATTAAGGCTACTTGAGTCAATGACCCATAAGGTTGTGTGTTTGAGACTTCAGCCATGATGGACTTTGTAGCTTCACTGTATCTCTGCCCAGTTTAAGAGTTTTCTGTTGTGAAATTGATCACACTTGTTTATCATTAAATATAAGTATTCTCTTATAATGAAAAATACTCAGAAAATCTGATTTTTAAGTTAAACATTTCAAAAATTCTATTTTTTTATATAAATTTAGACAGACATAGATGCTAAGTTGGGCAGTGAAGACAGGTTATTAGAATGGTTTGTTTTTAAATTTCAAATGATTATGTCTTTTAGCTAATGAATATTTTATATTGTTAATCCCTGGCATGTACCCTGTAATTGTCAGTAGCAAAGTAATCTCTTAAAAGTTGATGTAAGTTTAGTGTTAATAATCTATTGAATTGATAATACATACTGTAACAAATTATCACCATTTTGAGAATATATTCCAAGGACTTTTTCGTAAGTATGAAATAGAATAACTTAAGTGAAATGTTTTCCACATAATTTAAAATAACTTTTCCAAAAGATTGGATAAATTTCTGTATTGGGATAAAAGTGACATACTATTTCATTTATAGTCACGTAACAGCAGATACATTCTAGGGAAGATTTATTGACTTCTGTTGGAAAGTTGGAAGAAGACTTGACTTAAATTGTGATATATTTAGCACAGTATGTAGATGAGGTTTTGAGAAAGTATTTTCAACTTCATTTAAAAAGGTGGAAATGGCATAGTAAAGGAATAATGTGAGGTAACACTTTCATATTTAACTTTTTAGTCAAACATTAACTACAACACTGAGAATGTGATTTGCCTTTCTCAAGGTTGCTCTTCTTAATTCCTCCTTTACTTCCATATTTGATTAGTCTCTGAATTCTGGGACAATATCTTTAGAATACATTTATCTTCTGAGTACCAAAGAAAACATTGTAATTTAAAGCTTCAACATTACTGGTCTGGCTCATTGCAGAAACCTAGTAGGTATTCCTAATCCTAGTCATTCCAGGTTGCTCTTTTTGTTTTTGTCTTCATGTGGTTTACATTTCAATAGTGGGTCTATGAGCAGTATCTTACCATTCTTAGTAATTTGGTCTATGAGGACAAAGTTTGGCAAGGTGCCTCTCTTCCCCAACTCAAAGCATTACATCTTGCATATCTTCCAGATCATCTCTGAAATATCATTTAATACCTGAAACATTTATTGTATGTGACTGACATATGATTTCTGCTATTAAGGAGCTTATACTCTAATAAATTGTTAGAGGTTATACTGAGTAACCTTGAAGATTCTGTGTAAGGAAATCCATACTTCTTTCAAGGCTAGATTGAAGTTCACTTTGTCCATAAAACTCTATCTGACTAAAAAGTTATCTTTTGCTTTTCAGTCTATAATCACAAATAGACCAACCTTCTGGCATACTTGCTAATGTATTTCTTAGTATAGTTCTGCCTAAAAGAGTTCTTTGTAATGTTTGTGTGGAGATATACATAATGTATAGGACAGTATATTCACACAATATAGGAGAGTATAGTCACGTGATAGGGAATTTGAAAGAAAAAAGGTCAAAATGTAACCTTTGCTGTTAGTTGAACATAAAAGTGATCTGAACCTTACCCAGTTGGTAGAATTTAAGACATTAAACTATCCGCAGTAAAACCATTATTTTAGAAATTATTGTTGTCTTTTAGAAAGATAAAAGATTTGTAGATTTCAAAGACAGTTTAAATGCAATCCTGTTTAAGAGCCATTTTTACTTTTTTGTTTTTGAGAACTGTTTATAAGTATTTGTTCCTCTTTTTTAAATTAGGCGTTTGAACTTTTACTACAGTAGTCACCCCTTTTCTGTGGTTTCACTTCCCAAGATTCCAGTTCTCCTCAGTTTCAGTTACCCATGGTCAGCCAGAGTTCAAAAATAGGGAAGGTTAATATAATGCTATGTGACAGCGCCTGTGTCATCTCATCTCATTTCACTTCATCTCATACATAACATTTTTATCATCTCACATCATCACAAGAAAAGGGTGAGAACAGCTCAGTAAGATATGTTGAGAGAGTGAGACCATGTTCACATAATTTTTATTATAGTGTGTTATAGTTGTCCCCTTTATTATTAGTTATTGTTGTGCATCTCTTATTGTGCCTAACTTACAAATTAAACTTTACCATAGGTATGTATATGAAAAATCAGAATATATACATAGGGTTTGGTACTACTACAGTTTCAGGCATCCACTGGGGGTCTTGGGTCACATCCCTGTGGATGAGAGAGGACTATAATTGATTTGTAAGAATTCTCTCTATATAATAATTGATAAGTAAATTATCCCATTGTGATGTGAATTACAAATGCTTTTTACCTGTCATTTGGCATTGTTTATATTGTTTCTGTGCAGAGATTTGATTTTTTTTAATTAACAAACTTCATTTTTTAGAAGGTTCACAGCAAAATTAATCAGAAAGTACAGAGAGTTCCTATATATACCCATCTTCACATATGCACAACCTCCCCCATTGTTGACGTATGTTACAATGAACAAGTTGAATAATTTATTCAGTGAAATTAGATTTTTTTCATCTTATTTTTTGTCTTCTTTTATCACTTAGGAGACTACTTTTTTTTGAAAAGCCCTTCTCTATTCTTGAACTTGAAAAAAATGTTACCCTACAATAGTAATAATAAATGGCAATAACAGCAAATAGTACTAATGCATACTGACTGCTTACTTTGTGAGCTTGAATAGGAAGGTTGAATTAGCTTCATTTTATAGAAGAGGAATTAGAGGTACAGAATGTTTAAATAAACCTGTACAAAAGCATACAACTAGTAGATGGCATTTTCAACCCCAGGCAGTTTGGACTTAACTTCTTTTTAACACTTTTTTATTTTTTTATGTACTTGTTTGGTGTAAGTTTGAGGTAGGAATTCAGCTTTAATTTTGGATTGTTTGAGTAGAGTACGAGCTAGCAAAGAGGAGTGTGAAGAATTGATCATCAAGGTGGGAGTAAAAGCAAGGGTGGTAGACCTTGTGGGACACTGCTGAGATTTAAGATAAGGAACGATAATTTGGCAAGCTGAAGCAATCTTGATGGTAGGTATTTCAGTGGAATGGGCTGAAGGAGAAGTCAGATGGGAACTGTGCAAGGATATGAGAAGAGAAACAGAACAAGTCTTTTGAAAATTGTAAATAGGAAGAAGGAGCGCTGTAGGATAAGGAAAAAGTATTGTTATATTTTAGAAAAATAAAAGAGACTTGTAGGTGTTAAAAATGCTGAAGGAAGAATTTAAGTAGAGGAGATCTTAAAGAAGATCTAGGAAGGAAGCTATCAAATGGTCACAGTTCCTAAAAAATCAGAGAAGATGAGCCCTGGGAAGCACAGATACAGGGATTTGCTTTATACAGAAGATGTCGTATTCTGGAGGGCATGGAAAGATGCATGTAATGTGATTATGAGCTACTTGTGGCAAGTCAGAGTTCCCATTTGATTGTATTTATTTTCTCTGAAGTAGATGTCTTTTGCTGAGTGGCTTGAGAGAGGTTGGAGGGTTGAGGACATGGGAGAAAGTTTGAAATAGCTGTCATGGAGAACAAATTAAGGGGATTTTTGGACATTGTTGAAGGCCCACCCACTGGAAGTTGGTGATGATAGCATGAGATCAATTTTCTTTTCTAGTGACTTTCAGGCCAGTCCTGCCATTATACTTAATATAGTTAATGCTCTTTAATCATTCACTACCAGCCTAGAATTTAAAAATAGGCATACAGCTTTTAAATCTTGCCAAGCTAGTGTTTTAATTGTGTTGAATAGAGTAAGTTTGGGGAAGGAAGAAAAAAATCACTCCTTTTCACTTCATTTTGGTACTCTTATGTAATGGAGAACATTTCTTGGACATTTTTAATAGGTATGTTAATTTAATGCATTTAACTTTTGTTCACGTGGATGTGACTCTTGGGTAACTAGTAGAGGATTATGATAAGATTAAATATTTTAAGTTTCAATATATGTGGTCTTGAATGCCTAAAAACTAGAAAATAAATATTTTAATAGTCAATTCACATTTCTTAAAGTATAATTTTCAAAAGGTATAGAAAGTTTTCCATCAGTGTCCTCAAATTTAAATTCATTCGTTGTTCAACTTGTTTATTTGTTTTTTTACACAGGGTGTGATAGGTATACAGCTGGTTGTTACCATGGTGATGGCCAGTGTCATGCAGAAGATTATACCTCACTATTCTCTTGCTCGATGGCTACTCTGTAATGGCAGGTAAGGCAAGGATAGGCTGATTGTGACAGGCACTTTCACAAAATCTCTATTTTGTCATTCTGATTAATTAAACACAAATTTCTATTTTCAAAAAAACATGACAAAAGGAAACTTAGGAGAAAAATCTAGCTTTCTTCCTTCTTTTACTTGAGATACTAGTAGTTCATCTGTTTAGCACAAAGATAATAGGGTCATGGTCAAGAATTCCATCCCTGCTTCTTAAACTTTACCCTTATGTTCATGGCTACTAAAAATACCACATAACTCTTCTAGTTACCTTTAAAAACACTTGGTTATAAGGGGATGAGACTATAAAATATTAAATATTTTCACCATTATTGGAAAAAATGACTCAAAGCATATGTCCTGTTATTGGTGACTCAGTTGAGAGTTTATTATAAGAGTTAGGGGTTCTTTGTATTACTGCAAAGAATTTAAACTTTAATTTAGCAAGGAGGGGGTGAAGTTATTTTGTAGGATTTTAATTTTGTCTACTGCATTATAAGCTTGTAACTATCCCCATTCTTTCCTCAGAGGAGCTAAGTTGCTTTGCTTTATTATTTATTAATAAAATAATAAAATCAAAAGTGAAGAAGTTGAATATAGGAGATACTGTGAGGCAAAAACAAGAAAACTCTGCATGCAGAAATATATGCCAAAATCCTGTGTAATTATGAAAGATTAATTGTAGGTTGGTACCATGACTATAGTTTTACTCCCAATTATTCATCTCCAGTAAATAACCAATTTTGTTATTTCTATGTCCATTTCTTTTCTGTAGACCTTTCGAAGTTACAAAACAATAGATCGCTCTCATCCACTAATGATTTCATATACTGTTAAGACATAAAAGCCTTTAAATTCTGGACCATTCTATCAGCAAAGCTTAGAGAGTCTTCAAAGAAATTATTTTGTAGCATTTAGTTATTTTTATTCTTCTCTTTGTGTTAAACTTTTTCCACATCAGTGTTTATAGAAAAATATTCACACTGCTTAAAAGTGTTTTTGAACACTGATACACACATGTGTGTATGGAATGTGTGAAGAACAGCTATTTAAAAACATGTTTATTAGAAAAATAAATAATGACTAAAGTTTTACTAAAATTGAGAAATTCTATCATCTATAACTAGTTTTTAGCTGTGTAGGAGTATGGCACTGTGTAATCTTGTTTACTTTTTTTGTTTAGGAAAACCCTTTTCATAGATTATAAAAGGAAAACAGTAGCTGGGCAAATTATCATTAATTCTAAATAAATGGAATCTGAATTAATAAACAAGAAAAATACATTAAGGTAGCTTATTTTCCACCAAGAATTGCACATTTCTAGACTCTGTTTATGATGAGTCTCTAGTGAAACTTCCAGATCTCTTTTGACTATAAAGATGTTGGCAATCTTATCCCATTTTAGTCTAAAGGCAGTTTCCATGTTCTTACATAATCTGCTTTCCAATTGTTTCTATAAAACTTGTATTCACCAGTAAAAACTAAAACTTCAGAGATTGGAAACCTCATTCTCTTCTCTTTGTTAATATTGGAATAATGTACTATATTTTAAATCTTTACTTTTTGACAAGTATTTGTCATAAATATGCAAACTAATTTGAGGGGGAACTCAACCTTTAAAAATAAACAAAGTAGATTTTTTTTGTGATCTTGATTTGCTTTTGTAAAGATTAACTTTAATGTTAATTAATGCTGTCTGTAATTCCAAATCAGTTCCAAGGATACCAGTCAGAACTTTCTAGTAATTTTTGTATGCTATGCTTAGTTTCATTTCCTCCCGTTGCTTCATTTGAGTTTGTGTTCTTTAGATCATATACTTTCTTCAAATGTTACCCTGAAAATTTTAGAACATGAAGCCAAATTACTGAATGTTATTACCTAGCTTCAGATTATTGATTTTTATACACTTGGGATAATTATTGTTTTACCAACCTTTTGTAATGAAATGATGCTCTTTTAATATTGAGAATATCTAAAATCCCTTCTAAATTGCTCGTGTAAGAATATTGATCCTAAATGACAGTTTGCATTATAAACCATATGATGCTGCTGAGTTGATAAAAGAAAGATCTGAGGGTATTCTTTATTGACTATAAAATGCTTAAAGTAATTTAAGGGGAGAGGCTCATGAGTACTTTTAAAATTATGAATAGTGTAGGATGGCTCAGAAGTGACTGTTTAATAGAACTAGTAAATAGAACTATTCAAGGTAATACGTGTAGAGATACCATTATAGTTTAATCATGAGTGTGATAGAAGAAATTTTCTTTTTAGTTTCTGTATATGCTGTCTTAGTATTTATTCTGCAAGTATCATATATTCAAATTGTAAATAAGTATTCTATATTTTTCTTTAAAGTACGCTTTTCTTTCTGTATCATATAATGTCCTTACCTCTTATTGACCTCTGTCTCTCTTGGAGTGGAGGGGTTGAAGTGGGACCTGAATCTGTTATGTTGACTGAGTAAGCCTGCCATTTTCCTGAAGAAATAAATAGCTTGAAGGAATAAGCAACTTTGCTTATAAATTAGAAGCTTGTTGGTTTTTAATATAAAAATCAACTAGTTTCTAAGTCTTGCTGAATAACACATATATTGCCATTAGTATTATACATCTCATAGTCTTCAGCCTGATTTAATTCCATTGATACTATCTTTACAGTGTTAATAAAACTTCATACTGATAAAATTTTTATTTCTGTTACCTCATTTGGATGTGTACACACTGAGCTAGTAGGAAAAGAAATGTATTGGGTATGTTATGACCTCAGGAATCCTCAGTATCTAAATTTAAAGTTTCTCATTCATCTTCCTCAGACAGGTATCAGGGTCAAATAGAGGGAATCAGAGAGGGATTGGGCATCCAGGTAGATCCTTCATGAAGTGGGGTTTCCAGTATTTAGCCATCCTGTAAGTGGTGACTTAGAGATTGGGGACTTCTTCTATCTTGGGGCTCCTTTCTCCCTCTTGTTCCCTCCAAGTCCTGTGTTAGATGCTATGGCAGTGGGCTGTGCATCTTTCAGGAGATTCAGAGACCGAGTTGAGTAACTTCATTTTGCCATATTACATAAGCTGAGGCCCTATGACCAGTTCAGGCCCAGATGCAACAGAGTCTGGGAAATGTAGTTTTCAATAAGCAGGGTTATTGTGTATTTAGTCCTTCTCTGCTGTAGGTGATGTTGTTCCCGTTTTTACAAATAAGAAAACAAATTTTAACTTATGTTCACATACAGAGAAATGAAACAGACTCAGCATTCCTACTCTGCAAGTCAGTTTCACAGTCTCGATTTGATTTATAGCTGCTCATCAACTCCAGACCTTGTCCTAGAACTAACATACTTGAACAGAATGTTGGATTTAGTAGAGGTGAACTTTTCTATAACCACTGTGACTTCTGGCAGTTTATAGAACATTTTATTAAAAAAATTTTTTTTTCCCCTAGCTGTACTTGGCCTTTTAAAAGATATCCCTCAGGTTATAGGTAGTGTATGATTTCTCCTCACTTACTGTATCCTCTTGGCTTCTCTGTGACTACATAGCTAACTTTTCTTCCAAAGTAAATGTAAGGGCACATCAGCATTGATTTTGGTTACCAAAAGCATGCTAACTATGGAGTAGAATTTTAAGAAATATCTACTGTTCAAATTATACCTCTTACCTTACCACTCGAGATTAAATGTATTTAACACTACTAATTTATAAATATTTTGTATTCCATTTTCTGAGCTTAATAGTAAAATATTTTTCTTCTAGAAAATGTTATTCTGCTTTTTTAACATACCTTTTTGCATGAATATTATATTTTGTTGAAGGGATTCCTGCTTTAATAAGAACTTAAGTAACAAGATCTCTTCTGCCTATAACTTGTGAACACGTATTATTGACCTTGATAAACTCAACTAAGGAGAGTCTAGCGGTCTTAGATTGCTCTATTCTTCCTCCCTGCCCAGAGGGACAAAAAAATCACAAGAAGTTGGTTTCGTACCTTTAGTGTTAGGGAAAAGCGGTTTTTCTCTAACATAAGGAACACTTTTTCTAACAGTTCAGATTGCCTAAAGATGTTCTTTATCATGTCCAGCATACCACTTATTTGTACCTTAAGTATTCTCTACTTTCTATTGTAAATAAAGTTCCTTTTTGTTTTGAAGTTTGCTTGGCCCCTCTTTTCATGGAGAGGTAAGTTATAGGTTACATTCTTCGTACATTTGAATAGTGGGTTTTGCATGAGGAGTAGGATTTTGCTTTTTCTCTATAATAGCTTCCTTGCTGAACCTGCTTTCCATTTTCCTAATTGTTCAGCTCAAACCTCACGCTTTCTTCTCTACCCCTTTATCTCCCTAGGCTCTCTCTTTGGTCTATTTCCCATTACATGTCCCTCATCAAAAAAAATGTACTCTTGATTTTGTCTCCTCCTATATTGGGTAAAGAGGGTGTAGCAGCACCTTCATATTCAGTTGCCCTAATTCTTTTTGCCTGTTCTCTTTTGCATGTTGCCTGATCAAGGATCTCCAAGTTCCCTTTGGTGAGAGAAACGTACTATTTAAATGCACAGTAGGTGGGACCTATGACCTAAGGGAAAGATTCAGCTACTACCCTTATGGAATATCTGAGTCCTTGCACTCCTTGCCTTAGTTGTCTTAACTTCTAATTCTAGAATGTCATGATATTCTATTAAAATTTCTAATAAATAACAAGAGAACGTATAACAAACAGTATTTTAGCTACTTGTGCTAAAAGGTCTTCTAAGGTTTTAAGTGGTATTTGTTTTCCCTTAATTTTTTTTTTAGCTTGATCTCAGTACTAAGCCTTTCCATATTTGTTCCTGTTTAGAATTCCATTTTAAATTTATGAAATTTTTAGTTCTGCAAATTTTTTTTATTAAGGTATTATTGATATACACTCTTATGAAGGTTTCCCATGAAAAAACAATGTGCTTACTACATTTACCCATATTATCAAGTCCTCACCCATACCCCAATGCAGTCACTGTCCTTCACTGTAGTAAGATACCACAGATTCACTATTTGCCTTCTCTGTGCTAAACCATTTTCCCCGTGATCCCCCACACCATGTGTACTAAACACAATACCCCTCAATCCCCTTCTCCCTCCCTCCCCATCAGCCCTCTCACACCCCTCCCCTTTGGTAGCCACTAGTTCCTTCTTGGAGTCTCTGAGTCTGCTGCTATTTTGTTCCTTCAGTTTTGCTACATTGTTACACTCCACAAATGAGGGAAATCATTTGGCACTTGTCTTTCTCAGCTCTGCCTGGCTTATTTCACTGAGCATAATATCCTTCAGCTCCATCCATGTTGTTGCAAATGATAGGATTTGTTTCTTTCTTATGGCTGAATAGTATTCCATTGTGTATATGTACCACCTCTTCTTTATCCATTCATCTACTGATGGACACTTAGGTTGCTTCCATATCTTGGCTATTGTAAAAAGTGCTGCGATAAACATTGGGGTGCATATGTCTTTTTCGAATCTGAGAAGTTGTATTCTTTGGGTAAATTCCAAGGAGTGGGATTCCTGGGTCAAATGGTATTTGTATTTTTAGTTTTTTGAGGAACCTCCATATTGCTTTCCACAAC
Source organism: Phataginus tricuspis (assembly GCA_029783875.1). Classification (NCBI taxonomy): domain Eukaryota; kingdom Metazoa; phylum Chordata; class Mammalia; order Pholidota; family Manidae; genus Phataginus; species Phataginus tricuspis. The sequence continues at coordinate 22,696,340 of JAQQAC010009165.1, forward strand.
GGTTGAACTAGCTTACATTTCCACCAGCAGTGTAGGAGGGTTCCCCTTTCTCCACATCCTCGCCAGCATTTGTTGTTCTTAGTCTTTTGGGTGCTGGCCATCCTTACTAGTGTGAGGTGCTATCTCATTGTGGTTTTAATTTGCATTTCCCTGATGATTAGCAATGTGGAGTATCTTTTCATGTGCCTGTTGGCCATCTGAATTTCTTCTTTGGAGAACTGTCTCTTCATATCCTCTACCCATTTTTTAATCGGGTTACTTTCTTTTTGGGTGTTGAGGCGTGTAAATTCTTTATATATTTTGGGTATTAACCCCTTGCCAGATATGTCATTTACAAATATATTCTCCCATACTGTATGATGCCTTTTGTTCTGCTGATGGTGTCCTTTGCTGTCAACAGAAGGAGGAGATGCGTTCAAATTCTGCAAATTTTAAAAGTGCTTTGCTTTAAATAACATTGCTGCTTAAAATTTTTAAACAGTCTAGGTCAGTACATTCCATATTTTATGATACACATTTTTTCACCATTATTGAGCTGTGTAGTATTCACCATTTTGAGGTTAGTAAGAAGGATCTGATATTTTATGTAAGAGATTTATATGTGAAAATTACTGAAAAATTATTTTCTTAATTTAGAGGATAACAGCACCAGGTTGGTTTTATTATCTGAGACACTGCTGACAATATGAAATGAAAAAAAAAAGCCACTGAATAGCCATGGTAAATGTCATAAAATATACTGAAATTAATACATTCAACTTAAATGCAAGACGTTCCATTTTTTATTAAGATCTTATGAATGCCTACTCTTATGTTTTTAAAGTTAATTTTATCTATTACAAACAATACATGTCTGCTATTTAGAAAAAGATAGTAAACTGATAAAAAGGAAAAATAGGAGATAATGGATCGTATTTCCATCAGGCGGTGAAAATCACTGTAAACAAAGCCACAGTAATCAAGACTATTTGGTACTGGCACAAGAACAGACCCATAGACCAATGGAACATACTAGAGAACCGTCATATAAACCCAACCATATATGGTCAATTAATACACGATAAAGGAGCCATGGACATACAATGGGGAAATGACAGCCTCTTCAACAGCTGGTGTTGGCAAAACTGGACAGTTACATGCAAGAGAATGAAATTGGATTATTCTTTAACCCTATACACAAAAGTAAACTCAAAATGGATCAAAGACCTGAATGTAAGTCAGGAAACCATAAAACTCTTAGACGATAACATAGGCAAAAATCTCCTTAATATAAGCACAAGCAACTTCTTCCTGAATGCATCTCCTTGAGCAAGGGAAACAAAAGCAAAAATGAACTCATGGGACTACATCAAACTAAAAAGTTTCTGGCAAAGGACACCATCAACAGAACAAAAAGGCATCCTACAATATGGGAGAATATATTTGTAAATGACGTATCCAACAAGGGGTTAACATCCAAAATATATAAAGAACTCACACACCTCAACACCCAAAAAGCAAATAATCCAATTAAAAAATGGGCAGAGGATATGAAGAGACAGTTTCTTCAAAGAAGAAATTCAGATGGCCAACAGACACATGAAAAGATGCTCCACGTGACTAATCATCAGGGAAATGCAAATTAAAACCACAATGAGATATCACCTCACACCAGTAAGGATGGCTAGCATCCAAAAGACTTAAGAACAACAAATGCTGGCGAGGATGTGGAGAAATAACCCGCCTACTCTGCTGGTGGGAATGTAAGCTAGTTAAACCATTGTGGAAACCAATATGGAGGTTCCTCAAAAAACTAAAAATACAAATACCATTTGACCTGGGAATCCCACTCTTTGGAATTTACCCAAAGAATACAACTTCTCAGATTCAAAAAAGACATATGCACCCCAATATTTATTGCAGCACTTTTTACAATAGCCAAGATATGGAAGCAACCTAAATGTCCATCAGTTGATGAATGGATAAAGAAGAGGTGGTACATATACACAATGGAATACTATTCAGCCATAAGAAAGAAACAAATCCTACCCTTTGAAACAACATGGATGGAGCTGAAGGATATTTTGCTCAGGCAGAGAAAGACAAGTGCCAAATGATTTCCTCATTTGTGGAGTATAACAACGAAGCAAAACTGAAGGAACAAAATAGCAGCAGACTCAGAGACTCCAAGAAGGAACTAGTGGCTACCAAAGGGGAGGGGTGGGGGAGGGCAGGTGGGGAGGGATAGAGAAGGGGACTGAGGGGTATTATGTTTAGTACACATGGTGTGGGGATCACGGGGAAAACGGTGTAGCACAGAGAAGGCAAATAGTGAAACTGTGGCATCTTACTGCACTGAAGGACAGTGACTGCATTGGGGTATGGGTGGGGAATTGATAATATGGGTAAATGTAGTAAGCACATTGTTTTTTCATGGGAAACCTTCATAAGAGTGTATATCAATAATACCTTAATAAAAAATTTTCAAAAAAGATTATTAAGAAAGAAAATTTCTGTCAGAATGTATTTTCTTTAAGCTGTGCAGTATTATAATCATAGCATAGAGCAAGACTGCTTATTTTAAAAAGTGGTCTTTGGAATTTTGATTAAGATTAATTTCAAATATTCTTTTTAAAAAACATGAAAACTGTTCACACAGATATTGAAAAAAAACTCTATTGAATTTTGTCTATACAATATGCATTTATACCTAGTTTGGTTTATAATGTCATTCTCTATTTTTTAAAACTTACAATAAAGGCAATTTTCAAACATAAAAAAAAAGAAAAAGAAAAAGAAAATCACTGTGTGAATTTTGTTGTATTTCCTTTTAGTCTTTTCACATTTTCCCCTCATGATTGTGGTTACATTGTATGTGTAATTTTATGTCATGTTGCTTTTGCTTAACATATTAGCATAAAACATTTTCCTCAAATTATATTTTTGTAACAATTATTATTAAGTGCTCCGAGGAACCTAAAGCTAACAAACTTTTATATCTGTCTTCCAAGCTCACATTAAAAAGTCATAGTGTAGCAGTTGTAAGTAGATTGCAAGTCATTTCTCTGAGATAGACATACCAACTAACAACATAGGAAAAGACTAAAAATTGAGACCAGAACCTAAAAGCAAAGTAGATGGGAAACATATGATACAGAGTCATTCATATGTGTATGAACCATTGACTGTTGAAGAAAATGGTGGAACTGTATTCTAGTGTTTACTTTGAATTCATGATCTCAGACCTAGATGGCTATTCCATGGTACCTGTAAGTCTTTGTATGTTCCACTTTTCAGACAACTTTTTCAACACAAATCCTTTCTCCTCAAACAGCATGTGTGCCTTCCTCAGCCTCACTCTAAGCTCTTAAAACCAGAGCCCATCCACCACTCTTATCTTCACATTACCAAAAACCCCACAATCCTAGTAACATGTGTAACCCCTCTTTTTAATTTTTTTAATGTTCATATATTTTAATTTTGGCCTATGGAGGAAGTATCCTATCGGACAGGACCCAGTTGCTGCATTTCTGCTCTTTACCCCATTCACTCTAACCATCTTTGCCTCTTTAGCCATTTCCTCTCTTCTGTATCATTAATTGCTTCATTTCTGGTGGGTTATTCCTATTAGCATGCATACTTTTCTTTTTTAAAGCTCTGCCATTAAAAGTAATAACAACAGTAACAACAGCAAATAGTCACAACTCTGCTCCGTTTCCTCCCTAAAAGACAGAGCCCTCCCATGTCCATTCCTTAATTTTGGCCTATTACCCTGTTTTCCTTAGTAGCCAAATTTGTTAGGTGCATTGGCTTCATAAACTCTTACTTTGTCACTTTCTTATGAACTGTTTAGCCTTCTACCATGTTTTATTTTCTTAGGTGATCTTATTCCTACAAATTTACATAATTATGTGATGACCCCAAGGTTATATCTGTGCTCTAGATCTAGTACACAGTTTTATATCTATACACACACACACACACACACAGTTACCACCTTAATAGTTTTGTTTGCTGTCTCATAGGTATTTAGTACTCAAGCATGTTTAAATTCTTGAGTTCTTCCTGCTCTGTTTTATTTCAGAAAATGTACCACCATCTTCCTTAAAATGTACATATCATCCATCATTCCCTACTTGTTTTCACTCCCTACCTTTAGTCCATTA
>JAQQAC010009165.1:22700494-22771201 GCA_029783875.1 Phataginus tricuspis
CTATAAACTCCATTATATAAACCAGGAAGGTTTGCATGATCTGTTCCCTTATCTTTTTAGCCTCTGTCTCATGTTTCTCCTGGCACGTGGTGCTACTGCTTCATTGGCCTTTTGGTTACTGCAGTGTTCTATGTTTTTTTAATACCTTTGTGTTTTTGGACATGCTGTTTTCTGCCTGGAATGCTCTTCCTTCCATTCTTCTTATCCTCTAGTTGGCTGGTTAGTGTTACCTTAGAGAGGTTTTTCCTAACCTAGTACCTAAAGTTTGTCTCTTTGATTCTCACCACTTGTTTAGTTCTTTTGCATAGTATCCAATTTATGATTTTTGTCATTTTTTAAAATTTGTTGTTATGCCCCAACTGGAATATAAGCATCAAGAAAGCATTGACTTTGCTTTTATTGTATGTGATTATATCTTCATTGCATAGCAGTGTACTTATGTTGTGAGCCCCCTAAATATGATGGGTGGATGGATGGATGGATGGATGGATGATGGATGGAGTAATAACTGACTACAAGTGGCCTTAAGAACACCTAGCATCCTTCAGTTCAGCTTTGAACAATAGTTGTTACTTATGAAGTTATCCAGTAAGAAGTGTAAAAATTCAACCTATTTTAGAAAAATGGTTCACAAAATAAGATTAACCTAGCTTGAGTATATTTAAAAGGAAAATGGGACCTAAAAAATGTAAGGGTCTTAAAATATTTCATTTTTATAGGGCCTAAATATAAGTTTTCCTGTACTTAGAGTTCTACTCATTACTTACTTCTCATATCTAAATAACTAATTTTAGTTGTTTTAAGTGAGTTATTGCTTATATGTTCTTCTAAATGTTTCATATACTCAGTCATCATTCATGGTCTCTATATTTGTGATTTGCCTACTTGCTAAAATGTATTTGCATCCCCTAAATCCTTACTTGTACTGCTTTCAAGCTCTTTCATAGACATATGCAGAGTGGCAAAAAATTCGAATGGCTTGATGCCCATGTTTGCACCTGCAACCTTCTTGTTTCACCTCTCATTGTAAACAGTTGTCCTTCTCGTGGTCTATTTAGTCATATTATTTTCACATTTTTGCTTTTTGTTGGTGATTTCACTATTTAAAGGGACCCCAAAGCATAGTGCTGAAGTACCATCCAGTGTTCCTAAGCACGAGAAGGCTGTCATGTACCCTGTGGAGAAATTCACTTGAAATAATCACAGACGTCAGGAAAATAACATATTTATGATTACAGTTATTAGATAAGCTTTGTTTAGGCTTGAGCTACAGTGCTGTTGGCTGTGAATTTTATGTTAAATCAACAATATATATTAAATAAGGTATCTTTAAACATAAACACGCATAAAACAAGGTTTCATATTGATTGGATGATGAAAATGTTGTGACCAGAGGCTCACAGGAACCTAACCCTGTATTTCCCCTAGGAGCAATGGTTCAGTGTTCGCGGCGACTTTATAGAACATAACTACCGCGAATAACAAGAATCGACTGTAAGTTAAAATTCTGGACTTCAATCAAGATTTCAGGAAGTGCCTCCTCAACCCATGTTAATTACAGTTTAGGGACTTTTGGGTTGGGGTATATATTTTATTTTAAAACCCTTAAACTTAAGTGGAGAACTGAATTCATGTTGGTTCAATGATCCTTTTTGAGCACTTACTATATGCCAGTAACTACCAGTTTTGAAGTGTACAAAAAAACAACTAAGTCATAAAAGTATTCACTTCAAGAATCAGTTAAAGGAATATTCTATTTTAACCCAGTTGGCCTGATAACCAAGTGCAATTGAGTTTTGACTATCTGGAGTTAGTACAGACACCACAGGTTAAAGACAAAGGCCTCTCTTAGAATACCCAGTCTTCAGACACCAGCTGCAAGTTACTGGGATCTCCAGGCCACCTATACTTCTGACAACTTACTACTGGCTACAAATAAGGGCATTCCCATGACCCCCTCAGGTTCGATAATTTGCTAGGGCAACTAGAACTTAGGAAAGTGCTATGCTTTTGATTGCAATTTTATTATAAAGATTACACATAGGATGAGGTTTAGAAAGGAGTGCAGAGAGTTTCCTTGCTCACCCTGTGGATGGAATCAGAGTACTTTTAGGTACGTCCTGTGTGTTGTGTTGACCAACCAGAAAGCTTCTCTGAGCTTCGGTGTCCAGAGATTTTATGGAGTTTCATTATGTATGGATGATTTTGAATCACTGGTCACATGACTGAACTTAAATCTGGCCCTCTCTCTGTCCTGGAGTTCAGGTGGCTGGAAGACCCCTCTCTAATCACATGGTTGATATTTCTGGTGACCAGCTCCCAAACTGAAGCTATGTGGAAGTACAGCATGAGTCCCTTCATACCATAACAAAGACACCCCCTTATCACTCAGGAAATCCCAAGGGCTTTTGTAGCTCCATGCCAAGAACTGAGATATATTCTGTATTTCCAGTTCTATATGTATCTAATAAAGATATATCTAATATATCAAAGATATATTCTTTATTATACCATAGAGAGACAGCCTTATAAACAGTAAAAGGTAAATGAGTTTGTTAGATAGGAGCATAGGTGTTTACAAACAGAGAGAAGAATATATGGAAAAACCAAGGGTTGGAAGAGTTTGTGGAATAAAATGGCATTTAGTCTACCTAGAATGTCATGTTCAAATGGAATTAAAGATGAGTCTGGTGAAGTAGACAGTAGTCAGATTATGAAAGGCTGTGGAAAGAGGAGGTCACAAACTATATGCATTTGGGCCTTGTAATGTGTTTTAACTTTAATGGAAATTTTCAAACATATGAAGAGTAGACAGAATAATATGAATTTATAATGAATATAATGAGCTCCTGTGTACTCATCACAATAGCTGGTGGCCAACTTGTTTCATCTGTGTTTTCTTCATCTTCCTTCCCACCAACATACTATTTTGTAGCAAATATTATTTTTACTTTTAAAAAAAGTTATAATCCCATTATTATAGCTAAAATTTTAACAATTTCTTAAACATCAAATTTCTTAACATTATTCAAATTGCCTATTTTGCAGTACTTTTAAAAACAGCAAATCAGTTGCTAACTTTTTAAGACCAAGATAGTAAACATTCTAACATTTTTTTAAATTGGGTGGTTTCACTTTAAAAATGCAGTTTTTTGTAATTGAAAATTGGAAGGTCTAGCAATACTAGGTGTGTGTTTCTCCATTATGACAGTAGTAGAGCCTTATTCAAAAGTCTTTGCCTAGTTGCCTTACTGCTTTGCCCTGTGAGGAGTCCTGGAAAGAATTTAGACAGGCATATACCTTTATAAGATTTTCATCAAAAAAAAAAAAAAAAATAACTGAAGATGGGATTAGAATGCATTTAGGGGAGTGTCCAGGGGAAAGCAAGACCAGTTAAAGAGTTTTGCCATAGTCAGAGGAAAGAGGAAGATATGCTGAACTAAAGTTCTTTTAGACAAGCAGGCAAGTTGAGAATTTTAAGAGTTAAAAAACAATTAATGACAACATGGAAAGGGCACACTGAAGATAAAACTTGAGAATCAAATTTAGGTAGCTGGTAGATAGGATGTTTAGGTGAGACAGGAAATTGAGAATGATGAGGTGGGTGCTTGGGAGGGAATAAGTGATTTGTTTGGATGTTTGGACTGTGTGGTGGAGGTGAGTATAGTATACTTGGTTATTGGAGCCCTAACTGAAGAGGGTTAGATAAAGCCAAGAGTGAAGGGTTTTGTAAATACAGTGATTTACTCTAATTCTTATACACTAAAGCTTCAGAATTATCCATCTAAATTAAAGGGGTGAAGGAAAGGAAAGGAAAAGAAAGACTACTTACAGTTTTGAGAGCATACAAAGGATTCTTTTTAAGACAACTATCAATTCCTTCTTTGTAAATAAAGGATGGGTGGAGAATTCTAATGTGCTACTGCCAGCTTGCCTATAGAGTTCACTCCATTTACTTTTAACAGTAAGCCTATATGATCTTAATATATGTTAATACATTGTCAGTTGTAAGAAATATACCTGCAAACATAATTGCAGGGTCTGGCATCTAGTAAGTGCTTGGTAAGTGTTCTCTGGATTTCATTCGAAACCCTTTTAAGGCTTAAGCATCAGTATCTGTTTCAGATTAAGTTTTTCATCTAATTATTTCCCTGCAGTGTCTTCTTAAATACGACACTCAATATTTATAGAATAAATGAATAATTCTGGTGATTTTTAATTGCTTTACTTAAAAATATTCTTTTTTTTTTTTCTTAGTTTGAGATGGTATCAACATCCTACAGAAGAAGAATTAAGAATTCTTTCAGGGAAGCAGCAAAAAGGGAAAAGCAAGAAAGATAGGTAAGTTATAATGTTGAACTTGAAAAGTGCTAAATATGACACAATTTATGTAAATTATTTTTGTACTTTTGTTAAAGGAACATTTACCAATTATACTATAAGCAGTTGGTAAAGTTGAGATCAATTCGTGATCTAAAAAGTATTGAATTATTTTTAAGAAAACCTAATACGTAGTAATCTAAGCACAGAAGTGATTATTTTACATAAGAATGGTTAACTTTAGAAAACTTGTTTTTTTTTCTTCTTTGTGTTTAAATTATGGAAAAATATAACCATCATACTAAAATTTAGTGGGGAGTTCTTGGGGAAGAGACCTCATAACCCATGTCTTTACCTTACAACTCATTTGAAGATACCAGTTGGATTGGGTTTTGTCCCAGGTTTTGCTACCACTCATTATTATGATATTGGGCAAATTTGCCTGTTTTTGACCTCTGTGTCCTCAAAATTTTTTCAAACAAAAGGGGTAGACAGTATAATTTCTTTGGTTTCATTCAGATGTTGAATATTATATTGATGTTTAAAGTTTATAAAGAAAACTTCCTGCTAAGAAGTCTCACCAAATAGACCATAACGGCCTCATTTTTGAAATGGAAGGACCAAATATAGTAATTTTGGAGAATTATTCTAGCTTTAAAATCTTTGTTTAAATTGAATTCAAGGAAGGGAATGTTAATAAATTAGCCTCTCTGAATGGTCCTTAGCTTTCTCACCTGGGGAGGACTTCTTAGGATCTGAAACTCTGATTCTAATATATTACAAAATGTTTGTGACAACAAATTTCTCATGTATATCATTAAAAATTACATTATGGGCTTAATATATTTGTAGGTACTACTTTTTTTTTTAAACATCAATCATTATTTGGCATGAATTTGCAAATTTGAAAAGACTGTCTTTTCTATCTCATTACCATTCTCTTTTTCACTTACCATTACAAATATACCTTGAAATTCATTGAAATAATAAGTGTAAACCCTCTTTATCTGTATAGCAATAGTTATGATCTTTAGTAAAACATACCTGCCTATTATTAGGATTTCCAAAGCACTTTTACACAGTGTTACTTAATCCACTCAACAACCCTTAATATTAGATATTAATTTATATTTTACTAATGAGGAAAAGGATGTTAAATGAGTTGTCCATGTTAATATAACTATTAAAAGTTAGAATTTTAATCCAGGTTGGTTTTTAGTTTCTATATTTCTTCTTCACTATTCTACCTCTGCCTATTCGTAGCTATACCATGTCCAATATTTGTAAAATTTTGTTATGTAGTATAGTATTTATTTTACAAATAGTTGAATTCTTGTAGTCATTTGTTTGTAGTCGTACCTTGTAGTTAGTGTATGCCTTGTAGTCAATAATTTTATTTTTACTATAACTTTTATATGATAAAAATGCTTTACATATAACAAAAGGTACACTAATCACACTGTCTTGTTCCTTGTAGCAATAATTATTTGATTTACTGATGTGGATTAATATTTTTACCAAGGTTTTCCCAGATTATTTTATTCAAGAATAATGCAAAATTTTTTCTTGATATTATAATTAATGTTATTAAAACTTTGTTACTTTTATATATATGTTTGATTGTCTTTAAAAATTAAATTTGAGCATGATACATGAGCACCTGAAGAATTCCTTTCTTTTCCTGCATCCATGATTCTTTGTTAAAGTGACTCCCAGTTAGCCTTTCACATTTCTGAATTTCTCATGCATATAAATCTTAATATATTTCTTTATCTCTGACTTGTTTATAGCCACAGGTGTTTATATATATATGTATATATATATATATATATATGTGTTTATATATATATATATATATATATATACCTGTATGTTTGTACATGTGTTTCAAAGAAAGATGCATTTTGTCTTCATTTGCCTTTACTTTTGTGCCTAAAGAAAGGTGTTAGATTGTCTTTAAATCTACAGAAGGGAGAGTAGGAGAAATGGGGTGAACTGTTAAGATAGCAATCAAGATTTTGTCACTAATTTAGGTAACTGTTTTTCTCATCTGCATATTCACGTAATAATTCACATTAACAGATTGTAGTCCCCTCTTAAAAACTGCTTTTGAATATCTTAACTTCCTTTTTGATGAAATGTTAGAAATTCTGCTTCTTTTTCACTGTGAAATTTAAAACCTCATTTGTAATCAGTTTAATACAAGCACTTGGATAACAGTGTAGGTAACTTGTTTCTTGTGTCACTTGTCTGATTTTTATAGGAAATATAATGGTCACATTGAAAGTAAGCCACTAACCATTCCAAAGGATATTGACCTCCATCTAGAAACAAAGTCAGTTACAGAAGTGGATACTTTAGGTAAGGGAAATCCTGCTAAAGCGCTCTGTAAATTTCTTTTAAATTATGCTAGTGAAAATACTTTCATTTTTGTGCTAGATTTTTTGTTTGTTTTTTTAATCATTAAGTCCATCATACAGAATATGGAATCTTTTTAGTACTTAAAATCTCAAAATGACTTAATTTGATTTTTTTTTTCTATTTGCCTAACTTATAGTAAGCATAATTTTCCCATTTTTCAGAAGTGGCTGATGTACACAAGTTTGTCACACAGTTCATATTGATATCACAGTTTTCATTATTTTGAATTTTAGACTTGGTGCCATCTATTCCAGTCTGCTCCTTTTATAATGTGGCTTGCAGAAATGCATTTGTATATTTGTATTGAATTACCTGTATGTACAGTAATTCAACTTTTGTCTCATATTTAGTAGAAAGGAAAATGGTTTTAGAATAATAAACTGGACCAGGAATCAGAAAACTTACTCAAGATGCACTTTTACCATTGGGTGTTTCTGAATAAGCAATTTGGCTTTTTTTCCCTGTATGTCAGTGCTTATAATTGTATAATAACTATAATGATTTTAAACTTAAAATGAAATTATTTGAATCATAGAAGAGAAAGGAATCTAAAGTGATATTGTATAAAATACTGGCTTTTAAAACTGGCTGTACATCAGAATCACTTGAGCAAGTCTTTAAAAATAAAGATTCTTCATACTTATTCTTTGAAATTTAGTAAATCTAGAGTGGGTTCTTGGAATTTGTGTTTGTAAAAATGCTCCAGGTTTCTTTTCTTTGGGTTTGATAGCTAATGGTTTACATGAGTGAGGAAGTAAAGTTAAGTTTTTTAAAAAACAGTTTTGGTAATGTTGAATAAAGTATCATTATGTATTTTGGCCCTTTGTGGGTTAAATCACATCACCCCAGAAGAACCTTAATAAATTTATCTAGCATCTCATAAAATTATTTTGTTATGTTAAATGGCTTCAAGATATTTGAAAATTGATCCTACATCTATAATGATTGTGTGTGTATTTGTGTGTGTGTATGTGTGTAAGGTGTCCTAGAACTTAAAGATGTCAATGAGGAGAAATATAAATCAGTTGTCTATTATCATTAAGGTTTTTAAGACTGGTTATGTCATCCTCTTTTTTCTTTTTAGCTCTTTTTCATGCAGGATTTAAAACATTTAAAAGCATATTGTCGTTTGATTGGTTTTCACATGTTTTGCTAATCCTGTGTGTGTGCTTGTTTATATAAAATGTTCACAGACATGTATAAATGCAAGAATATGTACACATTCTCCCTGATTCCCATATTTCTGTCATTATTACTAATAACTAATGTTCATTGAATAATTATTAACTAATTAACTTAATAGTTTAAAACTGAGTTCTTATCAAACTCATCCTCACAGTTCTGTAAGGCATGTATCTATTATTGACTTTTTTTTCTTTTTAACTCATTAGGCAGAGGGGTTACATAACTTGGCCAGGGTTACTCACCAAATGTAGAGCCAGTCAGTGAGAACTAGGCTGTTTCAGTGAATCTAAAATACTGGAATTAAGGTAATGTGGCTTCTGCACACAGCTTTTTCAGTATTTTCTTTCACTTGCACTATTTTGAGAATTCACTGCAGATGGTACTGGTTTAACAAATGGCCACATAATATCAGGGACATTGCAGGTAATCAGAATAATAGGAGGATGTTTTATTTATGTTTATATTGATGTAATTTGTGAGTGCATGCTGTCTATGTGTATTTAGGTAAAAGAAGAGGTTTTCTGCCTGACTGTTAGGTAGTCCTAGGAGCTTAATGCAAACCACTATGCTTGATGAACTCTTTTAAGTTTTCTTTTGATTTCAATATTCAATTAAAGGCACATATGTAATTTTATTATTGAATGCAAAAAGAAGAATATAGCAACTGGGTTAAATATTTAGCCAATAATATGTATAATTTGTACTTTTGTTGACTATATGTATTATTGATACCCCAATAACTATCTTAAGAGTCTTATCTTTATTTGTATTAGTTATTGACTGTAAAAACCTCTTAAAGAACATAATATTTGAATGTCATTTTGGCTGTTTGCTCTGAGTTCTCTGGAGGAAGGCTTTGTTAGTATGGGCAGGTGTGAAGAATAGAATACTTCAACTTTTGCTAATAAAAATTGAAACCTTTAGATAAATGGATATTTGTCTACTTGTTCATCCATTTCCCTGTCCTCCTTCCAAAAGTTATCCAAATAGCTCAACTGGGTGATTTTTAGAGTGGAGGAAGGATAGCTTAGAGGATGTGAATCCTGCAACCATGTTAGAGTAATCTTTTACACAAATATTCAGAAGCTATGTATAATAGCTACTTATACATAGCTATTAGGCCTATCGTAACAAAAAAATGGCTAAAGCAGTTAAAATAACTTAAAGCAAATCAAGAGTGTTAACTTGGTGTAAATAAAGAATTTACCCAGTTATAAAGGGATTTGGGATTTTTGCTATCACTTCATAGGGGTGTAAGTTTGGTTAATTTGTTTTGATATTTTAAATAAGTCTTTGAGTGGCATGTTATTTTTAAAATAATTTTCCCATAAGTGTTTGATTGAAAAATATCCTGAGGTATCATGTTTTACAACTAAAATTTTTCAAGGCAATGTAGATCATTTTATTTTATGGCAGTGAGAAGATAGAAATCAATGTTTATGTACATGATTTATTTCCATATTTTTAGGAGGCCTTGTACTAAATGTTGTTATCTGAACTAAACCAGAATATCTGAGATAAAAAAGAAGATGGAAACCTACTTACTTTCAGAGAATGTTAAATTTAATATAAATACTTAAGGATGCATGGTTTGTTGAAGGGATGGTCTTATGGAAAATCAACAGGCATTTCATCAGCTTTTCTTGCAGAAAAAGAGAGAATGAAAATTATACTTATTAAATTTATTGTTTAGTCTGCAGTAACTCACAAAATTATTAATCTTCTATTAGTGCAGTTAATAACTGTAACAAAATAACTCTCTTCACAGAAACGAAAAATACAAGTAAATTTTTAGTGCTTTACACCAAATTGTATCCTAAAGTTAAGGTGTCATATCTTAGATTCTTGAAAAACAAATCTTGATTTATAATTTCCGTAAAAAAATAGCTAATCAACTCAGAAAATAGTAACTCGTTTTGCAGTCGTATGTTTTAGCAACAATTTAAACATTTTCTGGTAATCAGGTTCTAGTAATTTATGAAGTAATAAGATTTAGTTTGGATACCAACATTCTCAATCTGTTTCCTGTATTTTTAGATTCTCATGTTTTTAAATCTTACATTGGAAATCAACAAATAGAAAAAATACTAGCATGTTTAAAGTTAATTCTAGATAAATCCTTCTAAGCTGTTTATGAAAGGTTGAGTAAACCTCTTTTTTTTTTAAACCTTTATTTTTCAGCATTGCATTACTTTCCAGAATACCAGTGGCTGGTGGATTTCACGGTGGCTGCCACAGTTGTGTATCTAGTAACTGAAGTCTACTACAATTTTATGAAGCCCACACAGGAAATGAATATCAGCTTAGTCTGGTGTCTACTTGTTTTGTCTTTTGCAGTGTATCCTTCAAAACATCATTAACAGTAATTAATGAATTTGTTTTCCTTTTGCAGAACACCATTAGATCTCATCTCTGATTTGAAAAAGATTTTAGATCATTAGAGAATATTTGTCTTTTTGAAACTCTTTTCACTTAAATACAAAAAAAGAAATTCAAAGTAGAGGTAAAAAGTTTAAAAAGTGAAATACAAGGAAAGATGCCAGTTTCCTGCCTTTCCTTTCCTGAGTCTCATGTCACAGAGGAGTCACTTTTACCTCTTTTACATATTTCTTTTGATACTTTTTTTCATATGTGTAATGTTTTTTATTTCTTTAATTTTAGATATTATTGCTCCCTTTCCCTCTTCCTTTTCCTTCCTTTCTTCTATTCTTCCCAAATAGTGAAGAAACAACTTTATTAAATCAGTAGTTAGTTTTAGTTAGATCTATGAAAATATTTATAGCTAAGCATTATAGTATCATGTTACTTTCCTTGAACAATTTTTTATTCTTGTTTTATAGAAGCTAAACTCCTATGGAATGCTAAACCTCAGAAGTTCAGGTATATCAGTTCTATTATGGAGGGTGTTATGAAAATACTCTCCTGGAGCCCTCAATTCTCTAAACTTCCTGCATAGCTGTTATGCTAGGATTTTCTTCACTGTTTTCCTAAGAATTTCCTCTTCTTTTTCATCACATCATCTCTTCCTTGGTTTACTCTCCTTTTGGCAGAACTCATTCTCCTATAGTATCTGTAGAAGAGACGGTGTTTTTTTTCTTAAATCTTGCAGGCCAAATTATCTTTAGTTTTCTCCCCTACTCAATTGATAGTTTGGGTCAGTACAAATTCTGAGATATAGTTTTTCCTGAGTTTTGAAGGCTCTTGAGAAACTGCCCTTCTGCTCTTCACAGTGCTCCTCTTCTTCCCCATCGTACATACATTTTCCAGGACCTTTTTATCCTTTGGGTATTTTGAAGTTTCTTATTAATTGCAGTACAGTTCTAGGCTTAGCTTTAAAGTCTTGAAACACATCCTTTACTACTGGGCAATGTTTCGTTTTTTTCCTATTTTTATTAAAATTAAGTTTTTCTTCTCCATTTCTACCTTTCCAAAGACAACTTTCTGTTTGATGTTTACATCCATATTTCCATATGCATACAAGGCCACTGCATGATTTTAGTTTTGGGCTTTAACTATTGCTATTGTCATTTCACTCTGAAAATGAGGATTCAGCGCATCTGCCTAGTTTGTCACCTATCACTGATCATTTCCTGTTCACCTCATCTTTTGAATACAGTAATGTCATTTTTAGAAGAATATTCAGTATTTATGTTATGATCATGTAAACTATTCAAAGATTAATACTTGTCTTAATTTTTCACTTGCATTGTTTTCTTTGTACATATCATTAATTCACCCTCAAACTCTTCCAGATGTGTAAATCTCAGTATGTTCAGAAACACCAGGTAGTATGTCAGTTTCATATGGGAGAGTGATCTGGGGCCCTCAGATAGGCCGTGGTCTGGATTGGTTAGCCTTCCCAACTGATGCATAGCTATCCCCTTGGGATCACCAATTATCATTTTTTTAGGGATTTTCTTTGCATCTCTTGAATTGAAGCTCTTTGTCTTATATGCCATTTCTGCCTCTTGGTTTACTTTCTCATTTTTGTGGAGCAAGATAAAATCCTTTAATTTTATCTTCAAAAAGGTTGCATGGAAAATGCATTTTTTGGGACCTTGCAAGCCTGAAAATATTTTTATTATACCTGAAAATTAGGTGATCTTTTGATTGATTGATTGAGCATGGAGTGCCAAGTTTAAAATCATTCTCCTGACAATTTTGAAGGTGTTACTGTTTTTGAAGTTCCATTCTTGCTTTTTAAGAATTCCAGTTGCTATTCTGATTTCTGATTTTTTGTATGTCCATTCTTTTTCTCTGGAATCTTTACACTCTTTTCTTTGGCCATGTAAGTGTGTTGAAATTTTATGATGATGTGCCTTGTTGAGGATCTGTTTTCATCCATTAGCAAGGACTTCACCAATCTGGAAATTCATGTTCTAGGAAATTTTCTTACATTATTTTATTTGTGATTTTCTTTTCTCTAGTTCCTCTGTTTCTGGAATGCTCATTGTTCAGATATGGTGTCTCCTGGACTGGTTCTCTGAGACTCATTTTTCTGTCAAATACATGTTTATGTTTACATTTTTATATTTTTTCATTTCCAGGAGATTTTCTCAACTTTCCCAGCCCTTTAAATTTTTGTTTTTAATTTCTGCTATAATTTTAAATTTTCAAGAGCTCTTTTTCTTATTTTTCCTCTCTTTTATGGAATCCTGCATGTTTTATGTGTATATTCTTATAACTACTCAAGATATTGGTAGATTTTGTGGAAAATTTTCTTTCTGCCAGTTATCTTTTTACTCTTGAGTTGTTCTGGTTGTTTGGTTTTGTTGTTGTCTTTGTTGTTAAAGACTTTTCTTTGGAGAATGTGATCCATATTTGCCTGTTCATATTTAAGTCAAAGCACTGAAAAGCATCATGGAAGCTCTGAGTAACATGTTAGGCAAGTTGTTGAATCATCTAGATAAGCCAGAGATGATCTATTTTATCTTCTCTGAAGCATAATCTCCTGCCTTTTTATCTGTGAATGTGCAATTTTTATAGCATTCTTGTGTCATGATGTATAATATCTTTTTATTCCTAAAGATATTAATATCTTTTAAGATTTAATTTGCACCTTGCATTTTCTGAGTTGTCCCCTCCTTTTTTTACTTTAATTCTGTCATGTTAAAGATTGTTCTCCAATGTCTTAAGGTCTTTGAGTATCTGCTTATATTCAGGAAGGAGACATTTACAAATGAGAAGTTTTGTACAAGTGGCTTGAGTTTATTGGTTGGTGAGCCTTTTTGTGATTGATTGAATAGGGAACTGGTATTATCCTTGGGGTCACTTTTATTTATTTATTTTTTAAGGTATTATTGAGATGCACTCTTATGAAGCTTTCACATGAAAAACAATGTGGTACTATATTCACCCATATTATCAAGGCTCCCCCCCATACCCCATTGCAGTCACTGTCCATCAGGGTAGTAAGATGCCACAGAGTCACTGTTTGCCTTCTGTGTGCTACACTGTCTTCCCCATGATCCCCCACACCATGTGTGCCAATCATAATACCCTTGGAGTCACTTTTAATATCAGTGTCTGCAGGCTGATGGGCCAGTCCTTTACTCCAGACAAGAACTGTCCTTTCTTATGTGGGATATGTTAGATAGCCA
Source organism: Phataginus tricuspis (assembly GCA_029783875.1). Taxonomy (NCBI): domain Eukaryota; kingdom Metazoa; phylum Chordata; class Mammalia; order Pholidota; family Manidae; genus Phataginus; species Phataginus tricuspis. The sequence continues at coordinate 22,714,021 of JAQQAC010009165.1, forward strand.
GTTGTATGGAAGCCAACCGGGAAAAACTCAGACTCAGCATTCAGTGTGCAGGCATTAATTGGAATGCATATCTGTGTTCCTCAGCTGTGCCCCTTGTTTTCAGCTCATCATTGTCACCCTAAGTTTCACATGGTATTCCCAAGCCCAACCTTCTCTGTTTTAACATCTTCAGATAAGAATTCTGGGTTCTGCCACAGTTGGGGAAGGGCCATCACCTAATCTGTATGATTAGAAAAGACAAAAGATCTGGGAAGTCTAATTACTACTAATGTAGACATTCAGCTAATCATCTTGTTTTCATCCATTCTACAAACTTGCCTTCAGAGATACCTGCTGTCTCTAATTCCTGGCTTTTCTACGGCTTTTTATGAATTGGCTTTCTTTGTCCTTTCCATGAATGAATTGGGTTCCTCCCTTTGTAGGACCAGCATAGTAGAGAAAACTGAAACCTAAATCAGTTTCTGCTTGTTTATCTACTTTACTGTCTTCCAAATTTTTGTCATTTTTTTCTGTTTTTCTTTGAGGGTTTTTACTTTCTGTCTTACATGGTTTATTTTGTCAGAGTTTGGTAGTAAGCAGAGTAAATGCACATCTCACATCTTTTATATTCAGCCAGAGATTACTGAACTGTCTTTTGAAGCTGTAAAATGACTACCCTTTTTAAAATGGTATGATTTGACATTCAACACCGTTGTGTTCTCTATTGACTCTTTTGGATTGATCTGGGTGTAATTTAAACTTAGAAGAGCCAGAACAAAGCCTTAAGAGTTAACATCTTCACAAAGGATATATTGTACAGGGGAGAAATACTGATCATATGTATTGGTTGAATAACAGTCCCAAATATCAGTGTTATATTCACTTCAAGAGCAGATTAAGTTGAAGCATTTAAAATATTACTGTTTAATTCTGTGGTATTAAATATGTAAAAATACCGTTCCGTAGGAATAAAGACCTATCCCTAGACATTAAGTCGTAAGGAACTCATTTAAAATATCTTAATTTGATAATTAGCAATAGCAGATTATATGTCATGTACCTTTTTTCACATTTCAAATTCTCATGTTCTGTGAAATATTATTATGGAGTATGCCTGTCTTTCATTATTTTGATGGTTTATAGATATGTTTAAGTAGTGTTTATGTAGAAATGCATTTTCTTCATGTCCAGTTTTATTTAGTGTGATACAGCCCTTAATATCTTCTTACCAGAGAAATTAGAAAAATGTACTTCTTGTTAGCTACTCAAATTATTGCTTATATGGATAAATTCCATCTTTTATTTCACTCAGTAATGCCTAATAATGTGGGAGCAAATGTCCCACACAGTCTTCAGCACTGAACTGGTTCTGCTTAGTTTTTAAGTAATGCACTCATGAAAGGCACCAGACAATAGTGTCCCTGCGGGAATCTGGTAGCTGGCTGTGTACCCATCCCAGAGAAGACAGAAAGTGCAGAAAAGCTTTAGAATCTAAGCTGTTTTCTGCCAACTTTGACCCTCCACAAAGCAAGTAGGGAAGAAGAAGGAAAGTAGAAACGTGTATATGCTTGGGTATGTGATTTTCCTCTGAACTTAGAGCATGTGAGAAAATGACCTACTACCTTCAAGGCATGCAGGAAACCAGAATTAAGTACCAGATACACAGATTAACATCAAGGAAGAGTCTGTTTATAGTCTATCTTTTATCTTAGTTATAACATATCTAGTATGCCTTTCACACCCTATGAACAGAGTCTAGCTTCAGTGACCTCTGTCTGGCTTCTCTTTATTTTCTTATTGTGTGTGCCTACTTATTAGTCAAACACATGTCTCTATTGATTACATGGGACAATAGCTCCACTTAAGCCCAGAGTCACACATACATCAGTTGATTCAGAAATTTTCTGCAGTTGTTACTGATGCAATGTCCTTTGTTAAAGTGGTCCCACAATTAGATACTTACAAACTTAAATAATTGGCTCACTTAAAAATGAGGAAGAAAACTCTTTAATTTCCATGGTCATTTTAGTTTTTCCTCCCATAAGTCTTATTTGACAAACTCAGTAGGACAGAAATTACAATTTCTGCAAAATCTTGAAAGTTCTAAAAGCATGAGAATGACTTTAAAATGTGTGACACTAAAATCTTGAACCCTGGAACCTAAAACTGAGCCACTCTTGTCATCAGCTCTGCTTTCTGCTTCATATGAGTTGTACTTGCATCTCAGCTATCACATCTGCTTCCAATCTCACTTCTAAACCCAAACTAATTCCCAGCTTTACTCTCTTGACCATTTGTAATTCTAACCACATTATTTGACCCAGTCTGTGTTCCAGTTCCATTTATGCCAACTTACATGGTATGGGGAGAGAAAGGTAAAGAAAACCTTACAATGAAGATGAAGCAGTTGTAGAATTGTCTTTCCTGCACAATGGCCCATGAAGTCTTAGAGTCACTAGAGAAATGTCTACTGATTTGATATCATATCGTTTTCATTTATGAATAAAGGAAAAATAAAATTAAAATTGTGCTTACAGAAAATTCAGGGATCCTTTGGTGGAAGTAAAACTTTTAAAAATTAAAATACAATATGGATTTTTTTAAGAACCTTTTTTATGAATAAGCTGTATCATAGAGTAATATTGAGTCAATTTTATGTGAATTTGAGAAGAAAACTATGCTAGAAAGAATAATAAAGCTTCTCAGTAGTCGTATTATATTTGATTAAAGGACTGGATCATTAGTCACATTTCCACAGTGCTTGTATTTTACAGTGTGGATGATTTAAGGTATAAAACTTTATTATGTATATTTTTAAGGCTATGTTTTAAATTTTAATTTACTTTGGTTGCCAGACATGCAAATTTTGTATAAAGCAAAAAGTTGTGAATTGTTCAAGTTGAAAGAAATTCTAAGGTTTTCTGTGTTATAATTCAGTTCTGTATGGAGATTTGTAAATTAATCTACAAATGAAATACTGCATTTATTTGCTGTAGGGAATAGACAACTACAGTAAATAACACAATTTAGTCACCTTTTCAAAGTTCCTTAAAAGACTCTAAATTACTGTATTCTTACTTTACAAAATGTCCTTCTTTAGATTAATAAGAAAAATAAAACACTAAACCCTGAAGTGAAGTGCATAAGATATCAAGCCTCCTAGTGAGAAAGTAACAGAGTCCAACTATGGAATCTAAACCAAGGTACTTGTTTTGTCTTGAAAATTTGTATTACAGCGTGATGTGTCAAGGTTTGTTTTCTTAGTAAACTTTTTGGAGATCTCTTGTGACATGAATGCTGCCAAATGAATCACCTTTCAGGTCAGAAACGTATTATGTAGGGGACTTGGGAGATAGAACTATATTTCTGTTATTTAATTTATAATTAAGTATGATTTTTTTTCTTAGAGCATGAGAATTTTACTTCTGAATCTACAAATGTAAGGATAGCCTTCATTGTTTTGATTAATTTTTAATCCAGATTAATCTTTTTTGTTTTCTTTTTTTGTTTAATAAAACCTGTATTCTATACTTTCAAAATCTTTGACTATTAATTTCTTTCCATAATCTGGCAGGGTTGAGGCTGGCTATAAGCTTTTTTGTGGGTGGGTTTTAAACATGCGTAATAGTTTTTTTGCTCACATCTGAGAGAATTTTAGTTTCTGTTTCTTTTTTCTGTAAAATAAAAGTAATTGAACTTTCATCTCTAAAAGACAACATGAAAATATATTATAGTTAAAACTTGTCCAAGTTGGTTGTTTGGTTTTCTAATGTTGGAAGACAGGATCAGATTATTTTTAAAAGGATTTTACTTGATAGGTCATAGGATTAATGTGCTTATTGTTAGTTTTCAGTGTACATACTGTAGCATATTATTGGTATACTTTCTAGGTTTCTTTTCAGTGAGAATGCATTGTGTTTTGAGTATTTTGGCTGCCTTTTACGGGAAAATTGATGTGGGAGGTTGACATCATTAATAGAAGGTTGACATCTTTAATAGAAAGAATAAAAAATAGTGTTTTTGTTATTGTTGTTAGTTGTCACAAAAATAAGAATATAGTCTGCTTTCACAGAGTAGAAAAAATTTCAGTTTACATGAAAATTGCTTAGTTGAGTGGAAGCATGATAATCATCAATTTTATGAAAAATGTTTGAGAAACTTGTGTGAAAACCTCTACTTTTATTTCTTAGGACACTATCCATTAGATTTGTTTATTAACAACAAAGTATTTATCAGAATATGATCTCTATTTGTTTCTTTTTCAAAAAAGGTGCTGGCAAAATACCTTTGAATCATTTCAAGATCTAGGGTATAGAAGAAATTTTCTTAATATGAGACTTGTGTCTTTAAAGCAATGCAAGTATAAACTAAGCTGAAACATAGTAGTGCCTTGATAAGTATATGTTATTTAAATTATTATCCTAGATCTGAGAGAAATTTGCCATTTTAGAACTAAAAATTACCTGTTCATCTTTGAAAGCTCTTCTAGCTCAAAGATAAATATATTTAAGATACTTCCTACTGAGTAAATCTTCCCACCTGTACTTGATTTTTCTTTCCTATTGTAATTTTTGTATTTGCATGTATAAATTATGTCCTAATTCCATTTCTAAAAATTTTGATATTAGAGATTTAAAAAAGGTAAGCAATGTGGCAGAAAAAAATATTCCACCCCTAAACATTCCTTTATTTCAGGGGTTGGGATTTTGTAATATAAAGCAAAATAAATTAGCACTTAAGTGGTCCATTCAGTTAGGACTGAAAGGTTAAAAAGTAAAACTAAGATTTTAAAGAAAAAGAAAATGACTGTTAGCATCAGTAGTTTTGCATAAGCAGTTTTGAATATTTGCTAGTATATTTTTTATGAAAGTCATTTACAGAATGATCTATGAAAATAAAAATAATAAGATAAAGGTAGAGGGAAGAGCTTACTCATAGTGAAAGTTACATGACTATTATTTCCACTGAGCCATAAATAAATAAATGCCATGTTCTCACCTAATAAGTGTTTTTTGTTATACATGTCTAAAACATAGAAGCCTCATTTTAGCATTATCATAATGTTTATTTACATTGTATATATGTTATCTATAAAAGGGCAAAAATAAGTATACTAATTTACTTGGAAATTGTGGACAGTTTATGAAGAAAGAACAGATTCCAAGGAAGTAACTCTTAAAGAAGTTTTACTTTATTTTGAAAGCCATTCTTATATTATTTTAGGTATAGTTTATTATTTATTTCTCTGTATGAATAACACTGTTAATAAGCATATTCATGAGATTACAGTATAAAAGGATTTTTCTTCCTTATTTCAAAACAATGTTATATAGGTATTAGAGAAACTTGATAAGTAGCTCAACAAGAAATCTTATTACTATCTTAGCTAGTACAGAAGTTGCTATAAGTGGTCTCAAAGTAAAATCAACACAGTTGTCATTGAAGAGCTCTAAATGGGGTACCATAGTGTAGTTGTTTTGCCTATTTCTTAAAAAGAAAAGCCAGATTTATATTTTGATATGTCTAATGCTAACAAAAGCCTGTCTTCTTTGGAGGTTTTTGTTTAGTCTACTAACATGTATTACTGTTTGGTCTATGTATTAATTGAATAAAATATACATAGGCTCTAAAAGTTTGGTAGAATAAGCAATTGAGTTTTAAGTGGAAACATGATGAAATTCTACAAACTAAAATCCCAGAATAGATTGCAATTGGTTCAGCAAATTTTTGCACAATTCTTGTTGAGGAACAAACTTCAGGCACCAGAGTTATTGCTGGAAAATACTCAGATTTTTTTCTTTGGAGATTTTTACTTTTAAAAGCCCGAATTTATTTAGATCCCTCTCATTTTGTCACCCTTTCTGCTTATTGGAACTTTTCCTCAACTTAACTTTTCAAACCTATAAGATAATGGTTGTGTTCTAGGTATATATTTATCAGGTCTTTGCAGTGAAGGACTAGATTATATTGAAATCTTAATGTTTTATGATGATAGTGTTTCACAAGCATGAGAATCTTTTCTAACAGTTGGTTAATCTTAATCATCATTAATATTTAACTATATTTTAATAGGATGTGGAAATAATCTCTGTGTGTAAGATTGAAAAGATTGGTAAAAAATACATATGTGCTTTATACTGTGAATTTATATGTAATTTAGTTTCTGTTAAACTCCAGGACATAATGTACTTTTTTTTTCCAGAATCAGAGTACATTGTAGATCAAGACTTTATTAAAATCTAGATTAAATTTTCAAAAATGTTGACTTTCATCAAATAATACATATGTATAGTTTAATAGACAAAAAGTACTTAGTGTTGTATTAAAAAGTAAGGATCCCCTTCTCTATGCCCTTGCCATTTCTTCAAGTGCTTTAGCTGTTTATTCTGACTTTTTAAAAATCTTTGTAATTCTAAATGTAGTGTTTATACTACTACTGACTCATCAATTATGGTAGTTGAGAATTTTCTTTCCTAAAACTATACCATCATCTTAAAACTATGCTTCCTCTCCTTTATGTTCTTAATGTAGTTAACTTTACAGTTGTTACTGAAATTAGTATTCAGTGATTATTACACCTACATAAATATTATATGTGAGCATTATAAGGTGTAGCCTCTTTCGCAATTTTTTCATTTTTTTAAGTTTTACTTATTTTTTCTTTGTGTTTATTTAATCAGTTCCACTATCTTTTCAGAATTGTTTTCCACTTACAACTTGTATTAGTTCTTTTTTTCCCCCCGCTGTGGAGATACACTCCTGAAGATCTGTATTCTCTGTCTTCTATCTGGACTGCAGGCCTGCTTTAGGGTTGTCATCCTGGGACTTATTTTCGTCACCATCCTAGGATTTCCCTTTACCTTTCTATCATTATCAATTTCCCATTTCCAGGATTCAGTGTTTTCTTCTTGGTTTATTCAAATGTTTCTGTGGAGCTTTCTGTCAAAGTGTACCAGTGAGGTAACTAGTTTTAGATTTTGTCATCTTAAAAGTGTCTTAGTTCTGTACTCTTACTTAACTGGTATTTTGGTTGGATATAGAATTCTAGGTTAATATCTATCTTAGTATTTCGAAAGACATTGCTCTATAGTCTTCAACCTCAAATGTTGCTATTAAGAAGTACAATGTTATGATATTTAATCCTTTGTGTATGATTTGTTTTGTTTTATTTTTCTTCTCAGGGAGTTTTTACAATCTTTTTATTTGTTTGATTTCTGAAAGTTTTTGATCATGTACCATGCTGGGAATCTTTTCATTCTTTGTGCTGGAGTTCTGCTAGGCTCTTGTAATTTGGAAACTTCAAGTTTGGAAATATCTTTTATTATGTCTTTGATAATTTATTCCCTTCTGTAATTCTCCTTACCCCTGTTCTCTTTCTCACTTCCATTAGTCTGATACTGTACCTCCTGGATTTTTATCACCCTTTCTCCTTGATGGAACCTTTTCTAAGTTTTATCTTTCAAACCTATTTTTTTTAATTTATTTTGCCTGTCCTACATCTAATTTTTTTAGCTTGTTTTTGATATCTAAGCATTCCTTTTTCATAGCATCCTGCTCATGTTTTAAGATGCATATTTGCTTAGCTTTATGAAATAAAAATGTATTTTTATATATAGATATCTATGTATAAACATGCATATGTATCTATTTCTATATGTGAAACTTTTTATTCTGCTGCCTGTATCATCTCTCTTCTCTGAGTTACTTTTTTCCCCCATTGCTAATTTTTTCTCGTCTTTTACATAAGAGGCTATGCTCTAATTCAGGGGTTGGTAAACTATAGCCTGCTATATCTGAGTTACATCCTGTTTTTGTACAGCTCTAGAGTTGAAAATGTCTTTTAACATTCTTTAAGTGGTTGTTTAAAAAAATTAAAAAGCAGACGAAGAATATGCTACGGAGACTGTATGTGGCCTGCAAAGCCTAAAATATTTACTCTTTGGTCCTTTACAGAAAAATTTTTCTGAACCCTGCTCTAATGTCTGGGGATTCTTATCTTTCTTTTATATTGAAGATTCACACAGTAAAAGCTAATTGGAAACTATATAAGTAGCTTTACTGAAGAATAACTACATAACGCTGAAGCTGGGTTTGGTTCAGCTAGCTCATGTCACTATCTGTTGGTCTTTTGGAGGGGGGGTCTTTTGGTCTCTAGAGGAGGGTCTCTAATCTCCTCACCTGGAGTATACAAGCCTGCTACACGTTTCAAAGATGAGTACGCCTTTGAGTATGTAGGCCTTCACTTTATTATCCCGTTTTCAGTATAGTTGCCTTAATCTAAACTCTACTATATCTCAGATTTAGTTTCTTCAAAGGCTAAATCTTAGTTTTCAGCTGGAGTCATGGTGGAGTCTGTTACCTGGCTGCACAGGAAGGTAGTGGGAGTGGAAAGTTGGGAGTCCAACTTCTACATATATAGAGATCAACTTTTACCTCTATTTTCAGCCTACAACACACTGCTTTGTTTTGTAGAATCTTTCACCTGTTAGATTAAAATTTCATGGAAAGGTTAAAAGATTTAAACTAGGAATTGCATAAGAAGTAAATTCACTTCATTTTTTTATCGTTATGTAATCCATTTGTCCTGGTGTACATTCCCCTATTTTGGTATTAGAGGTTGAGTATTTTAGTCATTTATACAGAAAACATCAAGTTACTGCTGAGAACTACAAAGAAATCTTTAATTTTCAAAACAGCCCTCTGAGGTGGTGAATATATTAACTGCATTTTACAAATGAACTGGAGACACAGGTTAATTAGCTTCACATGGAGGATCACATAATAAGAATAGAACCAATTCAGCCAGGCAGTCCAAATCTAGAGAATGCCTTCTTTACATCTGTGTTTAAAATAGCATATGATATACTTGGAAAGTGAATTACAGTAGTAATTGCTATAAGTTCAGAAGAAGAGAGTGGTCTGGGTTGGAGAAGTAACATTAAGTGCCAAGAAGGATGTGGAACTTGAGTTGAGTCTCAGATTAGGTAGAAGGAAAGGAAGAGTAGTTGAGATACATGTTATAATCCAAGATGGTATATGGCTGTTAAATTTAGGAGAATGGTAAATACACCGCTTTGATTTAAGTGGAGGTTTGGGGACTGTTGAATGAAAGCTTGAACATATATGTGTATTTTACATTGTGTTATGGGATGGTTTTGTTTTAATATGGGACTCAATAAATACTTGGTTTTAAGATTTATCCAGTATTCAATATGAATTGGGGATGCAGAGATTATAACATTTTAGGTGTTTATGGTGTGGGGTTAAAGTATTAGTGATATAAAGAAGATTATGCTTCATGCCTGGATTTTTTCCCTTTAGTGTTGACATATTTTGTAATCATTCTGTGAGAACAGTTTGGTAGGTGTAATCTTTGAGAAATTTCATTTTGTACATCTGATACCACTTTTGACTAAAGGTATTTTTTTGCTTTTTAGTGAGTAAGTGAAGGAGTTAGAAATTGTCTCTCTATAGAGTCTCGTATCCATTTTCAGTAAAAATGAGTCAGTGTTTATCCAACCTGGGTGTAGGGCCATCAGACAGTGAGAGAGATCATAGCTGAATTTCAAAAGCAGTTCAGTTCAGTTATGGTTTTGGAGTTATATATATATTTTTATTTTAGACTTACTCCTTTTTCCTTATTCTCTCCCAATATGCAAGTTCTTCCTAATAATGCCAAGAAAGAGATGTACCTGTAGTGTTTAATACTAGTAAAGTGAACCACCAGCTTTGTTTCTCTTTTTTTTAAGTTTTGGAGAAGAGGTGAGTAAAGAACATGGGATTCAGAATATCATGGAAGGAAAAGTTTGAACATCTAGAATTTTGACCCCATTCTTAAGTAGTGTTTGTTTGTTTCATAAACTCCATCTTGAATATGAAAGTTAGATGAAGTTTAAGACTTATAAAATTGTTCCTAACTTGCTTTCTTAGAAAACTTGGTACTCAGATTCTCTCTACTTCACTATAGGAAAAACTGTTTTCATGGGGAAAAGCTGCAGTAGTCCTATTTATCTAAAAACTAGACCTTTTTTCCTTTTTTATTTGCTTTCATATTTTTCTTAACCTGACATCAACTCTTACTAAAGTGATTAATATTACTAATATAACTCTTACTAAAGTTATTAATCATAAATATGAGTTGTGGTTTTAAAACTGCATATTTAAAAAATAATTATGTAATAGGCCCATATCTATAGTACTTTGTTTTCTTCTATGAGGAAAAGTTAGGTAGTTTAAGCAGGAAAGTCTTAACTATGTAGTTTTTCTTTATTAGTTGAACTTCCAAAAAAGTAAATCATAGTGACCACACTAGAGGGGGATGAAGATTTGATAGTATGGGTAACTGCTGAACCACTGTGTTGTATATTTGAAACCAACATAAGATTGTATATCAGTGATACTTTAATAAAAAAAATACTGAATTGAAGTGGCAGAAGTACAAAAAAAATCATAATGTATATTTAAACTAGTATGTGTTTATTACTTTGGTTAACTAGAAAACTATTCCGAGAGCTTAGATTATGCAAGATGGCCTAGATTAATGCTTTATAATGTTTTTTCTGTCTGTACACACAGGTGGCTCCTCTCAGAAGCATCTTTTATTACAAACAATGTATTTTCACCCAAGCTAATGGGATAGGTTTGCACTTATGATGGAGCAGGTTCTGCCTTTATCTCCCCTTGCTGGAGGCTCTTGATTACTGTCAGGGTCCTGTCCTGGATATATAGTCTTCCTAATTCTTTCCTTGGAAAGTCTTTTTATTTAAGCAATTATAGACTACCAGTATTTGTCTTTGAAATGAGAGGATAAGTGCAAAAACTCTGAAATGAATTATATTATTATAGAAAAATAGATAAAAATAGTAATAGGATGTATGCAGTGATTAAGTTGTAGAAAAGTTTTTAAAAATTCACATTACATCTTAAAATGACGTAGAAACTATATGTGCTTTGTTAAACACCCATTGATCATTTTAATTGAAATTGACATCCTATCAATTTGACAATTCTACTTAAGCTTAATATTATAAACTCATGCCAATTTCTACAGCGATGCAGTATACTTTTATTGCTTATACATAATTTAGTATCTGTTAGCCAAAACAGGAAGAGGATTGACAAAGCTCTTTAGGAAAATTTGTACAATAATGTTAGGTGACTTTAGAAATAATTTTGAAGGAATAACACATGGAAATATCACACAATACTACAATGCAAAATAACTGGAAAGTAAACATCACTCCTTAAATTCATTCTGTAATTTGCAGAGATTGTTGCTTTTGCAGACTTAGAGTACTAGAGGATTTATTTCCCTTGTTATAAAAATAATTTGTCTCCCCCTTTTCCCTAGGGCTCAATATCAAAGAAAAACTGACATCTTTTATTATGTGGATTAGCTTTTTTACTTCAGTAGAGTTCCAGATTTCTGTATTGTTCAATACCCAGAGTAACGTAGAGTTAAGTTGAGCAAGATACTTTGTGTTAGGGAGCTGAATATTTGGTAGGATAATAATTGTAAACCAATGGCACGTGCTTGTTTATTTCTTATATTAAAAAATAATTTGTTCAGATACTTGACCATTATATATATATAACCTGAGTTACAGTGAATATAAGAAGACATTGAGAATGAAAATAACACTTGGTTAAATGTCTTCGAGATGTGTTTGCTGAGACTCTAATATATGTATTTCTGGTCATGTTTCCTAAATCATATATTCATTACTGCAAATATGAAAACATACTTTTTTATCTAAAAGCTCAGAGGTTATCATCTAGCTTTTCATTATCTGCTTTTGTCTTGGTTAAGAAGCAAATCAGTTCCTACTACAGCAATTTTTAGATAGTACCTCCAATTTACATGTAGATTGTATTCTAAAATGCTTGGAAGTTAAATAATCTTTTTTATTTTTTTAGAGAAATAATGCTATAAATGGTATAACTGCTCCCCTACCCCCAAGATTAACTCATGAAAATTCTTTGGTCCTGTAATGTAGCATATAAGACCATATTTTTTCAAAGAAAATACCATAGCTAATAAGTAATTAGGAAAACAAACTTGAGAAAGTATTTATCTTGGATCATGGTATTTGTGAAAAAGGAGAGAGATTTGTGTGAAGGGGAGATTAGCTAGAGTGGAATTTACTTGAGTTGAGAACATGAAAGGCAGGAAGGGGGTGGTACTCACTGAAAAATCAGGTGCATGACTGAAGGAGGTTAGTAAAGATACTTCCCATCACACAGGGTACTGAGGCATAATTGCCCCGAGAATAGGTGGGTAGAGATTAGCTATTCCTTTAGTTTGGTTTTTCTTTTTAACATTTTAAAGGGGGAACTATCCACTAAATAAGCCTTAGGTAAACAATCCATAGCCTTTGTAAAACCCAGAAAATCCTTGAAATTTATAACCATGAGTGGTAAATAAATTTATTTTTGTTATTACCAATGATAAGCTTTTCTATATTGATTGCATTGTATTTTGAGTATATTATCCCAGAAAAAGTGTTGTTCTGATACCATTCTTCTAAAGGTCTATTTACAATTAAAGCAAAGAATTAGTTCTATTTCAGTTTACCTCAACTGCCTTGTGAAACATTATTTCTGTGGCAGAATACATCCACCAATTGTTTGAGTACCTACTGTGTGCCAGGCACTCCTCTGATACTTTCACTACAATAGTGCACAAGAAGCAAGAATCCTTGATATCATGGAGTTTATATTCTAGTAGAGATTTATTTCAAACTCAGTTTGAGAGATGCCAGCTATCATCTGTATTATCTTCAAGTTGGCTTAGGAAAGGTGCCTACAGTGAGAGCAGCTTGGACTCTGCATTTATATCCAGTATCCTAGGTAGTATCCTAGAAGAGAATGGGTAATAACTGTATGGACTGTTTTTAAATAGGGCAACAAAGGGCAGTTTCCTTTTAAGGAGCGCAGACATGAGTCCTTACCCGCCCGGTCGTTACTATATAAGGATTCTTCTGTTTATGAGGATTTTTGAACTATTTACTTCTGTCATGGCAGCTCTGTTTTTAAAAGATATTGTGTGTTACTGCTAAATTACCATGTAACTTAATTTAGTTACTGCTAACTTAAAACTGCTATCACAGTTTTGTAGAGGCAATATCGTAAGTTGTCAAGCGAATAGACTGGATCCAGACCACCTAGATGTAAATTTCAACTGCTTCTAATGTAGCAGTGTGATCTTGGGCAAGTTACTTAACCTTTCTGTGCCACCGTTTTTAAAAATGTATAATGATAGTAGTTGGCCAATGTGAGGATGAAAAAAATGAATTAATTGGTTAATGCCTAGCACTTGGCAAGTGCTAAATGACAGGTGTTATTTTATTGTTTCTATGCTTGATATATAGTTTATGAAAGAGCTTTAAAAAAAATTTTTGGCAAGCACCTTATTTTGTTGGTTTTATGCTTTAAGAATAGCAATTTGGTGTAGTGGAAATCTGGATTTCATCTTTGGATCATCCACTGATTTGATCTTGATTTGATCAGTTAGTGAGAGGGGTTCAGATAAAATGATCTTTTTAATGTTTTCATGTAAAATTAAAATATTTAAATATTTTTCAGTAGGTGAACATGTTGAACCTTTGGTTGTTTTTGAGCACTCAACTGGGAATTTTCTGTACAGTTTTTGTTTAATCATGTTGTAAAGTAGTGATCCCAGACACTTACTTTTTATCCACAACTTACCAGTGGCTTAGTAATTCTCAAATTTTGAATTGTTGGATGATGTACAGATAATTTCTGTGATGTGCATTTGTTTGTTTAATTTTGTATAAACTACTTGAAAAAACAGTCCCAATAAAAAGTAGTTCCCTAAAGTTAACCTGTATTTTGGCTTTTCATGTTATTGAGAACCTATTTCATAAAATGGTTATAATAAACGCATAGTAAAATTTGAGTCAGATAAACTAAAAATACATTATTTCCCCTAATTACAACTTAATGTGTATATGTACACTTTTGATTAATTAAAAAATGTTATAAACTTCACTTAGATTTGCTTTGTTGATAAATTTATGGTTTTTAATGTCCCATTTCCTGCAAGACTATTCAGATTTTCATTAGGTTTTCACTCCTTCAAAAGGGAATCTTGCATGGTGTAGAATCAAATTAATGTTGTAGTCAAATTTTATTGGAGTTCAACTCCTGTATAGATGGTTGTGTTTAATTCCCACAAAATTATTTGTGGTTTTTCCTGAACTTTTCCTTCTGCAGCAAAGTTCTATTTTCATTAACTACACACTATTTTAAAGTAGAAGATGGTGGTGAAAGATCCGTCTGCGTTACCTTTGGATTTTTTTTCTTCGTGAAAGCAATGGCAGTCTTGATTGTAACAGAAAACTATTTGGAATTTGGACTTGAAACAGGTAATAATTTTACACAATTTTTAAAATCAGTGTTGCTCTATTTAGTGTTGATTTTGACTTCAGTATTAAGTTTTATAGCTGATGTTTTTAAAAATAACCTTTTGGTATATATTCTGTAATATTCTAAATAACCTTTACTATTAAGTAAAATTTTCCTTCTTGTTTTGTTTTTTGTTACCTTTTTCCAATAGTGCTGACCCCTCCCCTTTTTTCCTACAGTTAAATAAATTTCTGTAATGCTAAAGTTTACTCACATAGATAAAGATGCAAATTTTGTGCACTCATGAAATGTACAAATATTAAAGGGATATTTTCAAAGGCTGTTCCTGCTAACCAAATTTTATTGCATTATAGAATACTAATTAATTAGCACATGAAATAACTAAGCAGGTCACTTCAAAATTAAAAATGCTCTGTTTTCTAACATTTTATTTCCAAAGAAAGATTCTGTATTAAGAGTAATTTTTTCCTCTACAGGGTTTACAAATTTTTCAGACAGTGCGATGCAGTTTCTTGAAAAGCAAGGTTTAGAATCTCAGTAAGTTTTTTAAAAATTAAGCATTTCTTATATTTAAATTTATATTTTTAGAAAAACAGCGTTTGCTATGAATGGTTCTTCATTTTTAAGTAGTGGGTTTTTTTTAAATAGAACTGTCACTTGTAGAAATAGTCTTACTAGTAATTTTCACATTTGTATAAACTTAGTATCTTTCATAGATCTTATTTGGATTTGCTCTTATTTGACTTCATTTGCTGCCACCAGAGATGAAACAAAATTTATATTTGAGTCGTGTATCAATTCTATGTGGCACATGTAGGTAGGATTGCTACAAATGTGGTTGAAGAGATTCATGATGTATAGTTCTCCAAACTCTATTATAATTAAATGAAAAGAAGTCTCTTTGTAGAAGTTTAGTTTATTTATATTACTATTATTATTGTGGTTTGTAATACAATTGATTAGAAGAAAGGAAATTGGTAGAATGTTAACTTTAAAATTTTTTCAGCTTCTTAAAATATTTTATTTTTAGGGGTCCTGTTTCAAAACTTACTTTCAAATTTTTCCTGGCTGTTTTCTGTTCACTCATTGGGGCTTTTTTGACATTTCCTGGATTACGGCTGGCTCAAATGCATCTGGATGCCCTGAATTTGGCAACAGAAAAAATTACACAGTAAGCGGAAAATGTACATAAGCACATGCAGATAAATATATGTTTTCCATCTTAATGAAGGTATATTATTGTAATGAAATAATTATTGTATAAAAATGAATAAATATTTTATGTCATAGTATTTCCTTTTCTACTGTAAAATTTTAAGTCCTGTGTTTAAAAAAATACCGTCAATTACTAAATTTCTGTTTTACCTATTAAAAGGAAATAACAATATTTATGTTAGTTTCTTACTCAGAGGTCCATATTTATGATATTATAATCTCTACACCTGCACTAAGAAATCTAATGAAAATTTCATTAAGTCAAACATTTAAATTAAAAATTTATTTAAATTTTATTGAAATCATTTAATAGGTTTATAATATTTTGTTTAAAAGTTCTTTAAAGTAAATCTGTTTTCATCAGGATGTTTGTTTTCTTAAATTATTCATGTTTTAAGATTTGTTTAAGTAATCCATTATTTTATTTGGGGATTGCTAATACTATACAGTGTTAAATTTCATGGATTACTTTTAACTACCAAATTCTATTTTAGTTCTCCAATGGAAAAATTATATTTGAATCTCTACATATAGTTCAATGCCCATTTACTATATTCTTTTTGCTTGTCACAGCTTTTTTTTGTCGTTGATATTTGTCTGACCTTTTTTTGTCGTTGATATTGTCTGACCTTGACAGAACAACAGGTTTATGTCTCTTTCAATTCATATCTAGATCCAAATTTCCATCTTGTCTTTTTGTTTCGCAGTAGAAGCCCAAGTTGAAAATATTGCATTTTGAAATACGTACTCATAGCCATTAAGTATCTCTGAGTGATTTTATTTCCTAACATTTTTGCTCTTTAAAACCTTGTATTTAATGATGCAGATTCTCTAGTCTTTTCACATTCTTATCTCTCTTATCAATGTCATTTTCATTTATTTTTATTTTGACAGTCTTTTTTATTTTTTCCTTACCTCATTTTTCTACATAAGCTTTGTGTGTGTGTTTACTTTTTCTCACCTCCCAGTACACATTCCCTCTTTCTTACCCTCCTTTTACCGAGCATACTTTTGGCTACATCATGCCTTTCTCCCACCATCCGTCTCCCTAATAGCTTCTTTTAAAACAAAACCTGCCCCCCCACCTTTATACACACACTTCAGTCCACTAACCCCAGTGTTATGATTTAAATAAATTGAAAGGGTAGGTGGAGGGGAGCCCTTCACCAGCCACTGAAACCGCTGTGGGCTGCTCCTTGATACTAGAGTGTTCCCTAGCAACACTGCATACCTAATACTGCCGCTTTCTTCCCCACACCCAATGGTTTACCCAGGGTGTGGGATGAAAGAATCACTATTTTATAAAAACATTTAAAGCATTTCGTGGTTATTTGGTGTGTGGGGGGGTGGAGGCACTTTTTAGTTTAATTTTCAGTAAAACGTGGCTTCTTTTTAAGATTTTTTCCCTTTGGAGATTTGGAGTTTAATTTTATTTTCAGTTTACTGCAACCCCCATTGTGTTGTGGCACTCTGCCTTGATACAACAGTGTGGGCAAGCAAGTTCCATTGTGAGAGTAGCATGACTGGCACAAAGAGCAGCATTCTCCTCACCCCCATGGCAAGGCACTAGTACTTGTTTTATGCCAGAGCTTAGAACCAGAGTTCCAGTTTTCCCTGTCAGGTGCTCATGGTTTCCTGACTCAGCCTGTTTCCTAACATAGATCACTGTCATTTGCGTGGTTGTGACATTTTAAAATGTGTGTGTATGTGTTTTGAACTCACTCCCCAGTTTAACTCTTTAGTATGGTTGATAATGAAAGCAGTATATGGTAATAGTCTGAAGAATTTGTCTTTTTTCTACAATAGGAACAATATTTATGTCATCTGTGTCTGTAGGACACAAACTTGGGCCAACACTTAACAATGAAGTTTTAGCTCAGACCTGAAACCTTTTGCTGTGTTAGGTATATTATCTTGTCAGGAGTAATGTAAATTTTCTTCATTTGTAGAAAATAGGGAGATTAATTTCAGTATGTTCATAATACTCCAAGGAGAAATAAAAATATGTGAATCACTTATAACAATGTAATTAAAACATTGTACATGATCACTACATAGCTAAAGGTTCCTCAGTTACAAATTGTTGCAATAGGTTCCATCTGCTTTATGTCTTTAGTATTATGGCCCTTGCTAATCACTGTCTCTTAATTTGTAAGTAATAAGGAGGTAGTTTGTTTCATTGACCGTGTAAAGTTAGAGAATCATTTAAGAACCTGTGTATTAAGTCAGGGAGTTAGTAGGGGATTGTTAGAGAATACTAGAGTAGATGTGAACAGATGTAGATTTTAGTGATGAATATGTCTGTCTCTATTACTATTGTCATGAGCAAGTCTTTTAACTTTCCTGGATCTAAAATGTTCTCATCTGAAAAATTAGAGGTAATTTGCAAGGGCTCAAATGTGGTAAGTGATCATGATAAATATGAAATAACGGTGACCCTTAATACAGAATACTGAAAATAAGTTCCTGCCTATATTTTGTAAGTCCCAAGTTCCTGTAGTTTATTAGTGTATTTCGTTTCTGAATTTTTATATTTATTTCTTACATACTTTCAGAACATTACTTCATATCAACTTCTTGGCACCTTTATTTATGGTTCTGCTCTGGGTAAAACCAATCACCAAAGACTACATTATGAACCCACCATTGGGTAAAGAAAGTGTCCCTTTGTAAGTATGGGTATTTGAGGACTAATTTTTGTTTCATTATATAATCAAAACTGTTTTCCAAAATACTATTCCAATTTTTTAAAGATAGGACACTATTTTTAAAACATTAATAGAAATGCTAAAAGATGTGTTACAAAATTTAAGCTACAGGTCATTGTTTAACCATTTTGTGATCTTTATTAATGAAAGTGAATAATTATTACCCTGTGCTAGTATCTTACACACTTGTAAGATTTTCTGCTTTCTTATTTAATAGTCACTTGTTAACCTGACTTGTTTCTGTTGTCGTGCCTATTTTGAAGATACTTTCTGTGGTTCTTCTGTTTTTTCTTAATTGTGAAAATTACGGAGGAAAATGCGTGGTATAAATTAAAATTCATATATTCAACCCCTATAAAAGTTAACATTTCCATATTTTCTGTTTTGTATTTTGATGAAGTAGTTTTTCAAGTAAATTAGAGGCATAACTCTTTTACCCCTCAGTACTTTATTATGCACCTCTCAAAAGAAGGGACATTTTCCTACATAACAATATTATCACACCTATCAAAAACAAAAATCACATCTTAACAGTATTATCTAATACTAGGTAATATTTCCCCATTAGAAAACTATATTTTAATAGAAGATTATGGTAAGGAAACAGTTTATTGAAAGGTATTAATAACTGTACTTGATACGTTAACTCATTGGACTTACAGAACTATGTTGGAGTAATAGAAAGTTTCAGACAGAGCTGTTTCCAATCCCAGTTCTGATCTTCAATAAAACTGTCACTGGAGGGAGATTATTTAACTTTGCTGAGCCTCTGTTTCCCCATCTGCAAAATGAAGATAATAGCATCTACCTCACAAAGTTATCATTGGAATTAAATGAAAGAACACATGTAATGCAACCAGCTGTAAGTGCTTAATGTTCTTTCACTGCTTTGCCTTATCAGAATTAAAATAGAAAACCTCGGCTAGTATGCATTTTATTTTGTGTATTTCTTTTACTGTCTGATACAAATTTGTCTTGGATATATAATCAGTGATGATCATGACTTTTTTTTTAAGACTTCATCTTGCTGAACTAGGGAAGTATCCATTGAAGTTGTGATTTTTTTCCCCATAATTGAGCCTTAATGATAATTTTAACTTGACAGATTCACTAAGTATTTAAAAGTAAACCTAAGGATCCAAGGGTGCTAGAAAAAATCTCAGAAACTTCTAACTCACGTTTTTTATCCTGAAAGTCCTTCCTTGTGAAGTTTGGTCATGGAAATTAGATTTTATCCTCCTGTAATAATGTTCTCGGATTTTATATTTGCCTTAGTTTAATTAGTAAAACAAGGAAACTAGCATTTATGATCCATCCATCATAAGTCAGTTATTATGCTAGGTATTGAAACTTTACCTGTTTTATCTCATTCATTCTTACAGTAGTTCCCTATTTGTGCTTGCTGTCTCAGCCCATTTTATAAATGAAATAAGAAACTCAGAAGTTAAATAATTTGGCTAAGGTTATTCAGCCAGATTTGGAGTATATAAAGCATTTAGTGGTTATACCACAATTTCTTTCCCACTTTTAGCCTGACTAAACTTTTTGCAGATTAGTAGTAAATACTATGCTTAAAGGAAATGGGGATAAGGAATTTTTCCTTTGGTTATATATTAAATTACAGCAAAAGTTTTGTTATGCACAAAGACCTAGGATCCTGTTCCTATAGCTTTGTTTCCTTTGTACCGTCCCCATTTCTGACCTGCTTCATAAACATTCTTACCTTTGCTCCATCCTGTTGTGTTTGTCAGACCATTATAGTAAGTGGTTACATAAAGGAGATTTTTTATTTTGTTTGAAATCCGAAGTCCATGTGGTAGATTGAGAAAGAACGGCTGCCCATCAAAGAGAATGAGATGAAGAAGAAAGCAAATGACAGGTTCTTCGTGTGTCACATCGACTAAATGCTTTGTAGAAAGTTCTTTATTTGTAGGCAGAAGCAAAAATGGTTAAGAAGCAGTATCAACATGAAAATGTATTTAAATCCATTCATGTGTTTTGATTTGGCATCAAAAAATAAAATGTGGGCAGAGTCCATTTGTGCTTGTGACCTTGTAAGAAGAAAACTAAAAGAGAAAATATACAGTAAAACCTAGAATGGCTTTAGGAATTTGGAGAAATTTCTTCTGCATGTTCTTCACCTGTATGTTTTATCTCAGCTCAGTCTCCTTCCTGAGATATTCCATTAGATGAACTAACCAAATCTTTTCTATGAAGTTAGTTAAATAATCTGAATTAGAAGGTAATATTTAATGACTATTATCTTAAAATCCTGAACTCCTCATAAACTGAGCAGTTAACTTTTGATTCATTGCCTTATTCCATTCCCTTCATTTCTATTATCTGTTGCTGTCAAAGCCTGTCTTATAGTCTTCAGGATGCTACCAGTCAAACCTCCTTATTGTACAACTCCAGGGAGCCCAGTATACAGGCCATCTGGAAAGGTTCAAGGCTGTAAATGACCTCACATCTTGTGTATTTTCAGTCTCACATGAATGACTTCTTATTTCATTGTTCATTATAGTGGAAATGTGTTGGTGAAAAGTTATGCTTTTATTCTCCCTAGCCAAGAGGGCTTTTCCATTGGAATTTTATATCACGTGTTAAGTGCCTGATGTGATTAGAATAGATGCCCAGCATGTTCTAGGCATTACTTTTTAATTACTCACAGTGTTATACTTTATCGAAGCAGAAACCATGGTCTTCTAAAAACATTAAACCCCAAAGGATATCAGAAATTATCTCCTTTTTAAAGTCTTTAAGGCATCCTCTCCAGTAGTCTAGTTTCTGAAAAAATGTCTTATGGATACAACTTCTCACCTGGAATCCTAACTGTATCCTTGAGGAACTGCTCAGAACTGAGCCAGCTTCAGCATATTACAGGTTAAATGACTTGTTGGAGAAGAATCTGAGGCATCTGATTTCTTCATAATAAAATCAGAATTCTTGATTTTCCAATGATCCCAATCAGGAATTTGCAGAGTGAAAGATCCTATTTGACTGTCTGTACAATCAGACAAAATTCAAGCCAGTAATAAATGGGTTGTTGACTTCTTAGTTCCACAGGCAATCTCCTGTGGTTTCCTTCTTTCTCCTTTTATCTGATTTAAGATCACCCAACTTTTCTTATCATTTTACAACCAATCTGTATTCCATGGAGGAGGGTGGATAGAGAAGAGGGTCTCAAGTATTGCTCCACATTGTTCTTCTAGATATCTGTTACTACTTTACTTTTATGATAATTTTATCTGCCTGGTTCTGTTATGCAAGTGAAACTATCATATAGATAAGTCTGTAGTAGAGTAGGATACTTTTTGTTTTATACTTCCACTGTTGCTGAGTATAGATTTCCTATAGGTCATAGAGTGAACATTGACATGTGTAACTATGCTGGCATATTTTGGTCTTTGAGAGCACCATATCAACTTTTTTGTCTGTAGAATGACAGAAGCTACATTCGATACTCTGCGACTC
This sequence comes from Phataginus tricuspis, assembly GCA_029783875.1. Classification (NCBI taxonomy): domain Eukaryota; kingdom Metazoa; phylum Chordata; class Mammalia; order Pholidota; family Manidae; genus Phataginus; species Phataginus tricuspis. Next base: position 22,735,785 of record JAQQAC010009165.1, read on the forward strand.
TGGCTAATAATATTGCTGTGTGCTTTACGGTTGGCCATGATGCGTAGTCACCTGCAAGCTTACTTAAACTTAGCCCAGAAATGTGTGGATCAGATGAAGAAAGAAGCAGGGCGAATCAGTACGGTTGAGCTACAGAAAATGGTAAGTTTTACACTGTAGTCAGAATAAGAAATAGCAAGTGCTGTGTAGTAAGTAAAAATATTTGGTTTCCTTTAATAGTAATTTCACCCCAAAATATTCTTATTGTAAATAAATGGGATAACCTTAAATTGACAGATATAAAAGAGACCTTGATCTGAGTTTGGCTAAGTGAGGAGATGGTCTCAGTTCCTCTTCCAGCCTTAAGTGCTCTAAATATCATGCAGTTTGGGTTACAAAGCTATAGTGTATCTACTATTGCTAAATGCAACTCCCAAATTGATTTGAAAGATACTACAGATACTATTGTCCAGCCTTTATAACTTAAAGTTTTAGTGATTAAATTTATTCCTTTTAATGTTATTCCAAATACTCGAATATGAACCATAAATATTTAATTTAATGGGGAGTCCAGAGAAGAAATGTACTAGGAATCCATCCGCCTTGATAGTAGACTGGATCTATAATCCAGCCATTTGGTATTGGGTCCTCGTTTTTATTCTCCCTTATAGTCAGGAGTATTTATCAAGATTCAGGTTTTGTTCTGTTTTGCCTTTTGTATGTTTTCATACTTTACATAATTTCACCTCAGTTGAATATGTTCATATGGAATGGGGATTAAAGGCTTTTATTTATGAGGGGTTTTTGCTCACATATGACTGCCTATTGTTATTTAGTTTGATGTTTTAGGTGCTGTCTTTAGAGATTTTATGAAAGTATGTAAATATATACCACTGAATTTTAGTGGTTATTTTCTCCAATTTATATTAATTACTTACAAGCTATTTTTAAGGAATTTAATGTTTTCACATTTTTAAAAAATCTTCAAACTGAGCTTTTCTGAAGTCAGTTTTGGGGCATTTATATTGAAGTACAAAACACTAACATTTAGCTTCCTTCCCCTGAAAGGATTACTTAGTTCTTAGACAATTCAGTTGGACAATTATATGAAAGTGTAATTTGCTCATAGCATGTCAGCTGTATTAGACACTTAAGAATATTGTTGGTTGCAGGTTGCTCGAGTCTTTTACTACCTTTGTGTCATTGCACTGCAGTACATGGCTCCTCTGGTAATGCTGCTTCACACAACGCTGCTTTTGAAAACACTAGGTAGGCATGCTCTGGCATGGGAAACATGTTTTACTTTCTACCTATAACTGATAATGCGTTTTGTTACCTATGAAGAAATATGGCCCTTAAAATTGTTGCTCACTTTAAAAGTTTTAAGAAGAAACATGGGAAAATTTTATCTCTAGAAGTTGATTTATCTTAGTTTTGAAAACTCAGGCCTATACTATTTTAGAACATGTTTTACTTAGAAGAATTGTTTGCTAGCGGTTAACTCTCTAATTACTGAGTTACTTAAGTGAACACCCTTGATCTTAGTTATTTTGGGTGGTAAGAGGATGATTTAAGATTTTGTTATTAAACAAGTTACTTGCAAATTTATATGCATTACAGAATTCTTTGGTGAGTTCTACTTCAGATAACTTAGGTTAATAAAGAATTCTCAGTGGAAGAACAAAGTTCTCCTTATAAGTCTGTTCACTTATAAACTATCAAGTCCCTGTAATTATTCAAGAACTATCTTAGATGAGGCAGTCTGCCAATGTAGGGGCTTAAGAACTCCAGAAGAACTAAAAGTTTTATTTGAGTAGGCTTAGTAGATACCACAGAGCTGATGATAGATGTAAATGTCCTTTAGGAATCTATGAAACATAAAGGAGTAGCTCAATTGTAATTTATGTGATTCATATCCTATCCAGCATAAGAAAGTATATGATGAAAAAATTTCTGGAAGCTATTAATAGCCTCTCACACTGAAGTCATTGATAATTTCTGAGAAAGAAATTTATTCTGATATTCTAGAGGTAGAAAAGATTTCTAAGAAGTTACTGAGTCTTTCCTTGTTACTCCAGTAGAGGTAGTTGATTCATGTATTATACAAGGAAAAAATTGTTTTTATTATTTTACCATATTTTAATGCAGTTAATGAAAAGTAAATTAGGCTTTTTACCTTTTATGTGTACTTTGGCTGATAAGGCCAGAATGTAGTCTGGTCAAGTTAAGTGAATTTTTTTACCAAGTTATAGACAGATTTACTATTTTACTTTATTTTCAATGTAAAATAATTTGCTATGCTACTAAATTTCTTGTTCTTAATTTCAAATATAAGTTAAAGAATGTGCTTGTTTATTTTAATAAGAAACTTTGAAGTTAGTTACTCTTCACATTTTATTTGCATCTTGAATTTTCTAGGTAATCATTCCTGGGGGATCTATCCAGAATCAATCTCTACCTTGCCAGCAGATAGTAGTCTATCCTCCAATTCTGTTTATTCTGAATTACCATCTGCTGATGGGAAGATGAAGGTAACTGTTACACAAATAACAGTGGCACTAAGCAGCTTAAAAAATATTTTCACTCCTCTGCTTTTTCGAGGACTTCTGTCTTTTCTGACCTGGTGGATTGCTGCTTGTCTCTTTTCTACAAGCCTTTTTGGGCTTTTCTATCACCAGTATCTGACTGTGGCATAAATCTCAGTTAGCAAAAGTGGATATTCAAGTCACACTTTGAATTCAAACATTTGTACCCTTGAAGGGCTGATAAAAACCAGAAGAAAGCAAATTCAAAGGCAAATGAGAAACATATCAGAATATCGTACTTTAAATGCTTCCTCTGTATTCTCAGGGTGAATTAATGGTTATAATATTTAAGATTACAGAATAGATTATTAACTGCTATAATGTGGCATTGGAATTTTAACTCCTTGTATTAACTGATGTGAGAGAGCTATCTACAAGGGTAATACTTCTGATTATCTTGGTTTACAGAAACTTCTAGCAGTCTTGAAACTTCTCATATGACTTCAGTTATCGATTGATTGCTCTTATGGTATTAAGGTACTGTTAATATTCGTAGTGGCTGCCTATAGAACAATCTTCAAACTGAGCCATGCTTTAGGGGAGGGAAAGGAGCTAAAGTTGCTTCTGTTGGTAATATATTAGTCATTCTTCAAACAACAACTGCAAAATCCAACAGAAAGAAAGAAATAGCTACTGTATATTACAGTAAAGAAAGCTGCATAGTAATTTTTAATTTAATGGAAATGTACATGCTTACTGTCCAAAAAAAAGTACTGCTGCTTGAGAGTAGCAAAAGTATTGTTTTAAAAGGTATTCTGTCCAACTTGAGGGATCTTTTAAAAGGATTGGCTATATGAACATTTGCAATCTTGCTGTTAGGTTTGGACTCCCATATTTTATTTTATTCTATGATTCTAAATATAGTTCTTTTTAATAGTCTAAAAATATTTATCAATATTGATCAGACTTTAAAAAAATTACTTTGGAATCCTGCTGACTACCTGTATGTATTGTATATATATTATATATTAAATATATAATATATTGAGATTATAAAAGGTAAAAATATTGGATCTTTATAATATTTTAAGTTGCCGAATGTATGTTAAAATGTGATCGAATGAGATGTATTTGTATCTAGAAATTTTCTTTTTGGAATGAGATTAAAATACATTTTAAAAGTTCATCTGAGTAAGCAATTTATTTGTTGCCTTTGGTACAAGAGTACTTAATATTTTATAAATACTTAGATATTTTTCCCAAGTTAAAATCATTTTCTGTCACTTGCAAAAACAACCATTCCCACTCTAACCTACAGGTATCATTTAAACCTATGTTAATTAAATAAGACTTGTTTTAAATTTGTAGTGTTTAAAATAAGAAATACTAAAATTTAAATAAGACTCTTCTTGATGTTTTGTATGTCTAAAACCTCAAATGAATTATTACAGTTATAAAGGGAATGAATATAAGAGATAAACAGGTTTTTGTCTTTGTTTTTAAAGAATTTTTAGATAAACTTCCATACAACACTCTTGAGAGGCTGTATATTACATTTCAGTTCTGTTGTCACTATTGGAAGCAGTTTTGAAACTTTTTTGGAATTACTTACAAGGTTTGTGGTTCACATTCATTTGACTAATTTCAATACAGCAAATTCCTGCTTTTGATGTAAATTAAATATTTTGGAAATAGTTGATATTTTTAGTAAATACTTGAATTGGATAAACTCTTTGATTGAAAGTAATTGTGACTATAGCCTAATCATAGTTGATGTGTATTTCCAAAAGACGCATCCCAAATATATCTTGAGATAAATCAGCATCCATAAAATAAGCTCCTTGTAACAAGATTAAAGCTAAGTATGACATTATTTTTTATGTAAAGTTTATCACATGTTGGACTTGAAAAGAATCTCACCTGGTATTTATAACCATTTTTATTAAAGAGCTACATTTTAAAAATTATAATTGAAGTTATTATTTTGAGTTTCAAAGATTGTACTGTGGAGTAATGTGGGAGAAAAAAGGCATAGAATTCATTATTGGATGGAATAACATGTATTTCTAAAATACTATTGATTCACTCTTTTTAAACTTAAGTTCTCCCTAAGTATGCTATGAACTTGAACAAACTGAGTATTAATTTAAGCGATGGATTTGATTTAGGTTTTGTTAGCCTTTCACAGAAAATCTGGAGAATGATGGTTGTAACTATTAACTGGTTTATTTAAGCATTTTGTCTTTATACCAGGAATTATGTTAAGTGTAATAAAAGGGTTTGTACTATATGTAAGCAAAATAACTTTTTGAGACATAACTGATGTATAATGTTGTATTAGTTTTAGTTTGATCTATGTTATATATTGTTAAATGATTCCAAATAATATTCTAATATCCTAAATTAGGCCAGTAGAATTTTTTTATCTTTTATGTTGGATGCTAGTCAATATAAATGCTTCAGGGTCAGTTCTTTTTATTTTATATTTTGGCCAAATTAACTAGGAACCCTTAAAATCTTGCTTTATAGGATTTGTGGAAATTTATTTGACAATTTGTTGATTACTTTCCTTCCTACTCCCCTACCCCCAATGAATTGCACTATAAAAATCAGAGCTCTTTTCTCCCAACTACCCCTTTTGATTTGTCTGAAATGAAAAGCATATAATTTTATCTTAATATCCGTATGCATTTTGATTATCTTTGGTACTTTCCCCAGAAGTTCAGTTGCTATGCATAAATGACCAGTGCATCCAAACACGATGGGCTCATTGTCCTATTGTTTCTGATATAAATATCATTGGTAAAATAGTGACATTTTTTCTTGAGTTATGATTCAGAAGAGATATTCATCCATTAATGGAATTGATAGGTCCAGGAAGCAATAAGTGTAATTCACTATGAAATCTATAATTGGAACTTCACTGGACAGATTTTATTCTTTCACATGAAAGATTAAATTCTCAGTACTGCAAAGCATAGGGTCTCAACATTCTCTGAATTCATACACACTTTCTGAGCCATCTCATAATTGAAAATGGTCTACAATGCTATATGGCTCTATTCAAAATAAAACTGAATGATTTTTGAATGTGGATCATCCTGTATCTTCACAGAGCTTTAGGTGGCTTAAAGAATCAGATTTAAGCCCACTTACGATCCTAGAGCTTGTACCCAGTGTCTCAAATAGTCATACAATCCCCTTTTAACTCCCACTCTTCTCCTTATGTCTGTACCCTGGGTTTATAGCTGAGCTGGTTATATGCCATGAAAACTCTGACATGGACAATGAGGATGATAAAAAAGCTAATGTCAACCTTTCCATTCTTTAAAATGGTAAACATTTTGCTTGTTTTTGTTTTCTTCATTAAAAAAAAAGGAAAAACCAAATAGAGCCTGTTCATATGCATGTCTAGGTGGGCTTGTCTTTAATGATTCAGAGGGAGTGTGGTTTTTTTCTGTTGTTGTTTTTCTTTTCTTTCCCTTTTAATGCCCTATATGTGGTTAGTCCTCCTCTTTATCCCATTTGGCAAATGACTATTCATTTTCTTAAATGGAGTAGCAGCATAATTTTGTGGAAAGAATATTAATATAAAAGTGAGGAAACACCTCATCCCATTTCTGCCTGCAACTATTTTGCACTTACTAGGCATTCAATCCATACTAATTAAATAGAACTGAATTATCACTGTTGAACTCAGTTTTATCATATGTACAATAAAAGAGTTTACATTTATGACTACATATTTCTAAATTTGAGATCAGTTTCTCTGTGTTAGCATAAGGAAAGGTAAGTAGCTCTTTTTGGTTTCAGGAATGGTTACATATGTTAGAGGACATTCAGTTTTAGTTGAAAATGAATTCACAAAGAGTGTTTTCTCCTAGAATATTTTGGTTTGTACTCATTTAATTATTTGTTCAATAAATATTTATTGAGTGCTTATAATATTCTAGAACCTACAGCCTACATACAGCCGCAAACAAAGCATCAAAATCACTGCCCTCCAAGAGCTTAAGAGTCTAGTGGGAGGGTATGGATCTAAACAAAGACAAATAAGAGTCAGATGTAGGATATGTGAGTGATAAAAGATCTAAGCAGGGAATGGGGAGTCGGGGAAGGGAAAATATGAAGCTGACAGGTAGCGGTAGAGTGAAAATTTTAAATAGAGCATTGAGGGAAAGCCTCACTGAGGTGATTTCTGAGTAATGGCTTGAAGTATATGAGGATCATCATAATTTTTTTTCTTATATCAGTGTAGTTCATTGGTCAACAAAACACTCTTGATTGTTTGGACTTTGCTAATTGTGAGTTTGCTAAAGAAATTTTTAAGAGATAGACAATATTGCATTATTTACAACAGCCAAGATATGGAAGCAGCCAAAGCATCCATCAATAGATAAATGTTTAAAGAAGAGGTGGTACATATATGCAATGCAATATTACTCAGATATAAAAAAGAAGGAAATCCTGCCATTTGTGACAACATGAATAGACCTAGAGGGTATTATTCTAAGTGAAATAAGCCAGGCAGAGAAAGACAAGTATCATATGATCTCACCTATATGTGGAAACTAAAATGAACAAAACAGCAGTACTCACAGATACTGAGAAGTGACTTGTGGTTACTGTGGAGGAGGGGTTGGGACAGGTAGGTGAAGCAGGTGAAAGATAAAAAAGGCAAAAAAATCTCAATCATAATATAAACTAGTCACAGGGATGAATGTACAGCATAGAGAATATAGTCAGTTCTGTAACATCTTTTATGTTGACAGTAACTACTAGATGGGGGAGGATTTAATAATATGTATAATTGTTGAATCACTATGTTGTATACTTGAAACCAATATAACATTGTATATCAAAAAAAAGATGGACAGTATTATATATTCCCCTTGTCAGTTGGTGTATTGTACAGGAAAGATAATAGCCTTTCAGCAAATACAATCTCCCTAGTCCACTTTCTGTAGTTTCTCTGTCAAGTGCTTCTTAATTCAAACATGTTTACATGTTATTTCAGTAGAACTTTTAAAAAACTCCAAGGGTTTCAAGAGTTGCAGGACCCTAAAGCAGTATGATGTGTGCATTTGGCAGATGGATTTTACTCCCCATTCTTTAATCTGTCAGAAAATCTGTTACACAAAGGGAATTATACAAAGAGTAACGTGTTTAATTTGGATTAATAACATCTTACTGAAATTTAAAATGTATAACAGTTTGAATATACTAAGTATCCATCCCTGAAATATTAAGAATAAGGAGATGTATTTTTTTTTAATTAAGGTATCATTGATATACAATCTTATGAAGGTTTCAGATGAGCAGTTTTGTGGTTTCAACATTCACCCATATTATCAAGTCCCTCCCCAACCCCATTGCAGTCACTGTCCATCAGTGTATTAAGATGCTACAGAGTCATTACTTGTCTTCAAAGGAGATGTATTTTCAAAAATAGTTCTCTGAAAAATTTAGCTTTAATATCTATTTTGTTCATTTGGAATATATTTTACTTTTTGTAAATTACAGTGAAACAATATGCTTAGGAATAGAATAGAATATTTGAAAAGACTAAATGAAACTATGTTAATAGAAGTACTTTCAGTAGAAATGATAAGATATGTGAATTATTGTAACTGTTTACATATATATTTACTTCTTCATTTCTACTTTAAAAAATTTCTTAGAGCATGAAATAATTTTTCTATCATTATAATAAATGATCTATTAACTGTTTCGGATAAGTGGCTGATGTCCAAAGTTGATAATTTGTCAATTGAGTAGTCTGTTGAAACTGAATGTCAACATCAGAAAAAAAACTGAATTACAGAAATAAACCAAAATATTTTTTTAATCATTAAATTTTTTTAAATGGGGAAAGCAGTCATTTCAACTGTTGGCCCTAGAATAGTTGGATATGCACATTTAAAAAATTGAACCCCAATCCCTCATATGTGGTATGTAATACTTCATACTACACACAAAAATTAATTCAATGACTATCTATATATACCTCATTGTAAAAACTAATACCATAAAGTTTTCAGAAGTCATGAAAGGATAGTTTGGTAATTTTATGGGTGGGCAAATGTTTCATATGACACAAGCAATAATAATCAAATTTATTCTAGTGATAAAATAGACTTCATAGAATTAAAAACGTCTGCTGATTAAGAAATCTGTTAAGAAAATAGACGTCACAGCCTGAGATAAAATATTTGCAAAACATGAGACAGAGGACTACTGTTCAGCATGTTGTACAAAACCCACCAAAAACAAAAAAGAACGGGCAAGAAATTAAGATAGACACCTCACAGTTGACCACAAGGCACATTAAAAAGTCTTCAAACTCTAGCGATTTTAATATGAAGATTCTTGTTAACAGTTTTCTTGTAATTCTTCTACTTGAATTCTTTGAGGCTCTTAAATCACTAGGTTTTTATCTCAGATTGAGTTCAAGTATGACTAATTTTTCTATCCTGAGGAAAGCGGTGGAAATGCAGTTGCAGTGCATTGTTGGATTTTATGAGTTTTTGACAGCTTTCTGCAGAAGAATGTGTTGAAAGAAAAGGGTGTTAGATTCTTAAAAATTACTATAGTTAACATAAAATGTACCACTACCTGGATCAAGCATAAAAGGCTTTTCAATACATGATCAAACATACTCAGTAAATTTGATAATATTTTTCTTTTGGTTGTGCTTGAAAATATTAAAGTTCTTGGCAGAAATAGTGGATTTCAGTTTTAGCATTTTCAGTGGAAGAGCACTTCTTGGTCTCATGACTCCATTTGAATACCATTTAGAAGTACCATGTTTGTAATTATTCAGCTGTATATGTTGCTGACTTGTAAAGCAATAAAAAAAATTGTATGTTACTTTTAAAAGATTGAATTCATTCCACTATTCATTGACCCTTCATTCTTTTTCCTGTGTTTTTCTGTTATTTTTTTTTTCTTTATGTTTCATTTTGGATAGTTTTTACTGTTATGTCTTGAAGTTCTATGATTTGTTTTTTTGGTGTCTGATCTGGTGTTTAACTCATCCAGTATGTTTATCATCTCAGACCTTTTTTTTTAATCTCTAGAAGTTCAATTTGGGTCTTTTTTTATTTCCTCCATGTCTTACCTTAACATCTTCATGCTTTATTTTCTTCAGCATATATATTTGAAATAGCTGATTCAATGTCCTTCTCTACTAATGTTTTCTTCTGGGTCACTTTGGAACTTGTGTCTGTTGATTGATTTTTCTTCTCATCGTGTGTCATACTTTCTTGCTTGTTTGCATTCCTGAAAATCTTTGACCAGATGCCAGACACTGAATTTTGCCATGCTGGGTAGTAGATATTTTCGTATTTCTTTAAATATTCCTTAACTTTGTTGTGTAATGAAGCTGAGTTACTAGGAAATCTGGGAGACAAGTTTTGATTCTTTTAAAGCTTGCTTTTAAAACAAGAGAGAGCAGCCTTTAATTTAGTGCTAATATTTGCACACTACAGAGAAAATGCCCTTCTGAGTACTTGACCACTGCCCTGTGTGTTAACAAAGTTTTCTCACTCTGGCTGGTAGGAACAGGAACTTTCCTTCCCCTGTTGAGTCTCAAGGATTGTTCTGCCTGTTCCTTTTTGGTGGTTGTTTCTGCAACATGGGATAATTTCCTGAAATGCATTTATTAATCTGATCAACTGAACACGTGAAGGAACTCTGCCAATCTCTAAAGCTTTCTCTTCAGCTCTTCTTTCTAATATTCTCCTGTCTTGTTCCTAGTTGCCTTTGCCTCCCCAGATTCTCAGCTTAGGGTGACCACTGGGCTTGGCTTGTCATCCCTGTGCTGTGGCTTGAATGTATGTGGAGCAGAGTTCACCTCATAACTTTTCTTCTTTCAGGGATCACTATACTGTGCTTCCTGTTCAGTATCTGAAAACTGTTGTTTCATGTATTTCTTTCGGTTTTTTAGTTCTGTAAGGTGTAAGAGTACATCTGGTCCCTATTAACTTTACCTTAGCTACTGGTGAAAGGCCCCAGCTTCTGAGTTTTAATTTTTTACTAGATACTTTTGTTCTCCACCAAGAGCCTGTTCAGAGACAGCCTTCCGTTCACATATTATTTTAAAGATGTGTCACTCAGCATCATATGTCATCAGGGAAATGCTAATTAAAACCACAATGAGATAACACTGCCCACTGGAATGGCTAAAATAAAAAACTTTGACACCACTAGATGGTGACAAGGAAATGAAGCAACTGGAAGGAACTCTCATACTTTGTGTTACAGCCACATTAGAAATGATGCAACCATTTTATGAAAAGTTTTAGTATTTTTTTATATAAAATAAAAATATATCTACCCAACAGTTCTACAATAAAGTGTTTACCCAAGAAAAATAAAAACACATCCGGAGAAAGACTTGTTAAGAATATTTGTAACAGCTTTATTCAAAATAGCCCAAAACTGGGAACTGCCCAGCTGTCCATCACTAGTAGAATAGGTAAACACGTTGGGATATGTGTATAATGGAATACTAGTCAGCATAGTAATACATTGTATTAGATGTACAGTGTCTTCCTTACAAAGAATACAGTATGGAAAGGGGGGAAAAGCTAACTACAGTGGAGAAACCTGACAAGCATCACCTTAGCCAAGTTATCACGGTTAACATCAATAAGTTAATAGTATGTCCCCTTAATATATTGCGATGAGAATGACACTTTACCTCCAGGTCTTCCTTCCAAAAAGCCGTAACACTAGTCTGAATTTTTGAGAAAAATCACAATTGAGGGACATTCTACAAAATACCTGACTAGTACTTCTCAGAACTTCTAATTCTAGCAAGGATATAAAAAACAAGGAAATTACAAGAAATTGCTAGAGCCAAGAGGAGACTAGAGAGAGATAATGACAAAGTATAATGTGGGATTCTAGAAGAGAAAACGGGCATTAGGTAAAAACTAAGGAAACTGGAACAAAGTATGGACATCGGTAATAATGGTGTATCAGTGTTGGTTTAGTAGTTGTGATCAATGTTAATACTAGGAGCAAGTGGGTATGGATATATAGAACTCTACTATTTCTGCAATTTTTCTGTAAATCTGAAACTTTCAATTTAAGTATTTAAAAATATATTTGATGGTTATCTACAGTTTATTAAAATTATGTAAATATTAGACCCCTGGATGAAGAATAAGAACAGAGCTCAGAGTTAGGTTTCTGAATGTAATGGAGTATTGTGTAGTAAGATAAGTAGAATAGGACAATGTAATGTTTTTCATGAAGCTAAATTGATACAGTTTTAAAGGGTTCTTTATTCTAAGATTGTTTCTAGAGTTTGTGATGTTAAAATATTGGTTCATAATGATGCTAATAGTAAGTTTGTTCTACTGCTCTACTACTGCAATAAAAAGTTTATATCAGTCCCTGAAATAAAAGAAAGTCAGTCACAGCTTTATCATTCATTTCCCAAAAACTCTTTCAGAACTTTGATTCTCCTGGTTGATAAAGCCAAAATACTATTGCTTAATGGTGTTTCTCCTATGTTTTTCATCTACATATTTTTAAGAGTCTAGATGGGTATCTAGATGGTATACTTTCTGACACCCTTGAGCAAAGGAAGTAAAAGCAGGAGAACCAAGTAAAGTAATAGCAGAGGTCCCACAACCTCATCTGGTATCTAGTGGTAAAGGGAAATTCCAGGATCTTTCAAAGTTCAGAATTCAAGAAAACTTTTATCAGCTCTTATCAGTGATGTAGGAAGTGAAGACCCTAAGGAATATGACAACTCAGGGCAGTGGATTCAGAGAGTGAATGGTAGAAATCTGTCCATAACAGAACCCAAAAGGATTAATATGGGTTTTTATGCTTTAGGGTGGCATGAGCAAGGGGGTTTCTTCCTAGATTACAGGAGTTGGAAGTTCCACTGGCTAATGATTTGAGGTTATCTGAAAATAATTTAAACTTCCATCTACAGCTTCTACAACTGCTATTGCCTTGTGTGGTAACAGTTGCATTTAAAAAGCAAAGCAGAGATTCAAAATGGCGGCGTGAAAAGTGAGACAGAGAATTCCTCCCAAAACCACACATAGTGTGAAAATATAGTTAATACAACTAGCCCTAAAACAGCAACAGGATATAAGGCTACACCAGACTCCATACAGACCTCAAGAACAAAGTAGACCTCACAAAACGGTAACGTACGAAAGCCTTGATCTGGCAGGACCCAAGCCCTTCCCCCACCCCAGCTCACTGGTGGGAGGAAGAGAAACAGAGTGAGGAGGGGATGGAAACCTAGAACTGCTGAACACCCAGCACTCTGCTTTGGAATACAAACCTATATTGTGTGGTGCTCTGGAGGTTGGTGGGATTGAGGAGCTGGGACAGGCGGACTGCTTCAGAGACTGATATTCTGGCTGTTTGTGAAGAAAAGGGATCCATATCTGGCCTCTCTGGGACAGAGGAAAGGCAGGTGATCTGACAGGCTTCCTAGCAGTGAGAGGGCTACTGAAGGGGCAGGGTTTGCACAGAGCTTGCTAAGTGGGAGAAGGCATAGGTGGACAAGGTTGTCAGGGTGTGCTCTGCCCAGCAGGTTGGGAACTTTGAGGAGCTCCAGGTGCTCCATCCCCCTGGCTGCCTACTCAGCTCTGAGGCCCCACACCGTGACACAGCCTGTGGCACCTTCCTACTGGCCTCCTGGCACCTGCTTGCAAGCCGGCAGTCACTGCACTGATGTCAGGCCAGCCAGAGGGAGGCCCTGCCTTCAACAGCTAGAGACGCCAAGCACAGAGGCTTACACCTGTGTGCTTGGCCCACTGGCTCTGATGCTGGAGCCAGGCACTACAGCCAGGAATCAGGAAACCTATTTCCTCCCCCAAGGTACCAGCACTGCTCCCCTACGATCCCCAACCTCACTGTAGGGGCTGAGCAGCTCCAGAGACTAGAGCTTCTGGGCACTAGAGGGCACCACATAGAATTATGAAACGTCAAAGGAACCTGGTTCAGAACGAAATCTCACAAACCCCAGAAAAGGGCCAAGTGAAACTGAACTCACCAGTCTTCCTGAAAGAGAGTTTAAAATAAAAATGCTCATGGACATTCAGAAAAATATTCAAGAACTCAGGGACGAATTTAAGATGGAGATTCAATCGTTAAGAAATTCCATATCTGACATGAAACATACAATGGAGGGGTTTGAAACTGTGTGACCAACACAAATGGAACAATATCCGCATTATAGGGGTACCAGAAGAAGAGAGAGAAAAAAGGGTAGAAAGTGTCTTTGAGGAGGTAATTGCTGAAAACTTCCCCAATTTGGGGAAGGACATCGTCTCTCAACCATGGAGGTGCACATATCTCCCAACACAAGGGACCCAAGGAAGACAGCATCAAGACATAATAATTAAAATGGCAAAGATTGAGGATAAAGACAGACTTTTAAAAGCAGCTAGAGAGAGAAAAAAGATCACATATAAAGGAAAGCCCATCAGGCTGTCATCAGATTTCTCAACAGAAACCTTACAGGCCAGAAGGGAGTGGCATGATGTATTTAATGCAATGAAACAGAAGGGTCTAGAACGAAGAATACTCTACCCGGCAAGGTTATCATTTAAATTTGAAGGAGCGATTAAACAATTTTCAGACAAGCAAAAGCTGAGAGAATTTACCTCCCACAAACCACCTCTACAGTGCATTTTGGAGGGACTGCTATAGATGAAAGTATTCTGAAGGATAAATACATTTCACCAGGGGAAATAAACCCACACTGAAGCAGAACAATTAATTACAAAGCAGATGCAAAATCAAATCAACTACCCCCAAAGTCAATCAAGGGATAGACAAAGAGTACAGAATGTAACTAACATATAAAAAACGGAGGAGGAAGAAAAAGGAGAGGAAAAAGAACTTAGGTAGTGTTTGTAATTGCATACTAAATTAGTTAAATTAGACGGTTAGATAGTAGGGGAGTTACCCTTGAACCTTTGGTAACCACGAATCTAAAGCCTACAATGGCAATAAGTACATACCTATCGATAATCACCCTAAATGTAAATGGTCCGAATGCACCAATCAAAAGACGTAGAGTCACTGAATGGATAAAAAAACAAGCCCACCTATATGCTGCCTACAAGATACTCACTTCAAACCCAAAGACACACAGACTGAAAGTAAAGGTATGGAAAGAGATATTTCATGCAAACAATAGGGAGAAAAAAGCAGGAGTTGCAGTACTTGTATCAGACAAAATAGACTTCAAAACAAAGAAAGTAACAGGAGACAAAGAAGGACATTACATAGTGATAAAGAGGTCAGTCAAACCAGAGGACTTAACTATCATAAATATCTATGCACCAAACACAGGATCACCTACATATGTGAAACAAATGCTAACAGAATTAAAAGGGGAGATAGAATGCAATGCATTCATTTTAGGAGACTTCAACACACCACTCACTCCAAAGGATGTATTAACCAGACAAAATAAGTAAAGAGACAGAGACACTGAATAAAGTATTAGAACAGGTGAACCTAACGGACATCTGCAGAACACTTCATCCAAAAGCAACAGGATACACATTCTTCTCAAGTGCACATGAAACACTTTCAAGAATAGATCATATACTAGGCCACTAAAAGAACCTTGGCAAATTCAAAAAGATGGAAATTGTACCAACCAGGTTCTCAGATCACAAAGGTATGAAACTAGAAATAAGTTACACAAAGAAAATGAAAAATTCCACAAACACATTGAGGCTTAATTACGTGCTCCTAAATAATCAATGGATCGATGACCAAATAAAAAAAGACATCAAGCAATATATGGAGACAAATAACAACAATAATTCAACACCACAAAATCTGTGGGATGCAGTGAAGGCTGTGCTAACACAGAGGTATATTGCAATACAGGCCTACCTCAGAAAAGAAGAACAATCCCATATGAACAGTCTAAACTCACAAGTAATGAGACTAGAAAAGGAAGAACAAATGACCCCCAAAGTCAGTACAAGGAGGGACATAATAAATATTCGAGCAGAAATACAGTTGAGAAGAATAAAACAATAGAATCAATAAAAGCAGGAGCTGGTTCTTTGAGAAAATAAACAAAATAGAAAAACCTCCTTTGTCAAGAAAAAAAGAGTCTACACACATAAACAGAATCAGCATTGAGAAAGGAAAAATCACTACGGATACCACAGAAATCCAAAGAATTATGAGAGAATACTATAAAAAATTATATGGTAACAAAATGGATAATCTAGGATAATTGGACAACTTTCTAGAAAAATACAACCTTCCAAGGCTGACCCAGGAAGAAACAGAAAATCTGAATAGACCAATTACCAGCAAGGAAATTGAGTTGGTAATCAAAAAACTACCTAAGAACAAACCTCCTGGACCAGATTGTTTTGCTGCTGAATTTTATCAAACATTTAGTGAAGACCTAATACCCATCCTCCTTAAAGTTTTCCAAAAAGTAGAAGAGGTGGGAATACTACCAAAATCATTCTATGAGGCTAACATCACTCTAATGCCAAAACCAGGTGAAGACCCAACAAAAAAGGAAAATTACAGACCAATATCCCTGATAAATATAGATGCAAAAATGCTCAACAAAATATTAGCAAACTGAATTCAAAAATACATCAAAAACATCATCTATCATGATCAAGTGGGATTCATCCCAGTTATGCAAGGATGGTACAACATTCGAAAATCCATCAACATCATCCACCACATCAACAAAAAGAAGGACAAAAACCACATGATCATCTCCATAGATGCTGAAAAAGCATTTGACAAAATTCAACATCCATTCATGATAAAAACTCAACAAAATGAGTATAGAGGGCAAGTACCTTAACATAATAAAGGCCATATATGGCAAGCCCACAGCCAACATTATACTTAACAGCAAGAACCTGAAAGCTTTTCCGTTAAGATCGGGAACAAGACAAGGATGCTCACTCTCCCCACTTTGATTCAACATAGTTCAGGAGGTCCAAGCCACAGCAATCAGACAACACAATGAAATAAAAGTCATCCAGATTGGTAAGGAAGAAGTTAAACTGTCCTTGTTTGCAGATGACATGATATTTTATGTAAAAAAAAAAAAACCTTAAAGAATCCACTCCAAACCTACTAGATTTAATATCTGAATTCTGTAAAGTTGCGGGATACAAAATTAATACACAGAAATCTGTTGCATTCCTATACACTAACGGTGAACAAGCAGAATGAGAAATCAGGAAAACAATTCCACTCACAATTGCATCAAAAAGAATAAAATACCTAGGAATAAACCTAACCAAGGAAGTGAAAGACCTATACTCTGAAAACTACAAGACACTCATGAGAGAAATTAAAGAAGATACCAATAAATGGAAACACATCCCTTGCTCATGGATAGGAAGAGTTAATATTGTCAAAATGGCCATCCTGTCTAAAGCAATCTACAGATTCAATGCAATCCTTATCAAAATACCGACAGCATTCTTCAGTGAACTAGAGCAAATAGTTCTAAAATTCATATGGAACCACAAAACACCCCGAATAGCCAAAGCAATCCTGAGAAGGAGGAATAAAGTGGGGATAATTACTCTCCCCGACTTCAAGCTCTACTACAAAGCCACAGTAATTAAGACAATTTGGTACTTGCACAAGAACAGACCCCTAGACCAATGGAACAGACTAGAGAGCCCTGATATAAACCCAACCATATATGGTCAATTAATATACGATAAAGGAGCCATGGATATACAATGTGGAAGTGACAGCCTCTTCAACAACTCATGTTTGCAAAACTGGACAGCTACATTTAAGAGAATGAACCTGGATTCTTGTCTAACCCCATACACAAAAGTAAACTCAAAATGGATCAAAGATCTCAATGTAAGTCTTGAAACCATGAAACTCTTAGAAATAAACATAGACAAAAATCTCTTGGACATAAACATGAGCAACTTCTTCATGAACATGTCTCTGGGCAAGGGAAACAAAAGCAAAAATGAACAAGTGGGACTATATCAAACTAAAAAGCTTCTGTACGGCAAAGGACACCATCCCTAGAACAAAAAGACATCCTACAGTATGGGAGAATATATTCATAAATGACATATCCGGTAAGGGCTTGACATCCAAATTATGTAAAGAGCTCATACACCTCAATAAACAAAAAGCAAATAAGCCAATTATAAAATGGGCAGAGGAGCTGAACAGACACTTCTCCAAAGAAGAAATTCAGATGGCCAACAGGCACATGAAAAGATGCGCCATATCACTAATCATCAGAGAAATGCTGATTAAAACCACAATGAGATACCACCTCACACCATTAGAAAGGCAAACAACAACAAATGTTGGTGAGGATGTGGAGAAAAGGGAACCCTCCTACACTGCTGGTGGGAATGTAAACTAGTTCAACCATTCTGGAAAGCAGTATGGAGGTTCGTCAAAAAACTCAAAATAGAAATACCATTTGACCCAGGAATTCCAGTCTTAGGAATTTACCCTAAGAATGCAACAGCCTAGTTTGAAAAGGACATATGCACCCGTATGTTTATCACAGCACTATTTACAATAGCCAAGAAATGGAAGCAACCTAAGTGTCCATCAGTAGATGAATGGATAAAGAAGATTTGGTACATATACACAATGGAATATTATTCAACCATAAGAAGAAAACAAATCCTACCATTTGCAACAACATGGATGGAGCTAGAGGGTATTATGCTCAGTGAAATAAGCCAGGAGGAGAAAGACAAGTATCAAATGATTTTACTCCTCTGTGGAGTATAAGAACAAAGCAAAAACTGAATGAACAAAACAGCAGCAGACTCACAGAACCCAAGAATGGACTAACAGTTACCAAAGGGAAAGGGACTGGGGAAGATGGGTGGGAAGGGAGGGATAAGGGGGGAAAGAGGGCATTACGATTAGCACACATAATGTAGGGGGTGGGGGTGGGGTGCGGGGATACGGGGTAGGCAGTATAACAGAAGTGATTCTATAGCATCTTACTATGTTGATGGACAGTGACTGTAAGGGGTTATGTGGTGGGGACCTGATAATAGGGGAAGTCTAGTAATCATAATGTTGGTCATATAATCGTATATTAATAATAGAAAAAGAAAAGATTTAAAAATTTTTTCTTTCATGTGTAGACACCATAATATTGCACATGTAATTGTAGGTTAACGATACCAAAATAAATTGTAAATAAATAAAGTGCAAAAAAAAAAAAAAGAACAGACCCTAGACCAATGGAACAGACTAGAAAGCCCAGATTAAAAAAAAAAGTAACCACCTCTTTGAGATAGCTCTTTCACCTGCCTGAGTTTCAGTTAGATATAACCAGTTATTCCAACACTGTTTAGTTCCTACTTTGTTTAAAATTGATATAATCAGTTACTGACATGTGGAAGATGAAGGATTTATAAACTGGGTTATATGAATGATTTAAGAAGTAAGAATGCTTAGCAAACTTCTTAAATTTCTTTTTAAGATGTTTCTGTCTGTAAACATTCTAAGGAGAAAGTGCTTCATAACTTGTCAAATTCTCAAAGAGTTGTGTGACTAAAAATTGGTTAAGAATCATTGAAGTAGGGGCTCATTTATGTTTGAGAATGAATTGCAGAGGGAAAGGTCTGAAATTCTCTAGAAGTAAAGTCATCAAAAAGTAGAAGCACAGAGTGGGGTGATAGAAAAAAATCAAGTTGAGATTGATAAAGTAATTCTACATTTGTACTGAGTACTCAGTGCTATTCTAACTTTGTAAATATATATCTTCCTATGATGAAAAGAGTATAGAATATTTTCCTTTTTTTCATACCATGGGAACATGGCTGATATATTTTAATGCAAGTAATTAAAAAAAAGTCTGTTCCTTTACAATGATCTCAATACATTTTAATCATTCATTGAGGAGCTCAAGGTATCAGTATCTGTACTTTAAAGTCCTTCAGTATTGATGGTGGACATCATTGTTTCTTTGCATGTCTAATGGTTTTTACACAACTGTATCATACCAGAGATATCTTGTTGCCCAAGTCTGAGATCCCTATGCCCCACATACACACAGTCATTGAGCCATCACACAGCTAGTCCTAGGCATCATTACATGCTTAGCATAAACATCACCTTGGGACTGGGAAGGGGAGAGGGTGGGGGGAGGGGGCTTCCTTCAATCCTAAATTGAATGACTTCCTCTCTTGCACTTAAAATTATTTATTCAACTCTTGTTTTCCCTGCCAGACTATAAGCACCAGGTGCCAGAACTGAAGGCATTTTTCTACTACTGTATCCCTAACTAAGCTAAGACTTAGCAAACAGTCTGATTTGTAGTGAGCCCTTAAGATCATTATTACTGTTAGTTATTTTGAAACTATCTTAAATTTACACCAAAGTTTCAACTGTAAAGAACATGTTTTTTTTAACTTGCTGAACTATTTGACAGTAAATTGCTCACAAAATGTCTCATCACTGCCTAATATTTAGTGAATTTTCTTGACAAAGACATTCTCCTATGTAATGACAAAAAAAAAAACCTACCAAAATCAGGAATTTTGTATTGATGGATGATTTCCAACTAAACCTTAGCCTATAGTCAGGTTTTGCCATTGTCCAGTGTCCTTTACGTAATCCATTGTAAAATCACTGAATTTAGTTGTCATGCCATCACTGAAATAGCTCCTTAATCCTTTCTTGGCTCTCATGGCCTTAACCATTTTGAAGATTATAGGCCAGCTCTTTGATAGAATGACCCTCAGTTTGTATTTGTCTGATATTTCCTTATGAATAAATTCAGGTTATTCAACGTTGGCAGGATTATCACAGTGACTTGTTGCTTTTCTCACTATATCTCCTCAGTTAGCACAAAGTGATGGGTGCTCACTTTAATCCCTTGAGTAAGATGGTGTCTTCCACTATAAAGATATTTTTGTTCTTTTGTAATTATTTTATGGAGAAGTATCTTGAAGCAATGTAAATATTGGTCCTCAACAAACTTAGAATTCATTAATCTATTTAAATCATTTGGACTCGTGTTTATTAAATCAATCTGTTACTGCCGTTACTTGCTCTGATGCTCAAATTGTCCCAGACGTTGTCCTTGAAGTGCCTTCAAGCTTGTTTCTGTGACTTTCTGACCTACCTCAGTTATTCTCTGAGCTCTTCCTTTCCGGCACAGCTTAATGTCCCAAACTCCCCTTGCCTTTTTCCTACTCCACAATCAATCATTTCTCTAGAAACCTTGGTTTCTTTTAGTGGCGAATGGTATTTAAAAACCATGAGTTGACCATTTAGTATGTTTATTGCTTTTGTATTGTCTGTGTTTCCAGACCCTCTCAGTGGACAGAGCTATGGCATATGTGACTATAAGTACATATACGTAAATACAAAAACATACATTTACAATTATGTTTGTTTTCATATCCATTATTATATACTGACAACCATGGTGGTGCCCCCCTGCCAGCATGGATGCCTAATTTGTTAGCCTACTTTGTTCACATTTTTAAAGACTGCATTATTCAAGAAGATGAAGGGGTCAAATATTACTTTTTAAATGTCTGAATAAAAACTAAATTAAGGTATTGACTTTTGTCTCAAGTTCCTCCAACCTCTTGATGTGTTTCAGCTCTTTCCACGCTAGACTGCATTTCTTGTATTTCTCTTGGTATGTGGTAGGAGGAGTTCTGCTTTACTGGAAGAGAAATATGAGAGTCAGTCCTTTCTTTTATTCTAAGTTTTTATGTTTGTATTTGTTTGGTTCAGTATTTCTCACTTGGCATTTTTGGCAGGAAATACTTTATCATAGGATAAAAACTGCACTACAAGATAGTTTGTATCCCTGACTCCCCACTCACTATTGCCACCAGAGACCCCTCACTAAAAAACTGGGAATAACTAAAAAGCAAAAACAAAACATTTCTACACATTTCCAGTTGCTTCCTAGGAAGGTGACTTTGCCCTCTTTGAGAACCCTGGAGTTCCTTGCAGTTTGTGGAATAGCTGTTTCCTAACACAGCCTTAGGGTCACCTTATTCGCATGGGAACACACTCACGTGGAGGTTTGACTACCTCAGTCTGTTTTACATCAAGTGTTTTAACTTTGTCAAATCAATGCTGTCTTTTTTGATAAAGAAAAAATAAGTACTTTTTGGCTTCATGAGAGTCCCCTGTTGATCCTGTTTTGGGTGCCAAGCCCAAAACCAAATGCTGCTTTGTAAGATTTCTGTCATTGAAATGTCCCTTAAATTAATCTAAGTACGTAAGCCATAAATACAAAGCTGTCTGAAGCAACTGGGTCATCAATTTTTAATATACGGCCCCAATGCTAAAGATGAAATGTGTGTTACTGGCTTTTTAGTGATGTAATTTCATAGAAATGGTAGATTGGGTTTAGGCAAGCCAGTGCCTAGTGAACAGGACAATACTCAGAGGCTCATAAATGGAGGGATTGAGGGCTCTTTGGGCGACGTAAGCCCGTTGGCACCTGCTAATGTGCTGAAGACTGTGATGCTCTTGCTCTGCTGAGACAAGGAGGGGCTGCATTTTCTCAGGGCCCATAGGCTGTTGAACAAGTTCATCCCCCTTTACCCACTGGTGTGTACAGCAGCCCTGCAGTGGAGAGAAGCCATACCCCTCAGACAGAGATGTTTCTTTCCCACTGTGTCATAGTCCATTCAGGCTTCTGTAATTTATTTTTCATGGTTCTAGAGACTAGATGAGATGGCCGCATGGCTGGCTTCTGATGAGAGTCCTCTTCTGATTGTAGACTACTGTCCTCACTATGTCCTCACAGGCCTGGCAGAGGGACAGAAGAGCTTTTAGGGGTCTCTTACAGGGGTACCAGTCCCATTCATATGGCCCAACCCTTATGACTGAGGCACCTCCCGAAGGCCCACCTCTTAATGCCATCACATCTCGGATTAGGATTTCAACATATGAATCTGGAGTGGGAGACACACGTTCAGTGCATTACACACTGGGATTTGAGAGCTTGCTCGTGTTTTGCCCTGATGAATTTGTGTTCTTGTTTAGAGGAGAAAATATCTGCACACAGGTCCACCAACTATACAAATATGGGAAGGGGTAATAAGGTTCAACCCATGCTATGTTTAAAAAAAATGATTACCATAGACTCGAGAGTAAACACTGTATAAACACATGGTAAGGTTTTAAAAATTAATGAGGTACGTCCACTCTGTTTTGGGTATAACTAGTGGCAGAGATATTTACAAGCTTTCCAGATACGTAACTGCTCTCCCATACTTCCCAGCTCTCAGAGTTAGAGGGGGCCTTGCGACTAGATCTGCCAATTAGGGTGAACTAGAGTGAGCAGACGTGATGTGTGTCACCACAGCTTCAAATTTGTAAGGATATGTTCATTTTTATGCATGCTTTCAAGTGAACTAAATTTGAATTGTGCTGAAACTGGACTTAGAATGTTTGTAAGATAACCTCCAGCTGTCCCAGGGAGTGGGAAGCATTATTACACTAGTCTGGTAGGTCAACTTCAGTTAGAAACTAACATGCGGTTTGATTTGGTTTGGTTGTGAACACATTTGAACCAGGGTTGTTATGATCCAGTAGCTAGATGGACGTACCTGAATGGGATCAATTCAATAATTTTAAAGACAAAAAGCAAATTAGAAGATTGTGTCAATATGACAGTGTTTTACTGCACTTCAGTTAGTGACTTAAGCCATAGGGATTTTATTTTAACTCAAAAAGAAACTCATACACTATAAAGTGCATGATACATTTCCCTTGCCGTCCGTCCCTTCTGTGACTGTCCTGGGGCACCATGTACATGCTATTTCTCGGGCATTCCTGAGGGCTTGCGTCAGCAGTCTCCTCTGTACCAGTGAGTGGCCTCTCGGTTCATTTAGGATCCTAGACAGATATAACACACACACGCACATGCTCACACACGCTTAGGGTATCTTATCTAAAATGAAACATTTCTTCATCTGAGAACTTCTTAGAAGTGTGATTACTTGGTGCTGTTAAAAAAAGATTTTGTACATTGAGTCCTTATGACCATTTTTTTTTTTTTTTTGCATTTGTGAACAACAAAAAACGAGGAAAAAACAGAGAACAATTTCACACCTAAAACTGAAGGAGTTGATTACCGTCATTTTGATGATGTGCCTTTTATACGTTTGCAGTGGTTAAGAAAGACTTTACGGTTTGGAGCATGAGCACTTTAAAGTGATTCAAAATTATTGAAGAGCTACAAATTTTATAAAGTGCTTCAATTTGTTACTGACTAGAGCAGCCGTGGAACGATTCGGCAGAGCTTTTAGTACTATGCACAGCCTGCAAATGCTCTCATAATCTTCCCAGGTGTCGCTCCTTTGCACATGGGGGCTCTGAATGTTCCTGCCCAGAGAAAGTCCCTCGCTAACAGCAGCAGAGCTTCTGTCCTGGAGACCTGCATGCCACAGAAGTGTTGCTCACACATGGGTGTAATGCAGGCAATGCTGCTAACTCCAAAGTGCCCTTCAGTTTTTATTTGGCTTGGCTTTGCCAGACTTAAAAACTATGCTGGTTTAAAAAAATGACTGGACTATTTATTGGTCACTTAATTTGGTGTCTGGATGGGCACAGGCATGTGGGGAGTGGGATAAGGATGGGAAAAGTGGCTTAGACACTGTAAAATGAGAAAAGATGTTTTAGTCCCTCTGAAATACATGAAGACTAAGATTTTAGTAAGATTGTAGACAACTGTCCTCACTATGTCCTCACAGGCCTGGCAGAGGGACAGAAGAGAGGCTGCTTTTGAGAGAGGCTGAAACTTCGTAAATAAAAGGTTTTAATGTTTTCTTTCTGCTTTGCCTTTAGCTTGCACTATTTTGCTGGACTTTGATTTGCATGTTTTAGAGCAACAGTAAGCCCTGCTTATATGCAAAACAGGAAAAATAAAGCATAATCTTTGAATTTAAAATGATTGGTGGTTTAGATATTGACTTGTAATGTGGGGTTCCACTAAAGCACATATATACTTTTGCATTTTAAAATGGACTTATGCAGCTGAGATATCCTAACTAGTACATGGCTTCTCCATGTGGAGGCTGTGAATGGCACAGCATTCCATTTATTTAGAAGTAGACTTGTGGAGCTCAGCTAGTTCATTAAGGAGAAGGTAATCTTAAATCAGAACAAAGTTAAATGTGTAGAAGTTCAAAGACAACCAGTAGAGCAATGGAGGGTGGGAAATGTATGGGGTTGGCATTTAGAAGGCCTTTTGTATGTGATTACCTGGCAACACTAAACATATCCAGAAAACCTTGGTCCATGTTACCTCACACAGAGGATTCTTGCCAGAGCTGAGGCTAAAGTCCACATTTCCAAGACTCTCATCTCACCAGTGTGCTTTTTACCACCAATGTTGTTGATCACTCAGTCTATTAAGAGCATGATGCACCCTTCAAGAAGAGGACTTAACGTGTTAGATTAAAGGTTATAAATAATTTTTTAAGTAACATGTTATTCCAGTTTTTATTTATATGAAACACAGAATTGACATTGAGATTTATTAATATAATTAGTATGAAGGCCCATCACCCTAAAATGTAAAGGCACTAAGCATATCTCCCTATCTGACAGTCTTGGTGGAGTTTCCAGTGAATATGTCTGTGAATGCCTCTTATCTCATAAATGTAAAGCAAGACGGATTTCTGACAAGTCCCAAGACTTCAGAGTGCCAGCACATAGGCAGAGAGTCCAGTTCATCACAGTTTCTGGAGGACAACGGTGGGAAGATTGTCATTTTAAGATTAGAACTTTCTAGGAAAATGAATTTCTTTTCCCTCCTCTCTCTGCTTTCCTGTTTCTCCCCTTAAATGAACTAATACATGTAAATAACTTAAGAATGTTTGACTGTTACTACTATTTTATCATTTGTTTGATTATTTCCTCCATTCTGTCCTTTCTTATATTCTTGCTCCAAATAGCCAGGGATACAGTCCATGTATCCTGTCTTTTTGAGATGCTATTTCTTAGGAAAATTGGAATTAATGATGACTCCCAACTCTGTGCTCCAAAGGGAGCCCCAGATCTTAACTATTGCACCTGTGTGTACTGACCCACCCTGGAGTTCACAATCTGTCCCCCGAAGTATTCTCTCTGATGGGGAGTTTCAGCCAAATTCATTTAGTTCTGCCTCATCCACTTTGTGGTTTATTTGATTAAAGTACAAGCATCTGGATATTTGTAGACAGAATATTAAAGTATCCAGGCATTCTGTTTTCATTAAGAAAATGTAAGTGCTACAAGTCAAAATTGCCAAAACTTGCTAAAACAATCAGGAATGAGAGATACTTGCTCTCATTTCCTAAGCAATCAATTGCAAGTAAGGAATATTTGCATATTGAATTAGTCGTATATTTGAATTCAGCTTCAAAGCCAGGTGATATGGTAGGAAACTCTTTAACCTTGCCTCAAGAATGTGATTTTGTATACCAAGATGATTATGTCTAAATGTGCATTCAGTAAATATATAGAGTTGGTCTAAGAAAAAAAATCAGATTTGTCTTCAGTGCTTCTTTATGAAACTTCTACTTTTGAATTCTTTGTCAGGCTTTTGTTTTTTGGTTGAACATATTGAATGTATGCAAATATTTTATAAACTGGATATTATTTTGACTTAAACCTTTTATACCATGTAAAGCTCTTCCTCTCTTATTTCTACCTGTCAAAATCCTATCCCTCCTTTTCTGTTGGATGTTGCAATCATCCTAGCATCAATCTATTTATAATGCCTTTTATTGAACTCGTCTCCATAACCCCTATGACATTTATCACATGCTGCAGACTCTTATTCCTAATACATCTTAATACATCTAATTTCCCAAATCTGTCCGTTTCAGAACCTTGTCTGGACGTATAGTTCATTCAGTGATTACTCAGCACATGTTTATCAATTGATCACAATATGCAAGAGATGCAGTAGTGAAAAACAGACCTGACCACAGTTGCTGTGGGGATGATCTATAACATGAATAGATGAATGAAGGTCAAAAGGTATGTATTATTTGCATATCAAGTATAATGCTGTGGCTATTGTGCTGGTTCAGAAGGTAATTTTGAGGAAGCATCTAATATTCTGTTTGTTGATAAACAAACTTTTGTTTTGTAATGGAATGCCAACTGTTGTGTATGTTTTGCTAGAAGGATTTTCTGGTTTCTTCAAGCAACTTTTGAAAAGATGTGTGGTATAAATACATTTCAATAAATCCAACTTTGTCTTTTCTAGGCTCTTAACACTAACATATATACCATAGAAATAAACATTTTATATCCATGTCATATTATGAAGCATAAGTTTGAAAAGAGTTATGTTTGCTCATTCAAATCATCAAAGACTATCTTAGAACTATCTTTTCAATTTGTACTATAAATTAAACTCAGGCTCATGATTGATTAGAAACTGCTAATAAAAGCAACAAATCAAGTGTAGTGTGAAATAAAGTATAAACAATGTAAAAACATGGTTACATTTTTTAAACATAAGCTTCTGGTTCAACATGGCAATCTGACCCTCCTCAAACATTAATAAATTATAGAAAACCATATTTAAATGTATAGAACAAAGAATGTAAGAAAAGCCTAACAGCAAAAGGAAATTTTGAGAAGTTCTGTAGGTTGCAAAATAGAATAGTGGCAAGTGATTAACCAGGAAAGAACATTCACTCCCTAGAATATATGCAGAGGTGACTACCGGCCAAGAGGGGCCAGTTTTCCCTATGGAACCCTGGTAGGCTCAGAACTCAGAAATAGCAGGTGTGGGGAGGGTTGAAATGAGATACCTGACTAAAAACAGGCATTTAATTGACTATATATGAATCCAACAATGCCTTCACCCTATTGTATAGAGTGTAGGCAGTTGTATCATTTCCCAGGCAAATATAATGAAGGTCCTTCTCTGGAGAAATTAGTAAAATGGGTCCAGGGAAATTTATGTAAGCATGACACCCCAGAGCAAAGATCTTCAAATTAGAGCAAGTATGTGTTCTTCAGGAAAGTTGCCAGCTTCCCAGTCACATTTCATCAGTTGAACTGCCAACAAGTAAGACCCTACCTGTGTTCAGACAGCTGCCAGGTAGCTGTTTTACTATTTCCTAGTTAGAAACCAAGTATCTCTAATCATTTGAGGAAAGCTGACAATGTAAATGAGAAAGACCAAGAAAAACCAGTCACGAGAAAAAAGAAACAGAGGAGATGGCAACCCTGAAGGAAACAGATAATTCAGAAACAACAAAAACAAAATCCTTAAAAATTCAAATTCATACCACAGAAAGATTAAAAAACAGTGCACTGGTAAAATAAGAACAGGGTGCTATGAAAAAAATTATAGATCAAGTAAATGATCTTGGTATTAAAAATGTGATAATCAGACTTAAAAGATTGCTTGATTGAACAATAAATTTCAAAGAAAATAAAACATTTAGAAAAATAAATGCAAGATATAATGGAAACATAAGGGTAAAAGGATTAATCTCAAAAACCCAACTCCCAATTAATGGAAATTTCAGAAACAGATAAAAAGACAACTAAAGAAAGAAACTAGAGTTGAAGGCCAGGAGTAATTAGATTGAAAGTATCCATTGAATGTTCAGAACAGTGCAGACCCATATTTGATACATTATTTAAATTTACAGAACACTGAGGATAAAGAAGACTCTAAAGGCTTCAGAGGGGGAAAAAGCCTGAACTTTTGCAATGGAATGAGAATCAGATTGTATCAGTCCTTGCATCAGCCATAGCAAAAGATAGTTAGATCAATGTCTTAACATTTCTGAGGGAAAATATTTTAAACCTAGAATTCTATACCCAGTCAAATTATCCATAAAGTGTAAAACAAACAAAAAACATTTTTAGACAAGAAAGGACGGAAAAATTACCTCCCACGTGCCCTATAGGAGGCTACATGAGCAAAATGGGGAGAGGTGAGAGGAGTGACACAAAAAGAATGACATGAGATCCAACACAGAAAACACTGGGTACAACTCAGGAAACTAATGAAAGGATGTCTCAGACTGTCAGCAGTGCAGATAACCTGAAGAGAAATTTGTCAAGATTGGAGAAAAAAAAAGCTCATGGAGGGATGTTTTTAGACCAATAGTAGATTCCAAAGATTTAGTATCATCCAAATCTGCAAAATTTAGGGAGGCAACAAAGACAAAGATAATTTAAGATTAAAGAAAGGTAATAGGAAGCTCCAGAAAAAAACAAAGGCTGTGCAAGAGGAAATATAGCCAGAAAAAGGGAAATCAGGAACAGTTTAAAACATTTAGAGTGATTCTTTATGAGGGGCTAATGGAAGTGGAGAAAGGGAAGGAGACAGGCTTTTCATTCTAAGTCATTCTGTACTATTATTTAAACCATATATATTTTTCATTTTGATAAAAAATTTAAATATTACACAATTATGTAATTAAATATATCAATATTATAGACAGAGCTCTTCTTACAGGAAAATTAATGACCAGATTAAAAAGACTTATCTACTCTCATTTCAAGATCCCCTTTATAAAAGTCTTCTATATGTTCCAGACCTCCTTCAGATGAAACATTCTTAATACTTCTAAGTACTTTGGGTGGGGTAGGGAGATTGTTTGCAAGTTTATCTCTGAAATACAAAAAGCATAACTGTTTAGTTTTCATTTTAAGTGTAACAGAAATGTCCTCTGAAAAATACCAGAATAGAAAAAACAAGTGGGAATGTTGTAAAGTACCTAGGGGAGTCTGACCTAACTGAATATTGACATTTCAGTTTTCAAAATAGAGTCAATGCTGCAATTGGATACAATTCAATCCTATAATCTATGTCCCACACGATAACTGGTATTTATTATATACTTATCTTATATCAAGTACTTTGTATCCATTATATTTAATCATTATATTTCACAAGGTTAGCATTTTTACTGCCAATTTACAGTAAACTCAGGCTCTGAGAGGTTAGGTAACTGCCTGAGGCCTCCCAGTCAAAAGATGGGGAATTAAGAATGAAAACCCACTCAGCTGATTCTACAGTCCATGCTGTGTTGCCTATTTATTTGTTTATTTGTCATTAGCAATATGAGTGTAACCTTAGGATTCTTGGAAGCACTTGCTATTTTTTTGAAATATTTTTTAATTCCCATGTTAACACTTCTTTCTTTTTTTTTAATTATACCTTGTTTTATTGTTCAAAACGTTTTTCTTTATGATTTTTGACAAAATGATATATGTTTTATTTTTTTTTTACATAAGTGCATGCACATTTATTTATTTATTTATTTACAATTTATTTTGATATCATTAACCTACAATTACATGGGCAATATTATGGTGATAAAACTACCCCCTTTTTTCAGGTCCCCCCCACCAACCCTATTACAGTCACTGTCCATCAGCATAGTGAGATGAGAATCACTACTTGTCTTCTCTGAGTTGTAAAGCCCTCCCCGTGCCCCCCACCTTACGTCTGCTAATCATAATGCCCCTTTTAACCTCTTATCCCTCCCTTCCCACCCTTCTTCCCCAGTCCCTCTCCCTTTGGTAACTATTAGTCTGTTCTTGGGTTCTGTGAGTCTGCTGCTGTTTTGTTCCTTCAGTTTTTTTCTTTGTTCTTATACTCCACATATGAGTGAAATCATTTGATACCTGTCTTTTTCGGCTTGGCTTATTTCACTGAGCATAATACCCTCTAGCTCCATCCATGTTGTTGCAAGTGGTAGGATTTGTTTTCTTCTTATGGCTGAATAATATTCCATTGTGTATATGTACCACATCTTCTTAATCCATTCATCCACTGATGGACACTTAGGTTGCTTCCATTTCTTGGCTATTGTAAATAGTGCTGCAATAAACATAGTGGTGCATCTGTCTTTTTGACACTAGGCTGCTGCGTTCTTAGGGTAAATTCCTAGGAGTGAGATTCCTGGGTCAAATGGTATTTCTATTTTGAGTTTTTTGAGGAACGTCCATACTGCTTTCCACAATGGTTGAACTAATTTGCATTCCCACCAGCAGTGTAGGAGGGTTCCCTTTTCTCCACATCCTCGCCAACATTTGTTGTTGTTTGTGTTTTGGATGTTGGCCATCCTCACTGGTGTGAGGTGATATCTCATTGTGGTTTTAATCTGCATTTCTCTGACGATTAGTGATGTGGAGCTCTTTTCATGTGCCTGTTGGCCATCTGAATTTCTTCTTTAGAGAAGTGTCTATTTATGTCCTCTGCCCATTTCTTAATTGGATTATTTGCTGTTTGTTTGTTAAGGTGCGTGAGCTCTTTGTATATTTTGGATGTCAACCCCATATCAGATACATCGTTTATAAATATATTTTCCCATATTGTAGGATGTCTTTTTGTTCTACTGATGGTGTCCTTTGCTGTACAGAAGCTTTTCAACTTGATATAGTTCCATTTGTTCATTTTTGCTTTTTTTTCCCTTGCCCGGGGGGATATGTTCATGAAGAAGTCGCTCATGTTTATGTCCAAGAGATTTTTGCCTAAGTTTTTTTTCTAAGAGTTTTATGGTTTCATGACTTACATTCAGGTCTTTGATCCACCTTGAGTTTACCTTTGTGTATGGGGTTAGACAGTAGTCCAGTTTCATTCTCTTACATGTAGCTGTCCAGTTTTTGCAAGACCAGCTCCTGAAGAGGCTGTCATCTCCCCATTGTATATCCAAGGCTCCTTTATCAAATATTAATTGACTGTAGATGTTTGGGTTAATGTTTGGATTTTCTATTCTGTTCCATGGTCTGTGGGTCTGTTTTTGTGCCAGTACCAAATTGTCTTGATTACTGTAGCTGTGTAGTAGAGCTTGAAGTCAGGGAGCGTAATTTCCCCTGTTTTATTCCTCCTTCTCAGGATTGCTTTGGCTATTCTGTGTCTTTTCTGGTTCCATATGAATTTTAGAATTATTTGTTCCAGTTCATTGAAGAAAGCTGTTGGTAGTTTGATAGGGATTGCATTGAATCTGTAGATTGCTTTAGGTAGTATAGTTATTTTGACAATATTTATTCTTCCTAGCCAAGAGCATGGGACGAATTTCCAATATTTAGTGTCCTCTTTAATTTCTCTTAAGAGTGTCTTATAGTTTTCAGGGTAAAGGTCTTTCACTTCCTTCGTTAGCTTTATTCCCAGGTATTTTATTCTTTTTGATGCAATTGTGAATGGAATTGTTTTCTGGATTTCTCTTTCTGCTAGTTCTTCATTAGTGTATGGGAAAGGAACAGATTTTCTGTGTATTTATTTTGTATCCTGCAACTTTGCTGAATTCAGTTATTAGTTCTAGTAGTTTTGGAGTGGAGCGTTTAGGGTTTTTAATGTACAGTATCATGTCATCTGCAAATAGTGACAATTTGACTTCTTCTTTACCAATCTGGATGCCTTGTATGTCTTAGTTTTGTATGATTGCCGTGGCTAGGACCTCCAGTACTATGTTGAATAACAGTGGAGAGAGTGGGCATCCCTGTCTTGTTCCCGATCTTAGATGAAAAGCTTTCAGCTTCTCGCTATTAAGTATGATGTTAGCTGTGAGTTTGTCATATATAGCCTTTATGATGTTGAGGTACTTGCCATCTATACCCATTTTGTTGAGAGTTTTAATCATGAATGGATGCTGAATTTTGTCAAATGCTTTTTCAGCATCTATGGAGATGATCATGTGGTTTTTGTTCTTCTTTTTGTTGATGTGGTGGATGATGTTGTTGGGTTTTTGAATGTTGTACTATCCTTGCATCCCTGGGATGAATACCACTTGATCATGGTGTATGATCCTCTTGATGTATTTTTGAATTCGGTTTGCTGATATTTTGTTGAGTATTTTTGCATCTACGTTCATCAGGGATATTGGTCTGTAATTTTCTATTTTAGTGAGGTCTTTGCCCGGTTTTGGTATTAGAGTGATGCTGGCTTCATAGAATGAGTTTGGAAGTATTCCCTCCTCTTCTATTTTTTGGAAAACTTTAAGGAGAATGGGTGTTATTTCTTTTCTATATGTTTGGTAGAATTCAGAGGTGAATCCATCTGGTCCAGGGGTTTTGTTCTTGGGTAGTTTGTTGATTACCGATTCAATTTCATTGCTGGTGATTGGTCTGTTTAGTTTTTCTGTTTCTTGTTTGGTCAGTCTTGGAAGGTTGCATTTTTCTAAGACGTTGTCCATTTCTTCTAGGTTGTCCAGCTTGTTAGCATATAGACGCTCGTAATATTCTCTTATAATTCTTTGTATTTCTGTGGGGTCCGTCGTTATTTTTCCTTTCTCATTTATGATTCTGTTTATGTGTGTAGATTCTCTTTTTCTCTTAATGAGTCTGGCTAGAGGTTTATCTATTTTGTTTATTTTTTCAAAGAACCAGCTTTTGATTTCATTGATTTTTTTCTATTGTTTTATTCTTCTCAATTTTATTTATTTATTTTCTGATCTTTATTATGTCCCTCCTTCTGGTGACTTTGGGCCTCATTTGTTCTTCTTTTTCCAATTTCAATAATTGTGTCTTTAGACTGTTCATTTGGGAATATTCTTTCTTCTTTAAATAGGCCTGGACTGCAATATACTTTCCTCTTAGAACTGCCTTTGCTGCGTCCCACAGAAGTTGTGGCTTTGTGTTGTTGTTGTCATTAGTCTCCATATATTCTTTGATTTCTGTTTGATTTGGTCGTTAATCTATTGATTCATTAGGATAATGTTGTTAAGTCTCCATGTATTTGTGAGCCTCTTTGATTTGTTTCTAAAATTTATTTCTAGTTTTATACCTTTGTGATCTGAGAAGTTCGTTGGTAGGATTTCAATATTTTTGAATTCACTGAGGTTCTTTTTGTGGCCTAGTATGTGGTGTATTCTGGAAAATGTTCCATGTGCACTTGAGAAGAATGTGTATCCTGCTGCTTTTGGGTGCAGAATACTGTAGATATCTGTTAGGTCCATGTGTTCTAGTGTGTTGTTCAGTCCTCTGTGTCTTTACTTATCCTCTGCCTGGTTGATCTATCCTTTGCAGTGAGTGGTGTGTTAAAGTCTCCTAAAATAATTGCATTGCTGTCTATTTCCTCCTTCAATTCTGTTAGTGTTTGTTTCACATATGCTGACGCTTCTGTGTTGGGTGCATATATATTTATAATGGTTATATCTTCTTGTTGGACTGACCCCTTTATCATTATGTAATGTCCTTCTTTATCTCTTGCTACTTTCTTCATTTTGAAGTCTATTTAATCTGATACAAGTACTGCAACACCTGCTTTTTTCTCTTTGTTGTTTGCATGAAATATCTTTTTCCATCCCTTCACTTTTAGTCTGTGTATATCTTTGGGTTTGAGGTGAGTCTCTTGTAAGCAGCATATAGATGGGTCTTGCTTTTTTATCCACTCTGTTACTCTGTGTCTTTTAATTGGTGCATTCAGTCCATTTACATTTAGGGTGATCATCGATAGATATGTACTTATTGCCATTGCTGGCTTTAGATTCGTGGTTACCAAAGGTTCAAGGGTTGCTTCTTTACTATCTATGAATATAACTTAACTTTCTTGTTAAGTTATTGTGAACGCCGTCTGATGTTTCTTTATCTCTCCCTTCTTATTCTTCCTCCTCAATTCTTTATATATTAGGCATTTTATTCTTTGCCTTTAGTTAGTATTTGGATGGTCTGCTTTCTTTGCTATGATTTTATTTTCTCTGGTGACACCTTTTTAGGCTTAGGGGTGCTTCCCTCTAGAGCAGTCCATTTAAGATATCCTGTAGTGGTGGTTTATGAGAGGCAAACTCTCTCAACTTTCGTTTGTCTGGAAATTGTTTAATCCCCCCATCATATTTAAATGATAATCGTGCTGGATACAATATTCTTGGTTCAAGGCCCTTCTGTTTCATTACGTTAAATATATCATGCCATTCTCTTCTGGTCTATAAGGTTTCTGTTGAGAAGTCTGATGACAGTCTGATGGGTTTTCCTTTGTAGGTGATCTTTTTTCTCTCTCTAGCTGCCTTTAATACTCTGTCTTTATCTTTGATCTTTGCCATCTTAATTATTATGTGTCTTGGTGTTGTCTTCCTTGGGTCCCTTGTGTTGGGAGATCTGTGGGCTTCTGTGGACTGCGAGACTATTTCCTTCCCCAGCGTGGGAAAGTTTTCAGCAATTATTTCTTCAAAGACACTTTCTATCTCTTTTTCTCTCTCTTCTTCCTCTGGTACTCCTATAATACGAATATTGTCCCGTTTGGATTGGTCACACAGTTCTCTTAATATTCTTTCATTCCTAGAGATCCTTTTATCTCTCTCTGCCTTGGCTTTTTTGTATTCCTGTTCTCTGTTTTGTATTTCATTGACAGTCTTTTGTACCTCATCCAGTCTGCTGTTAAGCCCGTCGATGGCTTGTCTCATTTCTGCATAGTCTCTCCTCATTTCCTCCCTCAGCTCTTGCACATTTTTCTGTAGATCTGTCAGCATGGCTATGACTTTTATTCTGAATTCTTTTTCAGAAAGACTGTGCATGTCCATTCCTTCAGATTCTCTCTCAGGAGTTGTTTGTGTCTGAAGCTTTGTCTGTACCATATTCCTCTGTCTTCTCATGGCTATAGAATTGGTTGTTGATTGTTGTCACGTATGTCAGCTGGGCTCTTTATGACTTTAAAAAGGAAAGAGAAGAAAGAAGAGAAAAAAAATAAAAATACTAATAATAATAAAAAAGAGAGAGAGACTCTCCACTGTTATTCAACATAGTACTGGAGGTCCTAGCCACGGCAATCAGACAAAACAAAGACATACAAGGCATCCAGATTGGTAAAGAAGAAGTCAAATTGTCACTATTTGCAGATGATATGATACTGTACATAAAAAACCCTAAAGACTCCACTCCAAAACTACTAGAACTAATATCTGAATTCAGCAAAGTTGCAGGATACAAAATTAACACACAGAAATCTGTTGCTTTCCTATACACTAA
>JAQQAC010009165.1:22786126-22819579 GCA_029783875.1 Phataginus tricuspis
TGTGTGTGTGTGTGTGTGTGTGTGTGTGTGTGTGTGTGTGTGTGTGTATGTGTTTAGAAAACCTGGGTCCATTAATAATGCTTCCGTGGCTGAGCAGGGCGGGTTTTTTTACGTTTTTCTGGCGTTAGTGTTTTCTAGAAAACTGTACTGAGCTGTTGATGGCATCTGTCTTCAGCCTGTGCCCGTGGGCGGAGGACACAGACTGTGTGTGTGTGTCCCGCCCACAGTCGCGCGTGCGTGTGCGTATCTATATGTGTATACACGCGTTCTCTCTGGTGTGTGCCTCAAATGGAGCTTTTTTTTTCTTTGCTAATGTTGGCGTCCTGCGTATATTAGTATTATGCAAATAGAATCATTCCGCTTCAATATATTTTGGAGGGGGAAGGGATGAACCATTTAAATTCTTCTCTCATATTTTCTAGGCAGTCTTTGCACTGCGTGTAAATTCACTTGGATGCCTTTTCTGAGGTGTGTGTGTAGTGGTGGTGATGGTGTGCTGGTCAGCGGGTGTGTGCCACGGAGTGTGGGCGAGTGTGTACAGCCTCTGAGCACCTTGTGAATGATACATGTTAGGTGTCCTGTCGATGCCCCTCCCTCCTCCTCTCCCCCGTTTTGTGTCCTCAGGGTGATTATGTGCGTATTTACATGTGTGCCTATTCCCCTGCTTACATGTATTGTCTTTTTCTATAACCCACACATTTCATATATATTCTCTTATCTTTTGGCAAAGTGCCTTTTTTATTCCTCGAAGAATGTTTATTGATGTGATAATCTGAAATGAAAAGTGGTCTCCCATGAAGGAGATGGAAGAGAAAGGAGTGTTCATCTTTCTTAATAGACGGGGCAGAGCCAGTTGACTGGATCACAGGGTTTCTCTGCACTTTCTGCGTGTGTCTGTGGGTGGGGGTGGGGGGGTGGCGGCAGGGACGGGAAGGGGGGTGAGGAGAGAAAAGGAGACTTTAACAAGAACAAAGATGGGACATCGCGCCCCCTCGCGGCCAGGCTTCATATCGTGCAGACCTGGCCCCATCAGGCTTTCTTCAGCCAAAAGAATCCTGTAATTTCCTTCGTTAAACCATTCAGGAGCCGCCTCTCAGACCCAGCCCCCTGCGAACAGCCAATCACAGAGCGCCATGCAAATCACCTATTCCGCGCTCCAGACCTGCGCCTGCCTCAGCGGAGGCGCTCCCTGCCCCGCCCCTTCCTTCCTCCCCGCCCCACCCCCTCCCTCCTCTGCTCCCGCCCGAGCAGCTGCCGCGGAAGAGGGCAGTGCTGGGTGCCTCATGTTTATGCAGATGATCTTCCTCCTCCCTCCGTCTTCAGTCCTCCACCTCATTCTCCCTTTTGCCCCCCGCCTTCCGCCAGCGCCTCCTGCGGTTTCCCCGCCGAGTCCGCGCGCCTAGACGTGCAGTTCTCGGAGCTGTGGTCCCGAGCATCTGTTTCCCAGAAGGAGGCCTACGCGCGCTCCTGGAACAGGCGAGAGAACCGGAGGAAAGCACTACCCTTGAAATCCTCTTGAAGGTCAAGTTTGAGGCTTGCTGAGCCGGGGCGAAAGGCGTCGAAAATGCCTCTGCAGGGTCTGCAGGAGGTTCTGCACGCAGACTGATTTTGAAATGCTTTTCTCCTTCTAAACACGAGATTAATTTCTCTGAAACACACAATGTACTGGTCACGTCCAAAGGCGGTATGATGATAGATGATTTTGTAAGCCCAGAGCTACAGTGTGTATTTGTCTTGTACGTCAAGGCTACACAGCTCTTGAAACTGCAAAGAATTGGAGATGAGATCAAACAGCATTACATCTACTTAACAGTATCAGAGAGAGTGAGAAGTAGGGGCGTGGGGCGGAGGAGCGAGTGGTGGCTCAAGACCTGCTTGGGTGTGCAATTTAATGCCAGCGCCTTGAACGGCTCAGGTGAGCAGACTGAGCACAAATGGGGGCCCATGAAAGAAAAAAAAAATCCTCTAGAGAAACCAGTATCTGGGAATAGTAGGTTGGTACTGTTACTTACATACAGACTCTGATTTGCGGCCTTTCAGAGCCACGGGTAAAGCATTTAAGCAGTATTTAATACTGCTCTGAACTGACCTTGAGGCACACTGAGGGGAAAACAAAATCGCTGGAGAAAATCGCGGTTTGTATAGTGCTTTGAGTTCCTCTAATGAGAAGGCAGGAAAATTGTGAAGTGATCTTGTTTCATTGATGTCTACTTCAACAAAGGAATACTTAAGGGACTTTCTGGTAAGAATTGAGTCAATTCCCCTCAAATCTTACACCATGGAGAAGTGAGTAGGGATCACAAGATTTTAAATGTTTTGTCAGCATTTTTACCGAATGCTTACTGCTCGACAGGCACACAGCATCGTCTTCCAGGCAAAATACATTATTATGCACCGTAGTTCTCAGGTGTACTGGAAATGAGGGGGAGGAACAGACATTCTAGGCAGTTTCTGCCCTGGAGTTGCTCATGGTCTTGCAAGAAGAACAGACAGAACAGATGTTCACTTAGTGTGACATGGAGCATGAAAACAGCCTAAAAATCTGTGAGGAGTGCACTGAACTAATATATTGGCATATCTTTACAGTGAAATATTCTGCAGCAGTTAAAAATGAAAGGACCATTGTGAAAGCAATGTTAGATGAAAAATGCAAATTGCTAAAGAATATATATTTATTTAATATTAATATTAATATCTGTTAATGTAGAAAATATGTAAAGCTCCCAACATGCAAAAGGTGTTGGTATGTAACTATATAGTAAAAGTATAAAACATGTCAGGTAAAGATGATGGCTAACTTCAGGATGGAGGTGACCCCTGGGAAGAGAGGGATCTTTTTACCATGTGCATTTTAGCTGTATGAATAATGTTTACTTCCTTTGGAAAAAAAAAGACAAAGAGTATTAGAAAGGTAAGAGAACATAGAAAAGTGTGGGAGGACTTTATAGAAGAGGTGACATTGAAGCTAAGTTCTTCAAGTGCTAAGCAGGAATTTAATAGAAATATTAAAAGAGTTCTCTCTGAATACATAAGAAATATGGAAGCTTCCACACTTTTTATCTAATATTTAATTGACATACAGAAAAATTCACATATTGGGGTACACTGTTCTATGAGTTTTACAAATGCAAAGAGTCATGTAATTACCACCATGAGCAGGGAACAGAACAGTTCCATCATCCATCTCCTGAAATTCCCTTGTGCTACCCTTTGTAGTCAAACTTTATGCTTTATAGTCAACTGCCCCATAACCTTAAGCCCTGAAAACCACTGAACTAGTCTCCATCTTTACAGTTTTGCCTTTTTAAGAATGTCATATAAATGCAATCATACAGTATGTAGCATTTTTTTTTGCATCTGATTACTTAGCCTAATGAATTTGATCTTCATCTATGTTGTTAGGTGTATCAATAGTTTGTTCCTTTTGACTGCTGAGCAATAGTTCATTGCATGGACATACCACCGACTGTTTTTCTTTTTACTTGTTGAAGGCCATTCATTTCTGGTATACAGTTTCTTGATTCTGGGACTGGACTCATTATTGTCCAGGGTGTTGTCATGTATAATGGGGATCTTCTGTGAATGGTTATTGCATTATACTGATAAATGTGTTCAGTTATTTCCCCCAGAGGCTAAATCTGTAATCTGATGTTAAATATTATGTGGTGTTTGAGCTAGGTAAAACCTACCCAGCCAAATGTATAGAAAAACACACATGTTCATAGTCATTTGGAAGTTGCCCTTCAACTAATTTAGTTGTGGTGAGTGCAGTAGGAGAGACTAATGAGGTGCTGATGATCAGCACGTGTGAATTTACATGTGTGTGACTGATGACCTAGATTTCTCTTTGAGCATCTGTGTATTTCCATTTCCAAGTGTAGAATTATGGCTTGTTTCTAAATATTTCCTAAATCCCTGTTGAAAGATTAACCTTTGCTCTTTGAGGCCCAGGTTAAACTTTACTGGCAGGCTGAGTTCCCACGCTTCTGATACAGGATGAAAACTTTACGTCACCTGTTCAGGGGTTCTGAACACTTGTAAGGATTCAGAGTAATTCCAGATCCTGGTCTACACTGTCAACCATCAAGGGTTTGCTTTTGATAACCTTAAAAATAAAACTGCCAGTTATTTTTTCAAGCAAAACAGGGTTTATTTTGCTGAATAGCAGAGAATTGCAATTTGGGGCATGCAAGCTATGGCAAACCATAGGCAAGTCCAGAGAACAAAGGGGAGGAACACTCTTACAGAGGAAAGGGTGGGCTTGGGACTGACTTGGCTGTTACAAACAAAAAATCTATTGGAGTAAACTGAGTTCCAAGTATGGTGGCTTCTCATTGGCTGAGCGATAACAGTCTCCCACTGGCTGGGCTGTTGCAGGGGGAGGAAGAAACCTTCCTTCCTTGTGCTCGGTAGTAAAGTCGTAGCTCTGCAGTACCCATTTGCAAGGTGCACAAGGTCTGTCTTCTTTCCTGTGGGGTCTGCAGGGAGTGGTGGGACATGAGTGCTCCCCACTGTTGGCTTCCCGATGCCAGGTCAGTTAGGTTTCCCTTTATTTTCAGTTTCTTCTTACGTGGCTTCCTCTTGTTTGTTTCTCAGTGGGACCCTGAGAAGCTGACAGTCGGGCTGTACAGAAGCTGAGTTCAGGACACAGTAAGTAGGCCTATGGGTATGTAAGCATTTCTTAGTGGATGCCTCAGAGTTTCCAAGTCAAATGTCAATTGTTTGTGAACTACCTACTATTGGAACCTTATTTATTTACTTTAAAAATCTCTAGCCCTCTCATGGCTGCTTAACTATCTCTATCAAGGGCAGCTGTCCCAGTACTAACATGCAAAATGGGAAGGAAAGAGGTAAACAAACTTCATAGACTGACTACTTTCTGGCTGTGGTTTAGAGCAAAGAGGCCAGTCCCAGGTGTAAAGAATTATTGCAGTGTTGTGATCAAAGGAGTGCTATTTCTAATCCTAGTTCTGTTGGTAAGTGAGCTGTTTTCTACCATAAAATTGTATCCAATTGCCACACGTGTGACTGCACATCATCTCTAGTTTTAGTTCTAATAATCAGCATAACCCATGGGCAAAGGACTCTAGAAACAAAAGTTTCATTTAGGTAGTCAACTAAAAATAGTAAAATAGGCATTCGGAATTTACTCTGGATACATTTTTAAGTAAAGGTTATAGAGGTTATAAGTCAAGGGATGTAGATGCCACATTTTAGTTTTGTTTAGGCTCTGTGAGACCTTAGGAACAAGTCTACCTTATTTGTACCACAATTTTCTGACTTACAAAAGGGCAAAGGAGTAAACATATTGCTATTTGTGATTTTAAGATTCCTCAGCAAAGATTACTTTAGGACCTCTGTGCTTTGCTGTTACACGGTTCTTTCATGAATGGTTTCCAATTGCATTGATGGAGGCATTCCCATTTTCTTGCCTAAGTTAGTTACAGCACACCTAAGCTTGGTGTTTTCTGGTGCACTTTGAAAATTTTGAGAAAGTGGCCATTTCCCCCAAATAAGTTGATTTACAGCACTTTATTCAAGTAAGAAAATTAAGAAGCATGCACTCATAACTTTTGTCATTACTGCTGTAATTTTATTTAGTAAATACGTCCAAGCTAAGAAGTGCTGGCCTGTGAAGATGTCAGTCCAATGACTTAACAGTCATTCTCCCATTAAGAGAAGATCCCCTTAGTGCTTTGTGCTACAAATAAATTGGTGCTGCCCCAGTACTGAGACTGATCTCTAATGAAAATGAAAATAATGATGGTAAAAAAGAAAAGAAAGGAGACACCGTTCAAATGATCACAATTCCATGATTAAGCCAGTAAAGCTCTTTCTCTTCCAGGCACTGTCCTTTAAAGTGATGCTCTGTTCAAGAGTGTCACAGGAGCATAATGTAAATCAATGGCTCTGGCTTTTTAAGCTTTGGTTTTGTCTCTTGAAAAGCAGCAAGTAGGGGTGAGGAAAATTTTCCTTTTCCCCTATTTAGGTTCTTTAGTTCATCTAACAGTTAGTATAAAGCAGATTAACAGGAGAAAAACATTTCATTTGTAGAAAAACATGATAAAAATATGAGACCCAAAGGGCTGCCTGGTAATTGAGGCTTATATAACAGGATACAAAGGGAAGGAGGCCGTTACAGAAAGGCAGAGGAGATGTTTGGAAAACAATGGTTGCCTCTGACGTTTCTTAGGTAAAAAGCTATCCCAGGTAATATCTCTCTTCCTGGTACAGGACCCCCTTTCAGTGTGAATTTAGGCAGTTGAAGGAGAGTCAAAGATCTCTTCCTGAATCTGCTGGGTTTTAATTGCCTTTTAGCTCAAAATAATTCTTGTGCCAAAGAGACATATTTTGGGGTGGTGAAATCTGCTCCCCTGCACAGCATAAGCAGGTGGCTTGTCATCATTTTGGAATAACGACTTCTCAAGGCCTGTGTGTTGCACTGGCAAGCAAGGAGAATCCCAGGACGGGTCTGACTCAGCACTGCCTGACCAGGATGTTTAATGCACTGTTGAATACCGTTGCCCCTAGGAATTAAATATACAGGTGCCTGGAGCTTGTGTAAAGTTCTCTGTGCTATTTGAAAAAGGTACTTGGAGGAAAGATAGGCTGATTTTTAATTTTAGTATTTTACTCATTGGTGTAAGTACATTTATGGTTTGCTTTGCAAAATGTCAACAGATATCCCCAGTGGATAACATTTTTAAAAGATTGAATTCCCTGTATTTGCTCTAATATCATCTAAAAAATGTGGTCATCATTGCCTACAGGTTCATTGTTAAGACCACCTATCGAAATGATTATTAAAAAACATCCAACAACACTTTTTGTTATTTTACACATTGTCTGAAATTCTCATTGATTAG
Organism: Phataginus tricuspis; assembly: GCA_029783875.1. Lineage (NCBI taxonomy): Eukaryota > Metazoa > Chordata > Mammalia > Pholidota > Manidae > Phataginus > Phataginus tricuspis. The sequence continues at coordinate 22,792,993 of JAQQAC010009165.1, forward strand.
AATTCCAGCAACATTGACCTACAGGTTTCATTCTAGTTCTGATGCATTTAGGAAGGGCTCCAAATGAAGTTCCTATCTACAAGATGGCTAGAGGACACTCTGAGAAGGAATAACTTATTACCTAATGGTATTGGTGTTCATTTTATATTATAAATAACATTATGCATTTGTATGTCCTCAACAATTTACAAAATACTGTCACATAAGTTACCTCATTTCTTGTAAATTATCTCACCACAACCATATAAGATAGATGGGTGATGACAATTATTATCCTTATTGTATTGTAAAGGATACTGAGGCTCAGAAATATTGAAAACAGCTCACTTCTTATGGAGTGCTTGCTTTGTGCTAGGCAGTGTTATAAGAACTTTACATGTATTAATTCATGTGATCTAGATAGCAGCTGTAGTAAGTGGATATTTTTATTGTCATATTCATTTTATAGATTGAACCACAGAGGTACGGAAAGGTAAAATAACATGTCCAAAGCTAGAGTGAGTAAACAGTGGAGTCCAGGAGAATCCACGCAGTCTGGTTCCAGACCCAAGTGCTTAACCACCACTTTTCTGCCTAAAGTTCAGCAACTTGACCCAGGGACTCTGGCCACTAAGAGTTGCATCATAACTGAAACCATGCGTCTTTTGACACCCAGCAAAGTGCTTTTCCATTTTGCATTTATTGTAACTGCTCTCATTACCTTTTGCTTTATTCTGCACTACATTTTACTACCTATGTACTTCACATTTTCTCCCTAATGGAATGTGAGCTTCCTTAGTGCAGGGTAAAGAGGATGATTCCTCTTGTGTGTGGATTATCCCGTACCTTGTCTGATAATTCTAACATAAGAGGGAGTCAGTTCAATGAATTGAATCAAAGTTGTGGAAAATGTTAGGCCTAAAACTTTACAGGAACTTTGATGACATAAAAGAAGTGGAAATGGAAAGGGGACCGTGATTAAACCAGGGAAAAAGGGAAAAAAGGAAAGGATTGACATGACAGGAAAGAGTGAGATAAAACCAATGTTTATACAGACCTTACGTGTCAGACATTTCACGTATCAACCCATTTAATCCTTACAACATTCTATTATCTCCTTTTTGTGAATGGGGACACTGAGGCAGAGAGGTTATATGACCAACCTATAAATACATGTGTTTGTGGATGTGTATGTATGAAAAAGAGGGAAAAAGAACATGATACAGATTGTTTGGCTTCCCCATCTTGCATACCAACAACTCCCAAAGGTTTGCTTGGTATATTTATTTGGTTTTCATCAAGTATTTCCTACCCTCAATGCTCTACCCTCTGACATTTCCTCCTTTACTACAGTTTCTGTATGACACCACAATTATCTTTCTAAAATATATATCTGATTCTGCGCCTCCTTGGTTTGACACATTTGCTGGTTCCTCATTGTTTCTAGGTATGTGGTCCATACACCACAGCCCTGTTTTACATTTTTATCATCATTCCTCAGATCTTTTATTATAATTGTATTTCAACCCTTTTTCAACCCTGGATGGTCATGTACTTAAGTTCTCTTGTGACTGTTGGGAAGGAAAAAATGTCCTTTACCTGTCCAACTTCCTTCTGGCTGGTCTAAGAATTAAATTGGCATGAGACAGATTAACAGCAGAAAATAAAACCTAGTTTTGTGTATATGGGAACCCCGCATACAATAAAACCTAGTTTTGTGTATATGGGAACCCCGCTCAAAGACAGAAAGGTAAAATGAGGTATATATGCCATCCTGAGCTAAGCAGTGGAATAGGTGACTGGGGCTTAGGGAAGGAGTGCAATTCACAGGGCAATAAGGAGAGCAGAATGTTGGTAATTAGATGTTTCCTTGCTGTACAATGGGTCACTCAGATAAAATTTATCTCTGGTAAAAACTGATTCTGGGAAGGAGCCCCAATTTACATTCTTCTAGGTAATGAAGGGGGGAGGGGCGGCAAAAGTTTCTCTTGCATCCATTGGGTCTTGATTGCCTTCAGCTCAAGACATTCCACATGCCAAAATGGCACAATTTGGGGAGACTTGTTCTGAACCCCTTCATGATTTGTCCTCTCTGCTTGGAATGCGGTCCCCCTACCACACTCCTTTTACTTGTAGAATTGCACTCATCTTACAGGACAAAAGTCAAATGTATTTCTTGATGATGCCTTTTCTGTTCCTACAGATAGAATAATATATCACTCCATTAATGTATACTTTATTCAAAAACAACAGCTAACATCTACTGAATGCTTAAGTGCTACAGTGCACAAACTCTTGATGAAGAGAATGAGATTGAGAGGTTTTTCCTAACTTGTCCAAATCATTTGGGTTGCAGAGTTTCAGACAGATCTGTCTGACCCCCAGACCCATAAACCTAACCACTTTAGTTTGCTTCCTCCATTGCTACCATATAATAGGTTGCATGTTATGTATCTTCTCTTCAATAATATGAACTCCAGAAAAGTAGTTATTTGCTTTGCATCCTTTCTGCCTAGCGCAGTGTTTGTACTATGAAGGAGCTCTGTGAACACAGTTGAAAGACTGCATGGACAGCACATGTTCCCTATTCCTGGGCTACATTTCCCTTACCTGGCCTGTCATATCCCACCCCGCACATCAGGATTGTGCTACTTGACTGTGGTCTCCCACATTGACTTCTGAAGTAGCTGCTCACAAAGTCGGCCAACTTGACAGCTGTTGCCTGTGAGAGAGAGTCTTTCTTTAAAATCTTTCATAGGGATGGCCAGAAAATAATGGCATAGGTGTGATCTACTCTACTGTACTTGGGCTGCAGGCACTGCCATTTTTGTTTTCTGTTCATGAGTAGAATTGGAACTGGCTTGAATTTTTTTCTTTTTGATAGGCATAAACTTTAATCACACCCTAAGAGCACTCCTTCCCCTCTTCCGGATTACCCCACAATTCTGTGTGTTTACAGAGTCCTTAAAGAAATCCCCTGGCTATTCTGGCCCAAAGAGAACCCTCCTGCCCATGCCCCCATGTTGTCTGGGGGCTATCGCAGCATGGCTGCCAGTCACCCCACCAAGCTCTAGGCCAGGATGCTCCTTTGAATGAGGGCATTTCCCCAGGATGAAGATCTTAGTGCTTATCCTTTGGGTTCACGTACCATCCAAGGACCACAGTAATGTGGTATGCTAGATGGTATCCAGTGTCCCATGTTGAACCCCTGGGGATTCACTCCCAGAGGTCAACAGTTTTCCCTTTTTTGGCTCCAAACAAAGCATCAGTTCCCCCCATTTCTCTGACAATAGAGCTTGCTTGTTAATTGGAGGGTCCAGACCATAAAAATGCAAAAGTCTGTTTATCTCCACAATCTGGAAACATTTCTGTTCCTTTATGAAAATTCCTTCCCCTAAGGACAGATTGGGAGAGCTCATGGTACCTTCTTGCTAAAAGGGCAATAATAAAACCAGTTAGATCTTTATCAGATCATCCTGTTAATTAGTTAAATCTTCAGTGGGGTACCAATTTAAAAATAAAAAATGCCAGAACTAAATGGTACCTTTAAGTAGAGTTGCCCTTTTTAAGGCAGTTAAATGTTGTTTAAATATGTTAAAGGAGTTAGATATTTTAAAGGAGTTAAATATGTTATATACTAAATATATAAATATGATATATGTTATTACAATACAGCACCATGGTTCAAACATTTTTTTTTAGTTCATCTTCAGGTTTTCAGAGCCTAGCCCCCCAATCATTTTTACTACTCCCAAAGAGAGCAAATATTTATATTTGAAAATGGATTTGATTTTGGAAAGAGCCCAATGTTATTTGGCTTAGTTATGTGAATAAAATCAGCATGAAAGATGTTTTTGGTCCAAAAAGAGGTGAAACTATAAAGTAATGACACTGATTTTGTGAGTCTTACCAAGTCCCAAAGGGAATTTCCAAATATAGTGTCAGGGAAATAAGTGTGTAGCTTCCAAGTGTGACTACACTAAAAATGACATAAATCTGTATACAAATGTTCTGATATATCTGTGACCAACTAGTTTTATTACTGTCTATGAAGGTACAGCTTGCATATTATGTCCAAACTTCCTTCTGAAAATATCTAGCAGTAGACTGATGCTTCTCAAATTTAATGTGAACATGAATCCTCTGAGGTAGTTAAAATTCAGATTCTGATTCAAAAGCTCTGGTGTGGGGTCTGAGATTGAATTTCTGAACAGCATCCAGGTGATGGTTCAGGGACTTCTCTTTGAGTGTCACTGCCCTGGATTATCTAAATGACCCTGTTGAGCAAGTTACATCTTGGTTTGCACATGGATCTTGCTGCCCATGTTAAACTGCATGGGGGGCCTGTTTGTTCCCTAGCAAATTATTTGTTTGCATTCTTGTACATATACACTTTGCCTCAGGACAGAGAATTTTCTGTACATTTTATCAGTGAAGAAGCAGTAATGACCTTGTGCCATTTTCCTTAGATTGGATGTTTTCTTTGTTCAGAACATAACAGAAATTTCTATGGAAGAAAATGATGAAGTAAATTTTTCTCAATCTCACTAATTATTATGGCAGATACTATCCCCCCAAAAAAGTCAATGTTCATTTTGATATATTTAAAGTTGTTATTTCTGGTTTGACAATTTTCAAAACTGATGTAACAAAAGTTCTCTTGCTAGCTAGCTAAAAACAAAATCCTATTTCACAGCTAAAATGTAAACAGCTAAAATATAATCAGAGGACTAAATTTCACAGCTACAAAAACACAGCTGTGAAACAACTTTACAGTGTAATAAAGCCAAATAGTTTTGCATGCTAATAATGGATATTACAAATAAAGATGAGAATGACTTTGTTTGAATTTTTTAGTGTTTAAATACCTTTACTAATGTTATGTGTTTAACTGAGAATGTTCTCAAGTTACCTACCACATATGCAGCCGATGAATGTGTAATATGTGTATCTTGCAGGGAACAGTGATACAGAGTTGAATATGATGTTAAGCCATCCTTTTAGGGAGTCATTTTTTATTACAAAATATGTCCTGTTTCAAGCACTTTTTTTGAGTTAATTTTTTTCAGATTATAAAATTAGTGTGTGCAAAATGAAAAAATATTAGAAAATACAGAAAAATATTACAAAATATAAAATATACATTATTAAAAGTCCTGTCATGTTAACATTTTCATGTTGTATTTTAAGTTTTCATTGGCCTAATTCTAAATATTATAATTTCTGGCATCTTGGTATATACTTTATTACTTTTAACTGTGGAAATAATTCTTGCTGGCCAGAATGAGGGTATATTTCAGTTGAATTTTTCTGCCTATGTCAGCCTGGGCTGAATTTTGGAAACCCATAGTGACTGGGTATATGATGTGCATGTGTGTTTGTGTGTGTGTTAGGGTGGGAACTTACAGCTAGTAAGGAACTGACTAGGTAGCTGGAATTCCGTCTAACTCTCTAGGTATTGGTAGGCTGGAGACCCTTGAAGGTACAACTGATAGGCTTTATATCCCCAGAGTTACTCATGTGCACAGTGTGTTTTGCTTTCTCAATTTTGTGATGAATTTCTTGGATTGTGATAATTTTGGATTGGGGCGGTCAGTGAACCTGGTTCTTCACTAAAATCTGTTGTACATTTTTATCATCTGTAAAACAAGGCACATGAACTACATGTACTCAGTTTTCTTGAAGTCTCAAATTTTGAAACTCTGTGGACATTTTCTTTATTCATATCCTACATATAAAAGGGTCTATCATGGTAGATACCTTCATGTGTTTGATGGTAATCTTTGGATGAATGTAAACCTAAAGTCTCTTTGAAATTTTATAATCTAGAATAGAGGTTGGAAAATTACTACCTGTAGCTTAAATATGGCCCACAACCTATTTTTGTAAATAAAGTTTAATTGGAACACAGACGTGCCTATTCATTTATGTATTGTCTATGGCTGCTTTCAAGCTAGGGTGGCAGAGCTGAGTAGTTGTGACAGGGAACGGTTTTACTATCTGAACCATGACAGAGAAAACTTATTGTCCTCTGATCTATACTAATAATCTTTTGGATCAATAAACATACTTTTCTTCAGATACAAGAAGTATCAATAAGAAGTATTATATCATAGTTATGATAATAGGAGGTTTGGATATGGGAGATATGCCTGCATGATATAAACCAGCTTTTTTTTTTTTAAGGGTTATCTCTGAATAGAATTTACTTGGGCTTGATTTTCAGAGGTCAGGTAGATCTGTTGTCATGAGAAAAACAAGGGTATCAGAATGATACTCTTTGAGCATACCAAGAATCATTTTGAACAACTCAAGCAGGAGCATTTTCAATTAATGTGGGGACCCTGTGTAAAAAAAAAACAGCCTGAAAAGTCATGAGGTTACAGGTATTATTTCACAAGGAATAGGGGCCAAAGTCATATTAATAGTTGATTTGTGCATTCCTCTTGAAGATTAGATAGGACGTTGCTCAAGAAGACCACACCATGGAGTCTTTGGAAGAAAATGAGACATGTCTGTGATAAGTGTAAACCTTCAAGTATTTAGGAGGAATGTGAGTTGTAATACTACTGGTGAAGAGTGTCCTGACCGTGCACAGGCGGCGGAAGCCAGAGCAAGGTCTGGAAGGTACAAAGGGGCGCCGTTCTTGCAGGAGGACCCACCCAGCGTGTCTGCATCCCCCCGCAGGGCTCCAGGCTATCCCAAGGGCTGCTGCACCCACAGCAGCTCAGGGGACTATCCCAGAGACTATTCCTGGCGTGCAGGTAAATGGCACAGGGAGTGGAAGCTGGAGAAAGGTCCGGAAGGCACGAAGGGACACCATGCTCGCAGGAGAACACACCCAGCATGGCTGTGATCCCCTGCAGGGTGCTAGGCTATCCTGAGGGCCACCCCACCCATGGCAGCTCAGGGGATGATCCCAGAGACTGCTCCCAGTGTGCGGGTAACTGACACACGCAGCAGAGAAGAGAAAGGTGACCAGCAAGCAGGAAAGGACGTTCTCCCAGCTGACACAAGCACCACTTGCCAGCGATCACTTATATTGCCATGAAAAGGCAGAAGAATCTGGTCCAATCAAAATCACTCAAACAATGCCAGAGAGAGGGCCTGGTGAGGTAGATATAACCAATCTTCCTGAAAAAGAATTCAAAGCAAAAGTCATAACCATGAGGATAGAGCTGCAGGGAAATATGCAAGAGCTAAGGGATGAAGTCTGGAGGGAGATAACAGAAATGAAACAATCAATAGAAGGTCTTAAGAGCAGACTGAATGAGGTGCAAGAGACTGTTAATGGAACAGGAATCAGAGAACAGGAATACAGAGAGGCTGAGGCAGAGAGAGATAAAAGGACCTCTAGGAATGAAAGAATATTAAGAGAACTGTGTGACCAATCCAAACGGAACAATATTGGCATTATAGGGGTACCAGAAGAGGAAGGGAGAGAAAAAGGGATAGAAAGTGTCTTTGAAGAAATAATTGCTGAAAACTTCCCCAATCTGGGGAAGGAAATAGTCTCTCAGACCATGGAAGCCCACAGATCTCCCAAGACAAGGGACGCAACGAGGACAACACCAAGACACATAATAATTAAAATGGCAAAGCTCAAAGACAAGGACAGAGTATTAAAGGCAGCCGGAGAGATAAAAAAGATCACCTACAAAGGAAAACCCATCAGGCTATCATCAGACTTCTCAACAGAAACTTTACAGGCCAGAAGAGAATGGCATGATATATTTAATGCAATGAAACAGAAGCACCTTGAACCAAGAAAACTGTATCAGCATGATTATCATTTAAATTTGAAGAAGGGATTAAAAAAATCCAGGGCAAGCAAAAGTTAAGGGAATTTGCCTCCCCCAAACCACCTCTACAGGATATTTTAAAGAGTCTGCTCTAGATAGAAGCACTCGTAAAGCTAAATAGATGTCACCAGAGAAAATAAAATCACAGCAAAGAAAGCAGACCAACCAAATAACCTAACATATAAAGAATGGAGGAGGAAGAATAAGAAGGGAGAGAAATAAAGAATCATCAGACTGTGTATATAATAGCTTAATAAGAGAGGTAAGTTAGACGGTTAGATAGTAAAGAAGCTACCCATGAACCTTTGGAAATCACGAATCCAAAGCCTGCAATGGCAATAAGTACATATCTTTCGATAATCACCCTAAATGTAAATAGACTGAATGCACCAATCAAAAGACACAGAGTAATAGAATGGATAAAAAAGAAAGACCCATTTATATGCTGCTTACAAGAGACTCACCTCAAACCCAAAGACATACACAGACTAAAAGTGAAGGGATAGAAAAAGACATTTCATGCAAACAATAGGGAGAAAAAAGCAGGTGTTGCAGTACTTGTATCAGAAAAATAGACTTCAAAACAAAGAAAGTAACGAGGTAAAGGAGGACATTACATAATGATAAAGTGGGCAGTCCAACAAGAGGATATAAATATTATAAATATCTATGCACCCAACACAGGAACACCAACATATGTGAAACAAATGCTAACAGAATTAAAGGAGGAAATAGAATGCAATGCATTTATTCTAGGAGACTTCAACATACCACTCACTCCAAAGGACAGATCAACCAGACAGAAAATAAATAAGGACACAGAGGCACTGAACAACACACTAGAAAAGATGGACCTAACAGACATCTACAGAACTCTACACCCAAAAGCAGCAGGATACACAGTCTTCTCAAGTGCACGTGGAACATTTCAGCCTCAGTAAACTCATAAAGATTGAAATTCTTCCAACCAACTTCTCAGATCACAAAGGTATAAAACTAGAAATAAATTGGACAAAGAAAACAAAAAGGCTTACAAACACATGGAGGCTTAACAACATGCTCCTAAATAATCAATGGATCAATGACCAAACTAAAAGGAGATCAAGCAATATATGGGGACAAATGACAACAACAGCACAAAGCCCCAACTTCTTTGGGACGCAGCAAAGGCAGTTCTAAGAGGAAAGTACATAGCAATTCAGGTCTATTTAAAGAAGGAAGAACAATCCCAAATGAATAGTCTAAAGTCACAATTATTAAAACTGGAAAAAGAAGAACAAATGAGGCCCAAAGTCACCAGAAGGAGGGACATAATAAAGATCAGAGAAGAAATAAATAATATTGAGAAGAATAAAACAATAGAAAAAACTCAATGAAATCAAGAGCTGGTTCTTTGAGAAAATAAACAAAATAGATAAACCCCTAGCCACTTATTAAGAGAAAAAGAGAATCTACATACAGAAACAGAATCAGAAATGAGAAAGGAAAAATCACAACGGACCCCACAGAAATACAAAGAATTATTAGAAAATACTATGAAAATCTATATGTTAACAAACTGGATAACCTAGAAGAAATGGACAACTCCCTAGAAAAAAATACAACTTCGAAGACTTACCAAGGAAGAAACAGAAAATCTAAATAGACCAATTACCGGCAACGAAATTGAATCAGTAATCAAAAAACTACCCAAGAACAAAACTCCTGGGCAAGACGGATTCAACGCTGAGTTTTATCAGACATATAGAGAAGACATAATACCCATTCTCCTTAATGTTTTCCAAAAAATTGAAGAGGAGGGAATACTTCCAAACTCATTCTATGAAGCCAGCATCATTCTAATACCAAAACTAGGCAAAGACCCCACAAAAAAAGAAAATTACAGACCAATATCCCTGATGAACATAGATGCAAAAATACTCAACAAAATATTAGCAAACCAAATTCAAAAATACACCAGAGGATCATACACCATGATCAAGTGGGATTCACCTCAGGGATTCAAGGATGATACATTAGAAAATCCACCAACATCACCCACTACATGAATAAAAAGAAGGACAGAGACCACATGATCATCTCCATAGATACAGAAAAAGCATTCGACAAAATTCAACATCCATTCATGATAAAAACTCTCAGCAAAAAGGGTATACAGGGCAAGTGCCTCAACATAATAAAGGCCACATATGACAAACCCACAGCCAACATTATACTTAACAGCGAGAAGATGAAAACTTTTCACCTGAGATCAGGAACAAGACAGGGATGCCCACTCTCCCCACTGTTATTCAACATAGTACTGAAGTACCTAGCCCTGGCAATCAGACCAAACAAAGAAGTACAAGGCATCCAGATTGGAAAAGAAGAAGTCAAACTGTCACTATTTGCAGATGACATGATACTGTACATAAAAACCCCTAAATACTCCACTCCAAAACTAATAGAACTAATATTTGAATTCAGCAAAGTTGCAGGATACAAAATCAATACACAGAAACCTGTTGCTTTCCTATACACTAATGAAGAACTAGCAGAAATAGAAATCAGGAAAACAATTCCATTCACAATTGCATCAAAAAGAATAAAATACCTAGGAATAAACCTAATGAAGGAAGTGAAAGACCTATACCCTGAAAACTACAAGACACTCTTAAGAGAAATTAAAGAGGACACTAAAAAATGGAAACTCATCCCATGCTCTTGGCTAGGAAGAATTAATATTGTCAAAATGGCCATCCTGCCTAAAGCAATCTACAGATTCAATGCAATCCCTATCAAAATACCAACAGCATTCTTCAATGAACTAGAGAATATAGTTCTAAAATTTATATGGAACCACTAAAGACTCCAAATAGCCAAGGCATTCCTGAGAAGGAAGAATAAAGCAGGGGGGATCCTGCTTCCCAACTTCTAGCTCTACTACAAAGCCATAGTAATCAAGACAATTTTGTACTGGCACAAGAACAGACCCATAGACCAGTGGAACAGAATAGAAAGTCCAGATATTAACCCAAACATATATGGTCAGTTAATATACAATAAAGGAGCCATGGATATGCAATGGGGGAAATGACAGCCTCTTCAGCAGCTGGTATTGGCAAAACTGGACAGCTACATGTAAGAGAATGAAACTGGATTATTATCTAACCTCATACACAAAAGTAGACTCAAAATTGATCAAAGACCTGAATGTAAGTCATGAAACCATAAAGCTCTTAGAAGAAAACATAGGCAAAAATCTCTCAGACATAAACATGAGCAACTTCTTCATGAACATATCTTCCCGGGCAAGGGAAACAAAAGCAAAAATGAACAAGTGGAACAAGCTGAAAACCTTCTGTACAACAAAGGACACCATCAATAAAACAAAAAGGCATCCTACAGTAAGGGAGAATATATTCATAAATGACATATCCGATAAAGGGTTGACATCCAAAATATATAAAGAGCTCATGCACCTCAACAAACAACAAATAATCCAATTAAAAAATGGGCCGAGGATATGAACAGACACTTCTCAAAAGAAGAAATTCAGATGGCCAACAGGCACATGAAAAGATACTCCACATCGCTAATCATCAGAGAAATGCAAATTAATACAATGAGATATCACCTCACACCAGTAAGGATGGCCAACATCCAAAGACAAACAACAACAAATGTTGAGGATGTTGAGAAAGGGAACCCTCCTACATTGCTGGTGGGAATGTAAACTAGTTAAAGCATTGTGGAAAGCTGTATGGAGGTTCCTCAAAAAACTCAAAATAGAAATACCATTTGACCCAGGAATTCCACTCCTAGGAATTTGCCCTAAGAATGCAGCAGCCCAGTTTGAAAAAGACATATGCACCCCTATGTTTATCGCAGCACTATTTACAATAGCCAAGAAATGGAAGCAACCTAACCCTAAGTGTCCATCAGTAGATGAATGGATAAAGAAGATGTGGTACATACACACAATGGAATATTATTCAGCCATAAGAAGAAAACAAATCCTTCCACTTGCAACAACATGGATGGAGGTAGAGGGTATTATGCTCAGTGAAATAAGCCAGGTGAAAAAAGACAAGTATCAAATGATTTCACTCACATGTTGGAGTCTAAGAAAAAAGAAAAAAACTGAAGGAACAAAACAGCAGTAGATTCACAGAACCCAAGACTGGACTAAGTTACCAAAGGGAAAGGGGCTGGGGAAGATGGGTGGGAAGGGAGGGATAAGGAGAAAAAAAGGTGCATTATGATTAGCAGACATAATGTACCGGCACGGGGAGGGCTGTACAACTCAGAGAAGACAAGTGGTGATTCTATAGCATCTCACTACGCTGTTGGACAGTGGCTGTAATGGGGTATGTGGTGGGGCTTGATGATGAAGGGAGTCTAGTGAACATAACGTTGCTCATATAATTGTAGATTAATGATACCAAGAAAAAAAAACCGTGTCCTGACCGTGAAATAACCCCCCTTTCCATGGACCACTGACTCAGAAAAAATTTAAATAGAGATACACCTCTCTGAATTTAAACAAAGTCTGCGATGGCAAAATTTGCAAAACAGAAGATAAGACCAGGCCCAGGACTCCAGGACACAGTATCACGATTCTTTTGATTCTCCCTGCCTGTTGGACCAGTGCAACTAAGATGACGGCCTAAGACACCTACTGCACAGTGGTAGGACCAACATACAAGCAGCATGCCATTGAAATGTTTATGACAGTCATCCCAGATAATAATGGCTCCGGGAGAAAAGGCTGATAGGTTACTTATATGTTCTTATGTTTAGGTTGAGGTTGGCTCTCAAATAACTGATCACTTTAAAAAATTGATTTAATGAAAATTAGTCAGCAAATAGAATAGGGTAAGTTATTAAGAAAAAACTGTTAGGCTGAACCACATGAACTTGCTGATATTTGAACATCTTCAATTAAGAAAAAGGCAATTTTGTATGTTTCAAGGTAATATATAAATGGTCTCTTGAGCTTTTTTTCCCCATTTTTATTTATCCTATTCAGTTTTCACAAGAAAAAAAGGTATTCTTTCTCCACTCCTAGAAGAAGAGTCCAGCAAATTTTCCTGGTCCTAGAGGAGGCTTCCTCAGAATAAAGAGAAGGGTCAGGGTGGCATAATGTGAGCAGGAGCGGACAGACCTGGGCCACCTTGCCCCACAGAGCCCTACTCAGGCAGTGCTGGTTCGACCCTGATTCATTTTTCTCTGGCTTCCTGATGTAGACCCCTGGCCAGGAACTCCAACCTGAAAACAGTTTTTTTAATCCTGACAGGCATAATACAACTTTCTTTGCAATGTTCATATTCCAGGTCTGCTACCTGGGTTAAGATCTGGGTTAGACTGGTTGTACTTAGGTCTCCTTAGCCACACATTTAAATACACTTGTTTTACTTGCCAAGATTAAAATAAAACTCATCTGTAATGGGTTGATGATTCCCAGTTTTACTATGAGAGATTTTATATACAGTGTTGCCAGTTCATCTATGGGATTTTTATTTTACCTCATATGTTTATCTTGCATTCATCCTATTTCTTCCAGATCCATTGACACCATCCTGGTGATCATTACCTTTCATCAGCATCATTGTGGTGACCTCTGGTATCACTCTGCTTTTGACTGAAACTAACAGAAAAACAAACTAAAAGTAGCTTAATTGATAAGGACTTATTTTTCTCCCATATCAAGAAGATTCTACATAGGCAGCTGTAGTGTTGCTTCAAATAGCTCAACGATGTTAGGGCTCTGGATTAGCATTCTGAGACTGGCTTGAATTTTCCCCTCTGGTTACAGTATGGCTGCAAATCAGGTCCTCACGCAAGACCATTTAACAGCAGGAAGGGAGTAGGGAGAATTTCTTCTTATGTGTCTTTCTTACCAAGGGAGAAAAGCTTTGCCAGATAATTTCTTGGAGGAAAGATGTCCCTTTACAATTTATCAGCCCGGAGTAGGTCGCTTTCTTCTGCCTTAGGACAAATGAAGCCAGGATGGTGACTATCTGCTACTTTTATTCTCTATCTGCTGTTAAAAAGAGGAAGATTGGGAAAGTGCTCAGGTATTTAATCCACCCTGCCAAATGTGCTTCCTTGAGTACATTTCTAAAGAAAAAGCCATCATCCTGATCTTAAACTTTCAGTAATTTGTACTGCTAGTGAATACAGTACAATCCAGCTTCTTTTGTTTTCTCCTACTTTATTCTCCCAGGGCTATTTAGTGAATCCAGAACATACTCAGCTCATCCCTGTTTTACACTTTGGCTCATGACAGTTCCTCCTCTTAGAATCTCTTCTGCACAACCTCTCACTGAATGCTGACTTTGACATCAGTGCTCAGCCCGAAGGCTGCCTTCTCCAAGAAGCCTTCTCAGTTTCTCTCCATCAGCTGTCATTTCTTTTCTCTCAAATTCCTCAGCACTTGCTGTACACTGTAGAACCTGACCACTCATGAATTTAACATTTGAATTTTGATTACTCACAAGAGACCACAAAGGTCCAATTCAGAGGCATTTTTGACATTACTGAGGTGGAATCCAAGTCTTGTCTGTGGCAAAGCTGTGTGTGCAGTGGTGAAGCCTCACTGGGAAGCAAGTCATGCTCTGCCTTGTATCTAGACCTCAGTGAGGTTTCATTGTTCGTTCTTTGTTGTAATATAGGCTGTAAGTTTTGTGAACTTATTAAAAGCTGTGCTCCATTGTGGAAAATGGCTGTTAATCGAGAGATAAAACTTTAGGTGAAAGTTGAAAAGGTAGTTAACTTTTGGTTTGAGGAGAGGCATAGGAAAGGGGTAATTCTCCAGGAAGTGTGATTTATGAAATAGCCAGGAGTCTGGAAAAATACTTGCACATTCTTGAGGTTGTGGTACAGGTGACTTTTTACCTTGTATTGCAATTATTTGTGTACAAGACCCCTGGAAGACAATAAGATTTCAGAAGGCAGGGAACAAATCATATGATATAGTGTGGTGGCTCTGGAGTCAGAAAAATTGAGCTCTGTCAGTTCCCCAAGACTATGTGACCTTTGGGGAGATAGTTGACTATGTGAGCCTTTAGTTTCCCTTTTGTTACCATAAAGTGATGGTAAAAATACATACCTCGCAGGGTACATACTATTACATGGAATAGTGTCAGGAAAAATACCATGTAAACTGTCAAATTATAGATGATTAAATAATTACTATTGTTTATATCCCCATGATATCTATATCATGAGACTGGGCACTTAGAAAAAAATTGTTTAATGAATGAATGAATGAATGAAAACCCTATCATAATAATCTGGTTATAAGAATAAAAATACTTTTCCATGATACTGTCTCTGAGGTTCTAAGCCATTTATTTGCTTGCATTACTAAAATATGGAAATCAATAAAAATAAGAGAATTAAATACCAGTAGATTATATCAACCTTAATATGAAGCTGAATTTTTTCTTTGAATACATTGGCTATTCATAAGCTGCTGAGCTTACACTTCACTGTTTATGGCATTACTGGAGCCCCTCATGTGCATCACCACTTTGTAGTTCCTCTGGGACTATCCGTTATTCCACGGATCCATTATCATGTATAATTCTCTTTAAAAACCTAATAAAATTTACTGCTAAGATGCCTGTGCTGTGTATTGTCTTCAAACATAACCTTTTCTACATCTTTCTTGAGTGTTGAGCTTTTTAAAAGATCCGGTATTATTGGAATGGTAGCTCACTTGTGCTTGAGCTTATAGGAAGCACAGACCTCTCCAAGGGAAGGAACAAGGTGCTGCTATCCTGGCTAGAAAGGGATTAGAGACCAGGGGGACCTGCCAGTAGCTTTACACTGGTGCTGGGCCAATCAAACATAGGATGCACCAATGCCATGAACTGGTCTGGGTGGGCATTAAATATTTTAGTTTTTCTATGGACACTAAAGAAGAATTATTTTCCTCCCTCTGAAGAACATGCATTATTCCAGTTAAGTAATTTACAGGTATTTAAATCAGTCACAAACTGATAGACTAGGGAGATTCTGGACACTAGGATGCACACTAATATATTTCTCTGCTAACTCCTCTACCATTCAAAGTTGCTCTCATCATTGGACATCATTCTTGAGACTCAAGGGAGTTGAAATCAACTTTCTTTCCCCACCATCATCAGCAGGGTCATTAACTATTCCCTGCTCATGGGTCTTAAACTTGTCATGATCTCTGTTCTCTACTTCTTGCTAAGTACAAAGGCATAGCTTCCCCTCTACAACCCTGTTGTTTGTACCAGTTTCCTGGATTTTGAACTTGCAAGTGCCCCAGAGCATTGTATATGTTTGGAGGTGGCTGCTGGAGAGTATTTGAAGAACCAACCTGACATTTGACACAGGCAGACATCACTTAAGCAGGGCTGTCACTGGGAGAGGTAGTGTGCAAGAGAGTGCAGTGTTCTCAGGCACCAGAGGATGGAACAACCACGTGGGAGGTTGCTGAACAGTGGCCTTCCAAAGATATGGACATCCTCATTGCTGGAACCTGTGAATGTTGCCAAGAATGGCAAAAGAGACTCTGTAAATGCAATTGACTTAAAGATCTTGTGATGGGGATGTTACTCTGGATCATCCAAGTGGGCTTTAACTATAATCACAAGGATCTTTATAGCAAGGAGGTTAGCTGGTCAAAGGTGGAAGGTAATGTGATGACAAAGCAGGGAGAGAAAAGCCGATCTGATGTGGGGCCATGACATGGAATGACAGCCTCTAGAAGCTGGGAAAGGCAAGGAACAGATTCTCCCTTAAGAAGAAACTAGCCCTGCTGTTTTGAGCCACTCTGTTCATGGTAATTTGTTAAAGCAGCAATAGGAAACTCAAACAGGCAGTCTAGGTGAAGTGGCTTGAATCTGGGTAATTGACCGTGGAAGCTTTTCTTCCTTAACAATCTAGGGCTTTCTAGCAAGCCTGTAGGCAGAACCCCTCCTCACTGGCTCTTGGGTACCAGGCCCTCTCCCTCAAGGCTGACTTTGTCAGGATCAGGCCCCAGGTGTCTGCAGCCCATTTGGTAAGACCTGTCCTTCACTCTTTCCATCCATTCTATCCCTTCACTCTTAAAATAAGCTATTTTCTTCATATTCCTTCTCAATAGGCCATGGTGGCCCATAAAGTCTAGAATAACAATCAACTACAGGAGTTATCCCCTCTCATCAAATTCATGTAGGGTTTAACTTTCAAATGTTCCTTGGGGAAGAATGGAAATCTTTATATTTCATCCTGCTAATGCAGCAAACAAAGCACTTCTATTTCAAATGAAAATAAGTAGAACATTTGTGTCCTGTGACCAGTTATGTCCTGGAATCCCTGGGTATCCTTTTTTCCTTATTTTATGGCAGAGCTGGAATTACTGCTCAGGTTGCATGTCCAAACCCCTCCCGGTACATACATTGAACTGATAATAAAAAAGAAAAGATTCCATACTGTGTGCAGAGTTCTGACAAATTATTGTCCCATGTAATTTCTTGTCTTGGCAAAACTTAGCTGTAGCCCAGGTTTTATATTACAGAAATGCATCTAACAAGTGACTGTATGTCAAAAGCAAGTATTAGGTGAGAGTCAAAAAAAATCTTACCCATCCAAAGCCATAATTTCCAAATCAAACTCCTTTCTGAGTTGGCAGCATATATGTCTGATTTAGGTCCATTCTGAATAAAAGTGACATAGTTATCAAAACTCCATTAATTTCATTTGTTTAAATGGAAGTAGTTCCTTATGCTTGGCTTAAACAGAATTTAAATGAAAAGGGAGAATATTTTTCTGTATGATTAAGATGGCAGACCCCACTCATTTATAAAAAAAAAAGATGTAAAGTCAACCAAAGAAGCCCTGTGGTATAGTGTTTGACTTTGAAAATACTAAATAAATGGAAAATAATCTAGTGGTAACAATAACAGATATGTGATGTTTATTCAGAATCTTCAAATGGAAAATTTTTTCTACCTACCTCTTTTTTTCTCATTGATGCACGTCTTACTAAATGAGTCTTATTTTATCTTCTGGACAGTGGCCTATCATGTAAATCTTGAGAGCCTTTAGTGTAACCCAAAGAATACTGTCAATAACATACATACATCTGAATGCTGCCAGAAACCTTATTACTGGAAGCCATAGGCTCTGGAATTATCCTCATCAGAGCTAAGAAAGCAGCAAACCTTCCCAGCAGTCTCTTTTGCATCTCTGAACTTCTGTATCACTGCATTTCCGGGCTAGGAGTAATGGTGTGACAGTTGCATGATGCCTATTCCTCTCTTCAGTTCTGTTTCTAAGGGTTGGGATGACCTACAGTGTGACAAAATAAGCTAGTTGTTCAGTTGAGCCAGGTGTCCTTTGAGAAGCTAAGGAAAGGAATAATGGTGTCATGAAGTCATTAGTGGGCCATATAAGCTGCAAATAACAGCTCTGAGTGAGACTATCCTGCTTGGGAGTCTGCCACTTCTGCTGGAGTCATCCCATAGCAGGTGGGAACTGACATCTCACCAAACAACTAAGCTGCCAGGTAGATAAGCCAGGGCCTGAAAGAGTTGATTAAAAATGGATAAAGGAGGGTATATACATATATATGTTATATATATAGTGCTTGATTCAGGAGACAAATCCTTCATGCAGTATCATCACTATTATAAAAAATTAAAATGTGAACTGATGAAATATTCTATAGGTATTGGCAGTAAAGCTGGAATCATCACAGTAAATAAGCATAGAAACAAAAACGTAACAAAATGAGCAGCTGATTATTCATCTAGTATTGGAGTTAATTGATCCTATCAGTTTCTGAAATCCTCCAGTTACTAAATTCTGCCTTCTGATCACTGCCAAATTGCCAAATATTGGTTAGATGACCCCAGATCTCTTTCTCATTCTGAGAATCTAGATTCTATGTCTAGTAAAGTTTTGTACCAATTTCTTTCTAACTTATCATCTGTTCCCTGCACACTATTCAGGCACAAATTGTTCTCTCTGCTGTCTCCTCTATCTCTAGCTCACACCAGCTTTTTCCCTAAGAGCGACTTCTTTCATCTGCATTTTCCTGGAGCCTATGGCGTAGACTTAATACCCTAACAGACTGGGGTAGCAGTGGGGTTGGAGAAGGAGATAGTAGGTCCCAGGGGCTGCTGGTGGTCCGAAACTATCAGTGAGCTCTAGGGTGTGCTAATCTTGGAGTATTCTTGCTTAAACTCTCATAGTTCATTCTACTTTAATGAAAAATTTGTAATTTTTAAGTATGGTTGTATTTTATGAGAATTATGAAAACATATCTTGAGGACTTTCTAAAAAAATTTCTTGGTTCTAGTTCCTTGGGTTGCATATCAGTCAGGATTTCCCCTCTATTTTTATGAAACTTTTCCTATATCCTTTATCTCTTCCAACTGCTGTTTCTACCTCTCTTCTATAAGTAAGCCTGGCTTTCTCATTAATGATATTACTTTCCATAGAATTCCTTTCAGTATAACTTTCTCCTTTCCCTTTCTTCATCAGTAACATAGAGGACAAAGGAAAGGGTAACTTTCTTTGTTTCTCACTGCTAATTCTAGATTATTGTTCTGGCTGTTGAAATTCAGCAATATCTCCTCTTCACAGCTCTTTCACGCCACACTCTATCCTACCTGCTACGGTATACATGTTAAGCCCCATAGTCCTTTCTCCCTTTTAACCTATCCATCACTTACTATCATGTCAGTGACCATTCCTTGCCTCCTTGACACCAGTGATTCCCAACTCTACTCCATCCTTGGATCTCATCATCTATCTCTACGATCTCTTATTCTGAGTATCTTCCTTCTTACCATAATCTCTTTAATGTCATTCTAAATTTGTTACTCATACTGACCCTGATCTTCACTTTCATTACACCCCTGCTTCTGCTCTTTTTCCTCATCTGTTAGCTTCTTTCTGACTTCATTTCTTTCCTGTCTATCTTGTTTTCCAGGGGCAGCCAACTCAGCAGCGCCTTTTCTTATTCCCTAAAATTCCCCAGTGACCTTGAACTTCCAATTGCTTCCTTGCTGGGCTGCAGAGTGCTGCTGCAGAAAGCTGTACCGATTGAGTGTGCCACCAGTTCTTGCTCGTTCACTTTAACCGAGCCATCATTTCTGCTCAGCACTTCTTTTATTCATCTCTTGCTGACTCACTACTCATCCCACATGGCAGTTTTTCCAAACATTTTTAACTCTTTTTAAGATTCAAGCCCTGCTCCAGATATGGCCCCAAAATACCTTTCCAGTTTCATCTCTCATTTCTCCCCAAAGCTCTGCCTTGTGCATTTTAAACTCCACACATTTGCTCATCCTTTTACACCTTCCTCTGTTATCTCCAAAGAAAATGCCACCTAATTTACACAGGCTTTTCTCCTCTGAGAGAGGTCTCAATTTGTTATAAACATCCATGTGATTTTTATTACCTCTTATGAAACTTAGCAAATGCTACCTTATACCAGGTACTTGCACACATGTACCATCTCCCTAGTTTTATAGTATGTTTCTTAAAAGTAGTAACTGTAATGGTTTGTATACACAGTATATACATAGCATCTTGCCCTCAGTAGATAGATGCTCAGCTGATGTTGGGGAATGTGTTGGAGAAGTAAATGTTAGTCAATTGACTGGAAAATAGTTTTTTTCCTTTCTTCTCCAGAAAAGAGTAAAAGTAATATTAAAAGTGAAAACTTTTTCACCTATTTTTATTTAAATTTAAATGCAACATTTGCAGTTTGGGATGCTAGTACTTACACACTGAACATATTTGGAGAGCAGTAAAAGAGCTTTATGAAAGAGCCATATTTCAAGTAATGTTCTTAAATTCTGTAGTTCCTTTCTATGCTAGTTAATTAAGACCTCTATTTCATTTCCTTATTTTCACCCATATTTTTAATATCTGAACCAATAAAGACAATAGCTTATCTGTAGATATTTGTCAACTATAGCAAGCTGCTTTAAGTTCTGGTCTACTGAAATACATTTTGTTTATAAGTAAATACTACCTTTCTGGGATTTGCATGTAATATCTTATTCTAGCCTAAGTATGGAATTACTTGAGAGATAAAACAAAAGATAGTCATATGGAGAACCCAAGTGTCCCCCTTTGTTATTGGCAAAGCTGATGTTGGAGCATGTAGGCAACAGTGGGATTCCTATTATCATCCTGCCGAGTTAGACCTGCTCATCCAGCCATGGGTAGCATAAACTCCAGCATGGGGGACCAGAGCAGAATGCCAGCTCTGGTAGATAGGAGCTACACATATCTCTGACCTCTTCTATACCTGCAGACAGGTAAATTTCTCTACCTCATGAGAAAGTAAGGTGGAGCAAAATGTTGTGAATGCTTGGGGGAAATCCTTCCTCAAGGAAACCAGAATGGGATAGGAACATTCCTATCTAACACTCCTGAACACGTTTATATGATGGGTGCACATACAGGATGATTGATGTCACTAATGCTGAGCAGTTTAGTTATTTCTGTCTGTCTCAGGTGATACTTCTAATATTAACCAAATGGTATATTTATTTTGCAACTTTTATTAGACATGCTTAAGACATTAAAATTAGCTTAAAAATGATTAGCTTCTTGGATAAAACAAATTGATGTCCATTATTACATTACCAGGCTCAATCACATAACACATGGAAATAATAGTCCCTAATCTAAAAAGGTAGACTAACAATTATGTGGAGGCTGCAATGTCATTACACAAATGAATATGTTATTAATGTGAGATTAGCATTAATAGAAGGAATTTAGCGAGGGCAAAGTATATCCAGGCATTTTTTGGCCCATGGTCCATTTCCTAAAAAATTTACATATACACTTACATTTACATTATTTTTACTCTTGACAAACATCTCTCTTCTTATTTACTATGTTTACTACTTGTTTTGGCTCCATTAAATGATCAACCCAATAAATTAAGCAACCAATAGATTAAGGAAAAGAACTGATTTGATAGCTCAGTCAATGGGCAAGTTGTTTCCTGAGTTTGCTGTACCTAGGCTTTATTCTTAACCTCGTTTAATTAATTATATTTCTTTTTGGTTTATAGTACCTGTTTTTACCATCCTTTTTCCTTCTTCTTTGCTGTTATATATCTACTTACAGATCACTCCCCCTATTTACTGAGATTTTGCTCCTGCCTGTCTATAGCCTAGAACCAGTCAGTTCTTTAGCTCCCCTTTTCTCTCCCCCAACAATGCACTTTGATCCGGGTTCTTTCAAGCCCTTGAACTTTCTGATTCCTTTTACCGCATTGGCTCCTCAGTGTTTTATATGCTATAGTGCACATGTGTTCTTCTCTTGCCCAGTATTCCTTGTGGGAATCACTGCTTCCCTAATCTCAGTTCATGGACTGGATGGTGCTGATGGACTCAGGGGTGGGATGTGACAGACTTGGCCAATCATAATAGTCTATTTCTGTAGTCATAGTGACTGATTCATGGGTGAACACATCAACCCAGATTTGACTGACGTTATTGGTGAAGAGGCATCCACTTTCTCTGGGGTTGTTAAGTTGGTGAAATGTAAGCCTGTTTCTGCTGATGATCATTTTGGTTACCACTAAGGGAGAACATGTCAGAGAATAGAGCCCCCAAAGAGAAAAACACAGCTGAGAGAGAGAGTTAGGTTCCAATTCAAGCAAATAAAATCAGGTATACGTAAAAGGACATATATTTTTCCAATTTTCAGTTTTACAAGCCAGCAAATTCCTTTTTTTCCCCCTAGGCCGAACTGAGTCAGGGTCCTAATACATTGCCCTTCATATCTAGTCTGGATGCCATTGAATCCTATTTTGCACCCCTTTCTCCCCTTTTTTTCCCATCTCATTTCTCTTACACAGATATTTTGCTACCTTATATGCTTTGGATCAGTCCAACCCACCTTTTCCATGTGTAAACTGCTGAGCATTGATAGAGAGTATCAGGAAGCTGGCAAGATTGGTTCCACTACAACCTTGTGACCTCCATTGTCAGGTGAGCCCTCAATGCTGCCTGTTGGACCCTGCCTGCATGCCAGAAACTTTTCTAGGTACTGAGGATACAGAAAAGAATATGTTTGGTTAAGACTGTAGCTGTACAAAACATTCTGTTAAGGCAAACAGTCAGGAAGGCAAATAAATATGTGATGTAATTTCAGGCAGTGCTTAATGTTTTAAAGAGGGAAAAGGGTCTGGGGGCTAGAGAGTGACCTAGGGGTTAGAGACTATTTCATATGAGATGACAAGGGGAGTCCTTGTGATGGCCTTTCGAAGAGAGTGGGAAGTTAGTGTGACTGGAATGCAGGTAAAGTGGGAAGAAATGAAACAAATCAGAAGGTAGACCATGGCCAGAACCCACAGAACTAACTATCTGCTGGAATCTCTACCTGCATATGATGTTACCACGTTAAACAGAACATGGCTAAAACTGAACTCCTTAAGATTTCCTCTTATCCACCAACTACTCTTCTCTATTTCCTATCTCAGCAAATGGAACCACCATCTGGCACCCAACCCAGAACAGTCATGATCATCCTCCTTTTCCTTCTTACCTTTCATCTTGTCAGTTACCAATTCCTATAAATTTCATCTTTTTTGATATAGTCCAAATTTGCCCTCCAGCCTCTCTGCCAGTGCCTTAGTTCAGGCCCTTACCATTTCTCTCTGGCGTGGTACAACGGCTCCTCTACCTCTATTCTTGTCCCCTTGCAGTTCATCCTTCATAACACTAGGACTTCTCTAAAGTATGGATTTGATTTTGATATTCATTACATAAAATCCTCTAAGTGGTTCCCATTTCATACTGTACAAGCTCCTAAGGACATGGCCTATAGTGTCTTTCATAGTCTGGCTACTGTCTACCTTTCTAGATCCTTCTTCCTCCTCTTTTCTTTCATTGCTCCCCAGCTATACTGAATGACTCCTTGCTCTGTGCTCTGCACACCTGCATTCTTCTCCCTCTGGAATGCCCACTACAGCTTTTACCTTCCCAGATAATGCCTAACTATTTTGCAAGCCTCAATTCAAGGGTTCCTACTATTTATTCCTATAGGACTCTAGTCATGCTCTAGCAGTTCATATTATTTTTTGCAACTGTTTGCATGTCTGTCTTTTGACTGCAGACTCCTTGAAGGCAAATTAAATTTTTTTGGTGGGGGGTAGTCATTTCTCTTTTCACTAATGCATAGTATGGTATTGGCATACAGCGGTTACTCAATGATTGTTACGACATTATAATCTTTGTGAAATTCTCCCTTTAGAAACACTTTATATAACTCAACCAGCTCAACATCATAATGCTTTTTTTGAATGTGGCTTAGACTTTTATTTTGCCATTCTATTTGTCACTGTTACATAAAAAGATTCACATGTATTTAAAGATGTATACAGGCACTAAAACATATATATCCATATATCTCTTGAACTCCATCTATAACATAGTTGTCTAACTTATTTAGGGCATGTTTTCAAATTTATTTTTTCAATTAATAAAATCATACCCTTTGTGGTTATTACTCCATGGGGTGCAAGCACAAAATTTAAAACTTCAATTAAAATACATAAAACAAAACAGCAGCAGTTAAAATAACATATTTGAAAAATCTCAGCTTAAAATGATACCCCAGTTGGGAAGGGCAATTTAAAAAGATACATACACACAGAAGCTATGAAGAATAAAATGTTGATGGTTTAAAAATAATCCTTTTTCATATCATAGAAAACATAAGGATTTATTCTTTGCTCTTTTAATCATCATATCTTGTTTTGTGTGCACTATGTCATTCCTAATTGTGTAAGCAGTCAATATTCATACCATTGTTAAAAAAACTGAGGGATTGGGTCACTATTTTCTAAGTATTTTTGATGGCAGAAATGTTCCAATTACAACAGGAGGGCTCCAATAGAAACCGAAAGATTGGGAGTGAAGTCTTTTATGGAGAGAACTACATTTTTCTGTCAGTAAGAGTTCTTACATACCCTGAAATTCTGGCTAGCCTTGTCTTTTTTTTTTTCTTCCAGGTTGATTGAGAAATAATTGGCATATACCACTGCATAAGTTTAAGTCAAACAGCATGATGGTTTGATTTACATATATTGTGAATGATTACCACAGTAGGTTCACCTAACATCTAGCTTCTCATCTTGGCTATTGTATGTTTCCATGTGTGGCTTTGTCGTTAATATTTTGAAATAGCCAGAGATCTCTCCCCTATTAGTTCACTGTAAATTATGCTGTTTGGGGTTTTTGCTAAAAAGTAGAAGTTGAGTGAGAAACACTTATATAGCCAATGAAAAAAATCTAAACAACAAAGTGAGGATATAAAGGTTGGTTTACACAATTCCAGGAATTAGTAACAGAAGGTTTTTATCTAAACATTTTATTCTAAAAAGAAATTCAAGAAATGCCTTGAAGGGAAGTAGATTTTGTGAGCTTCTAGATAGAATTTCAGGTCCTTTTGTACTCTCCAATAAAATAGATATTTGTCAAGATCCTGTTATGTACAAGATCCCATGGGAAAGAGAAGGCAGAGTAAGTTACAGTACCTGCCTTCAAGAAGTTTATAACTCTGTGGGAGTATAGAAAGTGTGCAAATGGATAGAAAACAGGCAGGTTAAACTTAGTGGATTGAATATACATGTTTATTTTGTACCATCTTGAAATACCACTACAATGGGAATAAAGGAGTGAAAGAGGTGTGAACTGATAAGCATAACCAGAATGAGAGGGAACACAACAATAGATGAAGCCATTTTTAGAAGATAGAAATGGATGGAAAAGTTGACAGAGGTGAAAAACTGATTCTAAGTGCCTTCGGATTGTAATGGCAATGAGAAACAAGTCAAATTTTGCCTCAGGACCCTCAGAAACTAAAGCCAAGGACAGGAATAAAACATGGAATTGAAAACAGGGGAACTTGGTTGGAAATTTCTATTACAAGAAACTATAACTTCTTGGTCCTCTTTCCCTCTCCATTGTTAACAGGAAGCAGGTGAAAAAAGTGAATTGGAGAGGCTTATATGAATGGTAGGAGGGAAGATACCATATTGCAAACAAGATGACTTGCTGAATGTCTTCATACTGAATGATAAGACTCACTGACTTCCTTGAGCTGCTTGGCCGTAAGAAGCAGCATACAGGCAGGAGAGCGCCAGGTGTTCTCTGGAGGTCCTGAACTAGCAGAGTGTCTGTCTGTACCTGTCTACAGAGACTGAATTAAATCACTCATTTAAAGGACCAGGCCTCTAGCCAGCAGTGAGACCCAGCCATTGGCAAATTTCACCTTACATACTTTCCAAACAAGTTTTCAATGTTTCACTCTTAAATGTGAATGGGAAAAAACTCAGCAGCTCTCCAAGAGTAGTCTCCAGTAAGAAAGACAGGGGAAAGGGCAAAGAGAAAGAGAGAAAGAATCTGAGGGAAAAAGAGAGAACCTGCCAAAAAGAACTCAAATGAAAATATAGGTAAGACAGGAAATAGGAGAAATGTATCCTTTTCCCACTTCAAAGCCATTAATAAAATCCTCAGAGACCTGAGAGAATATAAGGTGTCTGTGAATCAAGAACTAGATGTCATGGTACATATACACAATGGAATATTACGCAGCCATAAGAAAAAAACAAATCCTACCATTTGCAACAACATGGATGGAGCTGGAGGGTATTATGCTCAGTGAAATAAGCCAGGCCGAAAAAGACAAGTACCAAATGATCTCACTCATATGTGGAGTATAAGAACAAAGAAAAAAAAAAATGAAGGAACAAAACAGCAGCAGACTCACAGAACCCACGAATGGACTAACAGTTACCAAAGGGAAAGGGACTGGGGAGATGG